>CM075978.1:33931269-34086269 GCA_038087875.1 Malacoraja senta
GATGCAAGCTCAGCGCCGCACTCTGGGGAGGCGTTCATTAATGCATGTAGCATTTTAAAATGAATGAAATTCAGTACCACGCGCGCTGCAGGTTGCCTTTGTATTTACCTCTCTCTCCCTACCCCTCATATCTGTCTCTTTCTCTCTATTTCTCTCTCTCTGTCTATCTCTCTCTCTCTATCTCTATATCTGTCTGTCTCTCTTTCTCTCTCTTTACCTTTCTGTATCTCTGTCTCTCTCGCCCTCGCTCTCTCTCTCCCTCTCTCTCTCTCTATCTGTCGCAGGAACGCCTTGGCCTCAGACCTCGCTGCAAGCTCAGCGCTGCACTCCAGGGAGACGTTTAGTAATACGCTCCGTGTCTGTGTCCAGCTTGCTTTTATTGACATCCCATTGTATGTTCAGATCCCATTGTGACGCGTCGGCATCACCCCCCCCCCCACCCATCCCACCCCCCCACAATGAAAACGGCAGTTTATGTTAATGAGATGCCATTATGACATCAAACGCTACTAAGGGCAAGCTGTTTAAATTTTAAAAAAGTTTTAAATGTCAATAACGTGAAATATAACGTCAATATAACATAAATCTGAACGAAACATGACACAAACCACCACAGGACAATTGTGAGTAAGGTGGTGCAAAAATGTTAACGCTATCGTGTACAGTTTTGGCGTAGGTCCTTGATCACACACATACACGCGCATAGATAGATCGATAGAAACAAACAAGATGAGTTTTAGTAATATACTAGACTAAGTGGGACCCATTGGGTCCCTATCACACGGGAGGCATGGTTCCCCCATCGCAACCCGTTCCCTCAACGCAATATTCCATCAATCACCTATAGCCCCGAACTGCGCAGGCGCGGCTCATTTCCCCTCATCACCAGCACTCTCCCCCTCCTCTTCACCCTCCCTCATCTTTCCCCTCTCCTCCCCTTCCCCAATCCCTCCCTCGCCCCTCCTTTCCCTTACCCTGTCACTCCCTCCATAATTCCTCTCCCCTTCCTACCCCCCTCTTCTCCCTCTATTCCCCTCCTCCCCCACTCTCCCCTCACCTCCTCCCTCTTATTTCCCCTCTCCTCCTACCCTCCCCCAATCCCTCCTCTCCTTTCTCCTAGCCACTCCCTCCCTCCCTTCCTCCATAACTCCTCTCCCTAACCCCTCTCCTCTCCCTCTATCCCCCATCCACCCCCAATCTCCCTCTTCACCTCCCCCACTTTCCCCTCCCTCTCCCTCCCTACCACCTCCTCTCCCTCAATCCCCAAGCCTCCCTCCTCACCTCCCCCACTTTCCCCCCTCTCCCTCCCTACCCCCTCCTCTCCCTCAATCCCCCCAGTCTCCCTGCTCACCTCTCCCACTTTCCCCCCTCTACTATCGAAAAGACAGACAGGTGGGCAGAGGGGGTGGGGTTGCTCTGTTGGTGAGGAATGAAATTCAGTCCCTTGCAAGGGGTGACATTGAAACAGGAGATGTGGAGTCAGTATGGATAGAACTAAGGAATTGTAAGGGTAAAAATACCCTAATGGGACTAATCTACAGGCCCCCAAACAGTAGCCTGGACATAGGGCGCAAGTTGAATCAGGAATTAAAATTGGCATGTAGCAAAAGTAATGCTGTGGTTGTTATGGGAGATTTCAACATGCAGGTAGACTGGGAAAATCAGGTTGGTACTGGACCTCAAGAAAGGGACTTTGTAGACTGCCTTCGTGATGGATTCTTAGAACAGCTTGTATTGGAGCCTACCAGGGAGAAGGCAATTCTGGATTTAGTGTTATGTAATGAACCGGATTTGATAAATGACCTCGAGGTTAATGAGCCATTAGGAGATAGTGAATGGTCAGGTTTAATCTACAATTGGAGAGGGAGAAGGATAGATCGGAGGTGTCAGTGTTACAGTTGAATAAAGAGGACTGTGGGGCCATGAGGGAGGAGATGGCCAAAGTTGACTGGAAAGATACACTAGCAGGGATGACAGTGGAACAAAAATGGCAGGTATTTCTAGGAATAATACAGAAGGTGCAGGATCAGTTAATTCCTAGGAGGAAGAAAGATTCCATGGGGAGAAAGGGGCAACCATGGCTGACAAGGGACATCAGGGACAATATAAAAATTAAAGCAAAGAAGTACAACGTAGCAAAGATGAGCGGGAAGCAAGAGGATTGGGTAATGTTTAAAGAACAACAGAAGATAACCAAAAAGACAATACGGGGAGAAAAGATGAGGTACGAAGGTAAGCTAGCCAAGAATATAAAACAGGATAGTAAATGCTTCTTCAGGTATGTGAAGAGGACAAAATTAGTTAATCATTTCCCACCGGATCATCTACAAAATCCTGGTCCTCACCTACAAAGCCCTCAACCACTTGCCCCCCCCTTATCTCACTGACCTCCTCTCCCCCTACCAACCCTCACGGTCCCTCAGATCCACATCAGCCGGTCTCCTCTCCATTCCGAAATCCAACCTCTGCACTTTTGGAAACAGAGCCTTCTCCAGGGCAGCTCCCAGGCTCTGGAACTCCCTCCCACAATTGATTCAAAATTCTGAGTCCCTCACCATCCTCCAGTCCCGCCTCAAGACCCATCTCTTCACCTCTGCATACCCTTAGTCCCATGTCCCCCTCCCCTTTGCATCTCTGTCTTACTGCTCTATTTTGTTTTGTTCTTGACTCTCCATGTAAAGCGACTTTGAGTCCTTGAAAAGCGCTATACAAATAAAATGTATTATTATTATTATTATTAAAGTTGGACCCCTGAAGACCGAAAAAGGTGAATTTATTATGGGGAACAAAGAAATGACAGATGAGTTGAACCGGTACTTTGGATCTGTCTTCACTAAGGAGGACACAAAACAATCTTCCTGATATAGTAGTGGCCAGAGGATCTGGGGTGACGGAGGAACTGAAGGAAATCCACATTAAGCAGGAAATGGTGTTGGATAGACTGATGGGACTGAAGGCTGATAAATCCCCAGGGCCTGATGGTCTGCATCCCAGGGTACTTAAGGAAGTGGCTCTAGAAATTGTGGATGCATTGGTGATAATTTTCCAATGTTCTATAGACTCAGGATCAGTTCCTGTGGATTGGAGGGTAGCTAATGTTATCCCACTTTTTAAGAAAGGCGGGAGAGAGAAAACAGGGAATTATAGACCAGTTAGCCAATTATAAAAGATAAAATAACTGAACATTTGGATAGCAGTAACAGGATCGGTCCAAGTTAGCATGGATTTACGAAGGGGAAATCATGCTTGACTAATCTTCTGGAATTTTTAGAAGATGTAACTAGGAAAATGGACAAGGGAGAGCCAGTGGATGTAGTGTACCTGGACTTTCAGAAAGCATTTGATAAGGTCCCACATAGGAGATTAGTGGGCAAAATTAGGGCACATGGTATTGGGGTTAGAGTGCTGACATGGATAGAGAAGTGGTTGGCAGACAGGAAACAAAGAGTAGGGATTAACGGGACCCTTTCAGAATGGCAGGCAGTGACTAGTGGGGTACCGCAAGGCTAGGTGCTGGGACCGCAGCCATTTACAAAATACATCAATGATTTGGATGAAGGGATTCAAAGTAACATTAGCAAATTTGCAGATGACATAAAGCTGGGTGGCAGTGTGAACTGTGAGGAGGATGCTATGAGAATGCAAGGTGACTTGGACAGGTTGGGGGAGTGGGCAGATGCATGGCAAATGAAGCTTAATGCGGATAATGGCATCAAGTTGGGAAAAGGGGAAGTACAACGGGATCTGGGGGTCCTTGTTCATCAGTCTATGAAAGTAAGCATGCATGTACAGCAGGCAGTGAAGAAAGCGAATGGCATGTTGGCCTTTATAACAAGAGGAATCGAATATAGGAGCAAAGAGGTCCTTCTGCAATTGTACAGAGCCCTAGTGAGACCACACCTGGAGTATTGTGTGCAGTTTTGGTCCCCTAATTTGCGGAAGGACATTCTTGCTATTGAGGGAGTGCAGCGTAGGTTTACAAGGTTAATTCCCGGGATGGCAGGACTGTCATATGCTGAGAGAATGGAGCAGCTGGGCTTGTACACTCTGGAGTTTAGAAGGACGAGAGGGGATCTCATTGAAACATATAGGATTGTTAAGGGTTTGGACACGCTAGAGGCAGGAAACCTGTTCCCGATGTTGGGGGAGTCCAGAACCAGGGGCCACAGTTTAAGAATAAGGAGTAAGCCATTTAGAACGGAGAGGAGGAAACACTTTTTCTCACAGAGAGTGGTGAGTGTGGAATTCTCTGCCTCAGAGGGCAGTGGAGGCAGGTTCTCTGGATGCTTTCAAGAGAGAGCTAGATAGGCCTCTTAAAAATAGCGGAGTCAGGGGATATGGGGAGAAGGCAGTAACGGGGTACTGATTGGGGATGATCAGCCATGATCATGTTGAATGGCGGTGCTGACTCGAAGGGCCGAATGGCCTAATCCTGCACCTATTGTCTATTGTCTCTCCCTCCCTACCCCCTCCTCTCCCTCAATCCCCCCACTCTCCTTCCTCACCTCCCCAGGATCTCGAGGTTGCCGCTCCTCTGACCCAGAGGTTGCCTTGACCGGAGACCGCGCTGACCAGAAGCCGCGCCAAGCAACGCCGGGCAGAGGCGGGTGCTGCTGGTGACTGACAGCGGAAGTGGCCAATTAATGTTGCGATGGTGCAGGAAGGGGCGTCGCCGTCCCGGCGGTGACTGACAGGAGAGGAGACCATTCTGCGCATGTGCGGTTTTTAAGATTTTTAAACCTTAATAACTTTTAAAATATACCAACAAACCTTGTTGCACTTGCAGCACAGGCGAATGGTGAGTAAAGTGTCGAAAAGTCATAGCACTATCGTGTACTGTTTTTGCGCAAATGTATAAACAACGCAAACCGGAAGAGAACAGGATGAGAGTTTTAGTTATGTATTCCATGCAGATAGATAGATAGATAGAATATAGATACTAGACAAAGTGGGACCCATTGGGTCCCGTTCCTCCAACGCAATATTCCACCACTCGCCCTTAGCCCCCAACTGAGCAGGCGCGGCTCATTTTCACTCATCCCCCAGAACTCCCTCCCCCTCCTCTTCTTTCCCTTCTCCTCCTCCCCTCCCCCACTCCCTCGCTCACCTCTCCCTCCCTCTTCTTTCCCCTACCCTCAGTCACTCCCTCCCTCCATAACCCCTCTCCCCTCCCTACCTCCCTCCTCTATCTCCCTGCTCCCCCACTCCTCACCTCTCCCCTATCCCACTCCCCCACTAAACACAATGTTTAAATAACATTTCTCCTCCTCCCCTCCCCCACTCCCTCCCTCTCCTTACAAAAATGTAACGAATCTCTCATTGTGCTGGGAGTCCTGTCATTTTTTAAATTTAAAAAATATATATATTTATTAGAAGTACATTAAATTACAAACAATTACATTAGTACTCATCACATATATCTTATTACAATTAATGTACTCCTTCATTTTTTAAAGCTAATAAAAAGAAAAGGTTGAAATTAAGAAGAAAGAGAAAGTGAAGGAAAATAGTGATAGTGTAAAAGCGTGTCAACAGGAAAGAACAGAGACCCTGTCGAAGAGAAATTAGAGAGAAAAGATTAAGAGATAGACCCTAAAGAAGAAAAAAAGAGAAAGAAGAGAAGAGAGAAAAACAAGTACTCTATTATGAGCATCACGCAAATCGGATATACCAACTCGCCACCTTTCATCCCCCTTTACCAAGTCCTGACATCGGTACCTTTTTAAAGTACTTTTGCACCTTATGCTTCTATAAATGAAGACCACGTCAGATGGAACTGATCTAATTTGCCTGCCAGGAGGAGTCTTATCTCTTCCAGCTGTAATGTTTCAGACATGTTTGAAATCCACATGTTTATAGTTGGTATTGGAGCATTTTTCCAAAATTTTAGGATAAGCTTTTTTCCAGTTATTAACCAGTAATCAAATAGGTTCTTTTGAAACACATTTAGTTCAGGGCTATCTTCCGTTGTTCCGAAGATAATCCATTCTGCTTTTGGTGTCAGTTTTATTTTAAATAATTTTGTAAAGATTTCAAAAATGTCAATCCAAAATTTTTGAATTTTTATACAAAATTTATAGTAGCTTCCTTGAGACTGACATTTATCGCAAATAGGTGATACATTGGGGAAAATTTTACTAATTTTGGTTTTTGAATAATATAATCTGTGTAAAATTTTGAATTGTATTAAAGTGTGTCTTACATTAATCGAGCATTTATGCACATTTAATAAATGTTCATTCCACCTCTCCTTTGAAAATTTAATAGCTAATTCTTGTTCCCAGTCTCTTCTAATACCTTCCGTAGTTGGTATTTCTACATTTAAGATAATATTATACAAATAAGATATTAAGTTTGCTGATTCAGCTTTTATCTGCATTGCTTCGTCCAGTACATCTGGTGGCATGTTATAATAATCTTTTGTATATTTTTTCAGATAATCACATATTTGAAAATATTTATAGTATTGATTGTTTCCCAGATTATATTTTATTTGTAATTGTTGGAATGATAGTAATTTTCCAGTTTCATACAAGTCTCCGAGCATTTTAATTCCTAATCTTTCCCATTGTATAAATGATTTGTCTATAATGGCGGGTTTAAATGAAGGGTTATTAACTATTGGGGATAAAAGCGATAGATTTCTTAATTTTAAATTTTGTTTTATTTGTTTCCAAGTTCTAATTGTACTATGTATAATTGGATTTTTGTTATAATTTATATTATTCAGTTTCATTGTAACGGGCAGAGCAAGTTTTAAAGTGAAAAATTTGAAAGTGAATTTTTAAAAAGTTTAAAATGTGAATAATGTAAAATATAACATCAATCTGAATGGAACGCTGCTGTTTTAAAAAAAACTGTTTAAAAAAAATGTAAATGAGCTCCCATTGTGATGTCATACGCTGCTAACTGCCAGTGCATGTTCAAGTGATTTTTGTCAAACTGGATTTTGTAAAGTTTAAAATGTGAATAACTTGTAAAATATACTATCAATCTGAACAAAACTTGATACACCACACACCAGGACAATGGTAAGTAAGGTGGGCCAAATATTGTAGCGCTATCGTGTACCGTTTTGGCTTAATTTCAGGATCACACCCCAGACAGACAGACATAGAAACAAGCTGAGAGTTTTAGTAAGATATTCAAGAGGTCATATTATCTTGATACCACATGAATTCCATCTTGGAAAAAAAGTTGAACATTGTGTTCATAATACATATCTTTTAAGTGGTTAAAAATGCTGGTAATGTAAACTGCGGTAATGGAGATTAAAATGATATTTTCCATTTCTGGATAATATATATGTAATTCACGCAAAATCAAGGCAATTAGCTCAAAATGCCGGATAAGTATCTAGCAATGAACAGAAATGAAAATTTTCATGATGGTCACAGATCATAATATTTCAATAAAGCAGTGATGTGTGGGCTGATGAATGAATCATTTGCAAAACTCAGCTGACCAGAGTTGAACTGTGTGTGTTGCAAGGTTAGAGATTTGCATCATTACTCTTTGAGGGGCAAGATGAGTTTTCAGCAAACACATGGCTCTGGACATATTCTACGTCTGGTCATCCAACTCAAGAAGAGAAATTGTCAAAGTATGCGCGACTTTCAAACACAATGGGGAAAAAGGACCCTTCTTCTATTTCACTATTGGGCCGGAGCATAATAATGCCGGCCGCACGACATTATTGAAGGCAAGTGGCATCCAACTCATTCCGGCCACACGGTCACAGGTGGCGGGAATTAAGGCCTTCTTCCTGCATTACCTGATTGCCTCCGAGAGATCAGGCTCTCAAAGAGGCCTTTTCACTATTTCTAATAGTGACTGAGTCAGGAGCGCCGCTGAGTCAAGGAGTCGGTAGAGGGAGGCGAACAAGCTATTGATTCTTGGTGGAGGTCAGGTGCGTGAGGAAACGTTGATTGAAGACGTGGATCCAGCAGAGAATAAAGTAAAGTTGAGATCCATTGCAGGTCTGGATGTGTAGGGCTCGGATCTGTGGGAGAGACAGAGCGAGGGCCTGCTGGTGAACGCATGGCACAGAAGGAGTGGATTGAGCGGATGTAACTGAAATCTTGGTTGAGCCTGAAATGGGAGGCCTGGAAACAGATATGGAAGCCATAATGTGGCATAAAATGGCAGTAGGCAAGTGTAGAGGAAAGACACGTTGCTGTGGTAGCAAGTGTGGGTCCGAACAAGGTCTTAGAGCAGGAGAGCAGCAGAAATTACAGAGAGGGAGCTGTGAGAGAGGTCTCACAGAACTCCCATCGAAGAGAGGAGGCAAACTTCTTCAATGTAGGTCCTCCTTGGGAAGATTTTGCAGTGGAGCAGAAAATGTAGAAACAAGGAACTGCAGATGCTGTTTTACAAAACTAGACTCAGTGCTGTAGTAACTCAGCAGGTCAGGCAACATTTCTGGAAAACATGGATAGGTGACATTTCAGGTCGGAACTCTTCTAGCAGATACATAATATCTCCAGACTCCATAATACATTGAATTCTGTCTATGGGGAGTCTGGGGCAGAGATATGTATCAATTCAACATAAACAAATGGCTGATAAACATTTTGCAAAGTTATGAGTTACCACTGCGCAGTCACTCATGTCCTTTGTTTGACTGGATCACTTGGTTAGGACATGAGAAATTGAGGCAAGTCAAGTCAAGAGTCAAGAGTGTTTTATTTTCCCTTGAGTGTAGGATAGAACTAGTGTATGGGGTGATCGTTGGTATTGTCAAGGCAAGGTGGTTTGTGATCATTCAGTAGAGAAATCCATTAGCCCAAGAACACAAAATAGCAGTAAGCAGACAGGAGTGGGGAGCCATGGCGAATCCAGAGATGCTACCTGTCCCGCTGAGTTACTCCAGCATTTAGTCTATCTTAACTTTCGTTACAAACGATTACCGTGGTGTCATAACCTATCACAGACAGCCAAATGGTGTTTTTGTTTTGCAATATCACTTTTTTTTTTTTTTTTTTTTGATTAATATTTTTATTAGAAGCAAACATATTATAAAGTATAGTAACATATTATAATAGAAAAAAAAACTTTTCATATACATCAATCATACATTATTAAAATTGTCAGTTGTCAATTAATTCTGCTTCTAGTGTTTTTTTTTATATAGATAGAAAAGGTAGAAAGAAGAAAGCATTACAAATATCGAGAAGAAAAAAAAGAGGTGGAATGAGTTACTTATAATACGTCATTGGAGATAAGTTCGTAGGTTATGAAATATAATTTTACATCTAATCCTGAGTTCAAGCTTCAGTTGGGTTTTCGTGCTGGGCCCATCTATCCCTTCAAATAGTTAATGAATGGAGCCCATATTTTAACAAAAAGTTCTTGTTTGTCCATTAAGACAAGTCTAATTCTTTCTAGATGTAGGGTCTCCGACATTTCCACAATCCACATTTTAATTGTGGGGGTTATAGGACCTTTCCAAAATTTTAATATTAATTTTTCCCCAGTTATTATACTGTAGTCAAGGAAGTTTCTTTGGCTTGTTGTGAGTATTAAACTTTGTTCTGATATCCCAAGTATTATTAATTTTGAGTCTGGATCCAATTTAGTATTAACAACTTCAGAAATTATTTCAAAAATATCAATCCAGAAATTTTTGATTTTTATACAATTTGCAAAAGTATGTGTTAAATTGGCCTCTAGATGTAGGCATTTATCACAGATAGGAGAAATATGTGGGAAGATTCTATTTAGTTTTATTTTGGAGTAATGTAATCTGTGTAAGACTTTAAATTGTATTAAAGCATGTCTGGCATTTAACGAGCATTGATGTATATGTTGTAAACTTTCGTCCCAAATGTCTTTCGTTATAGAGTGACCTAACTCATTTCCCCATGTGTGTCTATATAGTTCCATCGGTGGTACCTCATTGTTTAAGAGGATGTTATAAATATAAGCTATTAATTTTTCAGTGTTAGGATGCTTATTCAAACATTCATCAAGAATTTCTGGTTCCCTAGTCCTATATACTTGTGTATTAGATTTAACATAATCTCTAATTTGTAGATATCTGAAAACATTATTTGAGTGTAGTCCATAATTCTGTTGTAACTCTTGAAATGACAGAAAGATGCCTTCCCTATAAAGATGTCCAATCTTTTTAATTCCATAATTTTTCCATTGTATAAAACCTCTATCCAATATGGATGGCTTGAATAAAGGATTATTTACAATGGGAAGACATAGTGGTATATTATTCAGTTTTAAAGCTTTTTTTAATTGTTTCCAAATTCGTATTCCACTATGTATTATAGGGTTTTCCTTATAGGTTTTTTTATGCAATTTTGTGGGAGCAAATATAATCGAACCAATTTCAAAAGGTAAACAGTCTTCCTTTTCCATCCTTAACCAATCTGGATATTGATCCATTTCTTCCAGCCAGAAATTCATGTTTTTAATATGGACTGCCCAAAAATAAAATAAGAAATTTGGTAAAGCCAAACCTCCGTTGCTCTTTGACTTACATAAATGTGTTTTACTTATTCTATGATTCTTATAATCCCAAATAAAGCTTGTAACAACGGAGTCAACTTTTTTGAAAACGTTTTTTGGGATATATATCGGAATTAATTGAAATAGGTACAGTAGTTGTGGTAAGATCATTTTTATAGCATTAATTCTGCCAAGCATTGAAATGGGAATTGTTTTCCAGTACTGAATATTCTTGTGTAATTTATTAAGTAAGGGTGGAAAATTTAGTTTAAATAAAGAGGTATATGTCTTAGTTACATAGATTCCTAAATATTTAAGTTTATCTTTAACTATTTTAAAAGGGGATTGTTGCAATGTATTTATATTGAATTTTGTTATTGCCATGATTTCACTTTTATTCCAGTTAATTCTATATCCTGAGAACTGACCAAATTGAGTTATTAGATTTAATAGATTTGGAATACTAGTTTCTAACTTTGTGATATATATTAGTACATCATCTGCATATAAGGAAATTTTATTCCTTGTATCTCTAGTGTTGTACCCATGTATTCCTGGATGGGTTCTAACGCTTTCTGCTAATGGTTCAATTGCAAGAGCAAATAATAGTGGGGATAGTGAGCATCCTTGTCTGCAACCTCTAGAAAGATTAAATTTAGCTGATAACAGTTGGTTTGTTAATAATCTAGCTGTTGGATTGGAGTATAACAGTTTAATCCATGTACAGTACTTCTCTCCTAGTTGAAATTTTTCCATTACCGAAAATAAATATGACCATTCTACCTGGTCAAATGCTTTTTCAGCATCTAACGATATAATTGCTAGATCTGCATTAGGAATTCTATTTGTATATATAATATTGAATAGTCTTCTCAAATTATAAAATGAGTAACGTTTTGGATTAAAACCAGTTTGGTCGGGGTGTATTAATTTGTTAATCACTGAGCTCAATCTATGAGATAGGATTTTGGTTAATATTTTTTAATCAGTATTTAAGAGAGCTATTGCTCTATATGAACCTGGGTCTTCAGGATCCTTATCCGTTTTTGGTATAAGTATGATTGTAGATTCATTTAGAGTTTCTGGAAGTTTCTGTTGAGTATAAACGTATTTGTATAGTGTCTGTAGGCGTGGAGAAATCAGATCGTAATTTTTTTAATAAAATTCAGAGCTTAGACCATCAGGACCTGAGGCCTTTCCATTTTTTAAAGATCTAATTGACTCTTCAATGTCTTTTACCGTAATTTCTGCATCTAGTGATTCTCTCTCTTTCTGATCTAAACCTGTAAGGTTACATTTCTGTAGAAATGTTTCCATTCCTGCTGATTCTTCTGTCGTTTTAGATGAGTACAGTTTTTGATAGTATTGTAAAAATCTATCATTAATATCTTTAGGCATTGTTAATATTTCTCCCTTGTCTGATCTAATTTTGTAAATTGTTTTTTCCCCGTCCAGTTTACGAAGTTGATGCGTTATAGTTTTTGTAGTTTATCACCAAATTCAAAGTTTAATTGTTTTGTATGTTGATATAGTTTTATAACTTGGTCTGAGTACATCTTGTTTAACTTATATTTCAGTACTGCAATTTTATTGTGTTTTGCCATAGATGGTGCTATTGCATTTTCTATGCCTAATTGCCTTATTTCCATTTCCAAAGTCTGTTGTTTGGCCCTATTCTCTTTATTAAGAAATGATTGCGAAGAGATTAGTGCTCCTCGCACAAATGCTTTAAATGTTTCCCAAAGAAGGGAGGCAGAGATTCCAGGGCTATCATTAGCCTCAAAAAACATATTAATCTGTTTTACGAGATATTCATTACATAGTTTTTCTTTTAAGATTTGGGGGTTAAGTCTCCATTGTGACTGTGTCTCGGTCATTCCATTTAGTTTAATCATAAATGTTAGTGGAGCATGGTCTGATATTATAATATTATGATATTGCAAGTTATAGGTAAATGGGATAAGTTTAGAGTCTACTAAGAAGTAGTCTATCCTTGAGTAAGTTTTATGCACTGGTGAGTAAAATTAGTATTCTCGACCAGATGGATTTTCAATTCTCCAAACATCCTTAATGTTGGTAGTATTAATATATGAATTTAGAAATTCACTTGACTGAGATTTTGATTTTCTTTGAGTTGATGATCTATCCAAATAAGCATCCAGTGTACAATTTAAGTCTCCACCGATAATTAAGTTATGTTGTGTACATTCTGGGATAGTGTTAAGTATTCTCTTAAAAAACAGGGGGCTATCAAAATTAGGTCCATACACATTAAGGAGAGTCACTTTTTTTAAATATAACTCCCCTACTAATACAATATATCTGCCTTCAATATCTTCTATCGTTGATATATGTTTAAAGGGTATACCTTTACGAATTAATATTGCAACCCCTCTAGATTTGTGTGAGAATGAAGAGTGATACGCTTTAGCAATCCATTTTGTTTTCAATCTATGTTGTGCTTCCTTTTTAAGATGTGTTTCCTGGAGAAATATTATATCTGCTTTAAGTGATTTTAAATGAGCTAATACTTTACCTCTCTTGATTGGTTCATTAATTCCCTTAACATTCCAACTACAGAATTTAATTCCTTCACCCCCAATTTTCCTATTAACGTCTTGCATCTTGTGATTGAAGTGGTCTATGTTAGAGCAGATGGCTCAGCACACCAAACCCCACCTTATACCCAAACATCAGGTAGATGAATTTTAGGTCCCATCGGTTTACCATCCGGACATATCTCCCTAAATAAAATATATAATTCCATTCCAAATACAAAATATAATATAACATAAGATAAAAAAAGATAAAAAGAAGTTGCATTAATAACGTGTAAAGAGTAGAAAAAGAAGAAAACTACAACTATGGTTAGTGCAGTTAGTGATAGCCACCCTAGTGTGGCTAAGCATCTAAGGACTTCCGTAGCTTTTGGTAAAAAAAAAATATTATTAGCTCCGTACTTTCCTTAAAAGGAAAGTTTCAATTACAATGAAAACAATTTATGGGGGGGAGGGAAACAATAGTTATATTCCATAATTGAAATAATTATTAGTCTCAAATTAAAATGTTAGTTGCCAAAAAATAAAAAATAAAACATTGTTAAAGAGTAAAATCAAAAATATAAAAGAAAAAACTTCCTAAATTTTTATTAATAAATTACCTGAATCACACTATACTTATATTTCATACTATTAATTAATTCAGAGTTGATCCAGTTAACAATAATTAGTATTGATTAGTATTCATAATTAGTAATAGTTGTTAGAAATTAGTACTAAAATGTAAATATTATATATCAGTAGCAATCTAATTGCCCAATTCTTATTGCAGATTTTGGACAGTTCTTAAGTATAATAGTTTAAAGTTCCATTTCTTCTCTGCAGGGTAACAATGTCCGATATCTTCAGGTGATTGTTGGGTGTAGGGTATTATTCAATCTTCGGACTTATTCACGATGCTCTGGGCGAATTCAAGTGCTTCTGTGTGCTTGATGAAGAAATGTTCCTTCCGCTCGTAGGTTACTCTTAATGTTGCAGGGTATAACAGTCCATATCTCAAATTGTTTATATTCTTAAGTATTCTTCTTGTTTCTGTAAACAGCGCTCTCTTCTTGGCGACTTCTACAGGATAATCTCTAAATATGCTGATCTTATCTCCTTCAAATACGAGGTTTCTGCTTTGAACAATTATCTTCATCATATTATCCAAAACATGGTCATATTGCACCTTCACTATCAGTTGTCTTGGGGGGGCGCCTTCCCTTGGGCGACGTCTCGATACTCTGTGCGCTCGGGCAAGTAGTGGTGCTTGATCCAAATTCAAGACTTTTTTCAGTAGATCTGCAGCAAATTCACGGGGGTCACGATTCCCCTCTCTGCCTTCCTGGATGCCCACGATTCTTAAATTCTGGCGTCTCTGTCGTCCCTCCAAGTCAATACATTTTTCGGTTATTTGATGTAATAACTTTGATAGGCGTTTATTCTCGGCAATAAGTTTATTTGTAGTTTCGGTGCTCGTCTCAGCAATTTCCTCTAATTCCGTCACAACCTGTTGGTGTTGATTTAATGTCTGGAGGATAGGCTCCAACTTAGAATCAAATTTAGATTCCATCGAATTCAGTTTATCATTTACTTCTTCAATATTTAGTTTCATATTTTCTTCCATGTCTAACTTCCAATCTTCCAGAACTTCATGTATAGAAGTTGTAACTTCTTCTTTAATTTGTTCTTTAATTTCCTCTTTAAGAGAAATCAGATCCTGTTTAAGATTTTTAATTTCTTTCATTATTTTAGAGATTCCTGTGTAAGGAAGATTTTTAATTCTTCCACATCTGTCTTTTTCTTCTTTGAGATATCTTCTTGGGATGCTGTTAAAACTGAGGCCGAGGCTTCAGTTGGGCCTACCTCTTTTCCCTTGCCGGTTTTTCTCGCCTTGGGGGGGTATGTTGAATCGACATGCTGCCGGTGTCGCGCGCCTGATGACGTCACAAACTTACTGCAAACAATCGGTGCCGTTTACTGCAGGTAGGTCCCGTCTTTTTCCCCCGTTTTCAGCGTTTTTTTCACGGAGCTAGTCGGCGCGAGTCTCTCTTACACCATAGCGCCAATATCACTTTTAACTTGTGTGTCTACAATGCAATTTTTATTCAATGTGTTTGAAGATTATATTGAAACTGTAATTGTTAGTGTTTTAGTTGTATTTAGAACTTACCTATGTAAAAAAAAGTGATAATTTATTGCTCATTGCATATTTATTCATTGTGTTGTGTTTAACGTGCCGATAAAGATGCAGCAAGTAAGATCTTCAATGTTCTGTTTCGTGTAATTTAGTTTAGAGACACAGTGTGGAAACAGGCCCTTCGGCCCACCGAGTCCACACCGACCAACGATCACCCCATACACTAGTTCTATCCTACACTCAAGGGATAATTTAGAAGCCAATTAACCTACAAACCTGCACGTCTTTGGAATGTGTACTGAAACCTGAGCACCCGGAGAAAACCCACGCGGTCACAGGGAGAACCTGGGTACACACAACCTCTGCACAGAGAGCTCCCTGAAGGGCCTGTCCCACTGCAGTGACCTAATTCGCGAGTTTAGAAGAGTTTGCCCTCGACTCATGCTCGCAGCATGGTCGACATGAGGTCCTAGGAGATCTTTGTAACTCTCCTTCATGCTCGAGAGTAGTCCCTGCGTACTTGAGGCCTCAGCTAGGTCGCGGCATTTTTTTCAACATGCTGAAAAATGCCCGCGAGTAGAAAAAGGTTGCCATGGAAAAAATCAATATTTTTTTACTCGTAGGTTTAGTCGAGGTAGGTCGTAGTAGGTCTTAATGCTATCGTAGGTAGTCAAAGGCAATCGAAGGTAATCAAAGGTAGTCGAAGGTAAAGCTCGTTGAGAAATAAAAGGTAAACCGACCGGTAATGTGAAACTTTATTAAAAGTTGTCTGGCTTCTTAAAAGTATCTCCACTCCTTCTACCCCCCTTCTCCCCCCTTCTCTCCGCTTCGCTCCCTCTCTCTCCCCTTCTCTCCCCCCCCCCCCGCGCTCTATAAACGACTTACCGTAACTGTGCCGGCCGTCTTTTACCTTCCTGTTCATCGCGGGTGTGAATTTCAGACAGCGCTCCCCCGCTTTCCCTGGCCCCCGCCTTTGCGATGTGTTTGGCTAGTACATGAAGGTGATGTAAATCATAAAGGTACATCAGCCTGAGACTGACTTTGAAAAAGATTGCAAATGGGACGTTTATAAAAATGAAACAAGACTAGTGTGGCTTCTTAAAAATACACTGTTATCATTGCGTCTCCCTGAATCCTTCATAAATATATTCTTTCTCGAGCACATAGAATAACTTGCCAAAAACAAATAATACAGCTGTGAATGTTGCTTTAGGTCAAAATAAACAATTTTTGAAATTATATTTTGAAATATCATAATCATTTCACAAGATTATGTTTTCTGCATTATAGATTCCATTATCAAATATTATAACATTAATGACTAAAATAGTAAACTTCGCTGTGCCACTTTATTGTTTTGGAATGGACGCTATTAGTTTCAATGGAATGCAAAAGAAATTATATGATTTTGGAGAACATTCCAGTGCAACTATTGGAACTGATAAACCTATTGCTAGAAAATAAGATAACAAGAAGCGTAGCATGATGGCACGGAAATTATACTTAATCAAAATAAGGATGTAATTTAAGTCACATTTTCTTAAGTGACCATTTTTTCCAAAAATAAACTATTCAGAATAAATATATAAAACAAGGACTGCGTGAAAACTCTTCTGACATTCTCAGCAGCTAAACATACATTCATTAGCGTAATATTTGGTAGTGTTCACAAAACTATCATTATACCAGGCACCCTTGCCACTCATATAGCCCCCTGGGTCCAATTCAACAACTTACAGAATTTGCAAGGATGAAATGACAGGACATTCATGTGTTTACATCTTGCATCCCTGCGTCAAATTGATAACCTCAGGTTAGAAGTATTTAAACATGTTGGCATTTGGCATTAATAATGCAAGTGTGCATATCAGAAGAATGGAAATCACCATGGTAGCTTTCCTTTGAATAAAATTACCCATACTATTGTGAGTTTCAATTTGCTGCTTTCTGCATACTAATTAGTTGCTTTGCAATCATTTGTTTCCAGGAAACATGCATTCAAATTTTATACCTCCCCCCCTCCCCACCTTGAAATCCTTAGCAATGACAAGAACTAAGATGATCAAAGGTCCTTTAACATGCAGCACCGCAGGAACACAAATGAAGATAAAAGTTGTACAAAATATTTTCCTCATTGACGTTGTAAATTGCATTATACACCCTTGAAGACCTAATTATTTATATGGCCCACTTGTGGTAGAAACTTGTTTGATTACATTCTGTCCATTTCACACCATGTGTACATATTACATTTGTGTCCCACATAACTGCAACAGAGACATAAAGACGTAAACAGATCTTTATGTTTAACAATTTCCAGAATCTAGATTGTCCCTTCAAATAGTATTTAAATAGTTCTCATTCACTTCAAAATATTAATGGAAAACAGCATTAAAACAGTACACTGACAAATGCATTTCCCACTAGCTTAACAAACACATGGTAGCCGTTTTTTAAAGTTGTATTCATGCAACAGCTAACAGTTAACAAGTTTCTTACCCAACATCTAACATCACAATTAGTGCAGCTAATTGTATTGCTTTTCTTTAAGTTATTGATGACCAATCATTGATCAAATCTTCGCAAAAGTTCAATACAGGTATTGCTCCTGTACAGTTAAATAATGGTAAGACTGAAATTTATCTGTTCTTAAAATTGGGATAAGCAAGTGAAATGACTGCAATGGGTCACGAACAAAATCATGGCAATTCACCACATTTCAGAGAAAATGTATGTAAAATATCTTCATTTCGGAATTGTTCAACCGGAATCGGAATAAGTGCATTGAAAGTTTGTTCATTCAGCACAGGAGTGGCAGTGGTAGTGAAAGGTTGAATAGAAAAGCGCAGCAGGAATAAAACTGCTTATGTGTAATATTGGGAACAGATTGTTGACAGAAACTTGGTCAAATCATTTTACATATAACATTGTATTGTGGCCAGAAAAGACACAACCAGATTTCAGTGTTGACTCACACATTCACCTTCACAAATCTGGCAGTGTCAGCTTGCTGTTAAATACAAATGGCGCCGTCTTAATCTATGTGTATTGAGGCCTTATTTTAAAATTGTCATCTGATCAATTTTAGAGTCTGCCAAAGCCAAACTATATTCAAGGATGAACCGATGGCCTTCAGCAGCACCAAATTAGACTTTCTTCCACTTTTCTAAGATTGGCTGAAGGTATTTGAGTAACACTAACAGAAATGCATATTTACTGTGATATTCTAAATGAATCAGAAGAATGAGGGGGGAACCTCATTGAAACGTACAGAATAGTGAAAGGTTTGGATCGAGTGGATGTGGAGATGATGTTTCGATTAGTGGGAGAGTCTAGGACTGGAGGTCATAGCCTCAGAATTAAAGGACATTCTTTTAAGAAGGAGGTGAGGAGGAATTTCTTTAGTCAGAGGGTGGTGAATCTGTGGAATTATTTGCCACAGATGGCTGTGGAGGCCAAGTCAGTGAATATATTTAAGGCTGAGATTGATAGATTATTGATTACTACAGGTGTCAGAGGTTATGGGGAGAAGGCAGGAGAATGTGGTTAGGAGGGAGAGATAGATCAACCATGATTGATTGGCGTAGACTTGATCGGCCAAATGGCCTAATTCTGCTCCTATCATATATAATAATAATAATAATGAATTTTATTTACGGGCGCCTTATACCGAGGTCTCAAGGACACCTTACAGAGATTTATAGGAAACATATAATCAGAATTTAAAAAATAAGTTATAAAGACCAATACACAAATCAGGGACAGAATTCCTTCCAAAAACACAAAAAATAAAATCAGAAGCACAATTTGATGCCATACATAATAAATAGGGCCACCAAGTGATAATTAAAAAAATAAAACCTGCTTTTAATTACACTAATAAGCAATAATAGAACACCAATGTTTTAAAATGATTGAAATATAGCCTTTGATTTTAAATAATCCATTATACAAAATGCTATAATGATAATGCTCATTGTTTTCTAAACCAGCTTGTCGTAGCTCTGTAATCTCTATATAACTAAAAGTCTTTGTCTTGTTTGTGCCCACGATGTGTCTCTGTGTCAATCTGGTTTTCCTATCTTCTTCCAAACGCTAGGCCACAGCCTTCCCATTTTCACACATCCTACTCACATTTTTAACATCTTCCCGTAGCATTACCATCTATATTTCCAAAGTTACAGCGTTTAAAAAATTCCCAAGACCAAGTTTTTAAATGGAAAATCTTTCAACCCGCTTCCAAAGTGACGTCACAATGCCCCGCAACGGGGGGGTGGGTGGGCACCAGCTTCGACTGACGTCAGGGCAGGGCCGTATTTAAATAAGAGGGCTGCACGGAATGTCATAAGGTCAAAGGGCGTGAGGCACGGAGTCGCTCAAGCTTTCTGCAGTACCACACACGCAACACGTACTTTCTTACCTAGTAAAAACCGCCAACATCACTACTGCTCATGGACAGTGAGAAGATACAAATGTTTTTCATGACTGACTTGCGAAAAAGCAGCGTGCCGGCGGATTGAGGGCAAGTCCCGGCCCACGACTGTCTGGGGCTAGAGGGTGACTGAGCGCTATGAACCCGAGCACCAAGGGCCATTCAGACACTGGTGTAAGCGTCTGAAGGAGCAGATCCCTCGGGACAGCCCCCACTCTCCCTCTGAGGTCAGCTCTGTCCGCCCACGGCCGCCCCCCGCCCCGTCTCCCACAGCGGTCGTACTGTGACGGGCTGTGGGTCTGCAGCGCCCACACACGGGGCCAGGTGGAGCGGGGCCGCGGCTCCGGGCAGAGGACACATGGGGACACAAAACCCGGCAACGTCTCCGGCAGCTGCAGCAGAGTTGGGGACAGTCTGGTCCATCCGCCCACCCAGAGTCACTGACCGAGCTGCACCAACAACGGACCCCGACCCCCACACCGGGGGTGATTCACTCCCACGACCCTGACCCCCACACCGGGGTGATTCACCCCCCCCCCCCGACCTCCACCCCCACACGGGGTTATTCACCTCCCCGACCCCCGGACCCCAACCCACACACGGGGTGATTTCACCCCCCGACCGCAACCCCCACACGGGGTGATTCAACCCCCGGCCCCCACACGGGGTGATTCACCCCGACCCCCACATTATTTCACTGTGCCGCGGATCGGAGGGGGGAGAGGAGAGAGAAAGTGGTGGAATATTGCGTTGGGGAAACGGGTTGCATTGGGGGAACAGGTGAGTGATGGAATATTGCGTTGGGGGTGCAGGCCCAACAGGTCTGCACTTGGTCTAGTCCCTCACATAATTGCCCGATATCGATTTCTCCAATTTCAGCCTCTCTCACATATCCTGTTTCAGATTCATATTAGTTTATTGCCATACCATGATGCATTGAAATTTCTTGTTCACATAAAGCTCACAGAATAAACAGGATATTTATAGCAATGATAAATACAACAATCAATACAACGACAAGTTCAAAAGAGCAGAATGGTGCAAGATTGCTGCAAAGTGTGATTTTAACAAGTAACTTCGTTTTATGTGCCATATTTTTGGATGAGAAGCAGGAGGAGCAAGGAACCCAAAGCCTGGGTTCAGGTTGATCACAGTTTGGAGAAAGGAAGAGGGTGGAGAGAAAGTGAAGGTAGAAAGACAGAGTGACTGGGGGAAATGGAAAGAGAAAAGAGGGAGTTGAAGTAGCGGAGAGGAAAAAGAGGAGAGAGATTGACAGAGAGAGTGAAGAGTGAGAGAGGCGGAAATAAAGAATAGGAAAGGTGAGAGAGGAGAGATAGAAGGGGAGGAGAGAGTGAGAAGAGAGGCAGAAGAGACAAAGAGAGAAAAGGGAGAAAGTATGATTGGGAGTCAGAGAGAGGAAGAAAAAGAGAAAGGAATTAGGAAGGGAGAAAATGGCAAACAAAGAGATTTCATTTAGTCTCCCTGCGATCAGCATGCTTGCATTTGCTCTCTCTCGCTTTTATCCATCCCCGAATTACATCCCCCTCCCCACCCTCCTCCCCACCCCCTCCCTCTTTGCATATCCCCAGTCCTTTCCACTCGTCACTTTAATTTCATTTCGTGTATCTTGTGTTTTATGACTGCTGGCAGATCAATTTCCCTCCTGGGATTAATAAAGTTCAGTCGTATCGTATCGTATCGTACACCAACTCTTTTTTTCCTCTCCTTTTGTTCCTTCTCTTTTACATCTCTTTCACCCATTCAATTTACACTTTCCATTACTTTCTTTTTCAGACTGCTCTCCAACTCCCACTCATGCCGTTCCTGCCTTGCTCTTCCTCCCTTTCCATTTTACACTTTTTTCCCTCTTCATCACTCCAATCATTGTTTCCACATCGCTTTTATCTTTCCTCTCTGCAACCCTCCTATCACTCTGCATTCTCCCTTTCTACCTCTTCCACCCCTCACTATTTTCTTCCTTTTTTCTCCATCCTCTTTTCCCTCCACATTTCTCCCATTTCTGTCTGACAGGGCAAGATTTACCGAATGTGTGAGGATGATTTCCCTGCATCTAGAACAAGTGATCACCATCTCACAATATAGGGCAAGACATAGGGAATATCTCCACTACAGAGGATTTCAAGTGACAAGTGCGGTGGAAGGATTTCTCAGCACAAAAGTCACCAAGGATATGGGGAAAGAGGAAGGAACACACTGAAATACAGTTTCAACCACTGAACAGTGGAACATGCTCAAAGGGATGTATGGGGTACTCCTGGAACAAATTTCTATACATTCCAAGTGTTTACACCATCTCTCCATTTTTGTTCCCCCTTTTCCTCCTTACTTCTTCATTTTCTTCCTACTCGTTTCTCATTTCTCACCCCTCATTTCCTTTCTTTACCAATCTGAACCGCATCACGCTGGATGTAGATGATGTTTTGATACCTGAACAGGTTGGATTCCGCCAGGGAAAGTCAACAACAGGACAACTGCTAGAACCTCACTCAGCACATTGAAGATGGCTTCGAGGGGAAGCTGATCACAGGTGGCAGTATTTGTAGACTTGTCCGCAGCATATGAGACAGTAAACCACCGTACCATGAAAGCCAAACTGCAACAAACACTACAGGACTCTCATCTTGTCCAGTTCCTCATGACAATGTTGGAGAACCGCTGCTTCTTCGTATGCCTGAATGGTCAGAACAGCCGTTGGAGACGCCAAAAGAATGGTCTACCACAGGGCAGTGTCCTTGGCCCAACGTTGTTCAATATATACACCAATGACCAACCCATCACCCTGAAAACAAGGTCGTTTCTGTATGCCGATGACTTGTGCATCGCAATGCAATCCTCAGACTTCAGCCAGATTAAGACCATACTAGAGGTTGCTCTGCAGAATATGACAACCTACTATCAACAGAACTCCCTGCGCCCAAACCCAACAAAAACGCAAAGCGCAGCTTTCCACCTCCAGAACCGGGATGTGAAACATCAACTGCAGGTGCGATGGAATGATGTCCTGTTGGAACACTGCAAAGCCCCAAAGAACCTAGGTTGTGGTCCTCGATCGCACGTTATCATATCGCCAACATGTTGAGAAAATCAAGGCAAAGGTCAACACCCGGAACAATGTCATAGAAAAATTGGCAAACAGCTCATTTGGAAGTGACCCAACAACAATCTGCACTGCAGCCCTGGCACTCTGTTTCTCAGTGCAGAATATACAAGCCCCATCTGGAGCCGCTCTAAACATGCACGCAAGGTGGACTCTGCATTGAACACTGCCTGCAGGTAAACCACAGGATGCCTGAAGCCGACAAAGGTTTAACACCTGTACGAGCTGGCTGGCATCGACGAACCATCTCGAAGACGTGATCGGGCAGCTGCAGTAGAACGCTTCAATGCACACACAGACCCCGGTCACCCCTGGCACGTTCACCAACATGCCAAGAAACGCCTGAAGATGTCGGAACAGCTTCATGGAACTAGAGCCAAACGTACCAGGCACCAAAACCAAACAACAGATGGCACCAATATACTACCTGGAAAGCCCTAAACCGCCTCCGCACTGGAGTGGGACGTTGCGACTCAACCTGAAGAAGTGGGGCCTCTCGAACTCTGACAAGTGCAACTGTGGAGAGGTACAGACAATGGCCCACCTACTGACTTGCGGCGGAGAGGCATGCACTGCGGACGATCTCCGCAGAGGCACAGATGTGGCACTAGCTATGGCCAAAGCGATGGCAGAACGTCGTCTGACACATGAGCGAACGAACCAATCTGTTTTCTTCCCATTCTCACTCTCCCTCTTATCCTCCTCCTACTCTCTCCATCTCTCTCTCTCTCCCTCCCTCTCTCTTCACTCTTCCTCCCTTCCACCTTTTTCTCCCTCTCTCATCTTTAGATGGAGGTGATGGTTAGAGCCAAAGGCAATGTGTTGACTAAAAGCCTTCTGCAAAAACTATTATAAAATGAAATATATTCATTAATTTGAGCTTGCTTAGACCCGATTTTGCCCTCTCCCTCTGACGTATTGTCCTGAACACATTTCTTAAATTCAACCCCGTCCAAGCGCTTGGCACTATGACAGTCCAGTCTATATTGGGAAAGTTAAAATCTCCCACTATGACTACTTTATTAGCCTTACAACTCCCGCTGAGGGGGGCTATAGTACTCCAAACAAGGTGCTCATCCCCTTTTTTTTAAATTTCTTAGCTCCACCTATACAAGTGTAAATTGGATGATATTGATTTGGTTACCTCTTCACCCTGTCTGAATACTGTCCAAATGCTCAAATAAACAAATGTCCACTAGTCACAGGCCAATCCGAAAAGCAACCTTCTGCCATCATCTTCTGCTTCCTTTCATGAAGCTAATTTTCTATCCATTCAACTATCCCTCCTTGAATCCCATGGGATCTAACCTTCCAGAGCAGCCTACCATGCAGAACCTTGTGAAATGCCTGACTAAAATCCATTTGCAACATCTACAGCTCTGCCTTCATCGACCTTTTTGGTAATTCAATTTTGTAATTTTGGTCATTTTGTAATAAAAGGCAGTTTATATTACAGTGTTATCCCTTGGACTTTGTTTTGCTGATCTGTAAGCTATTTAGAAATTGCTTATTTAAAAATATGAAATGATATTCGCCTCACAGCAGAAATATTCCTTGCCTCAGGCTATCATTTATTAGAGGAGAGGGGAGAATTTCTAGCACAGTGCAGTTCTCAGTTGCAGGATGAGCTATATTGCTGTTAGCTGGGCTTTGCATTCTCTAGCCAACAATACAATTTCCCCAGACAAAAAAACTTTAGAGCAGCCCAGTAAAAAGAAAAACATTATCTAATAATGGCAGAGCAAGTTAAGTAATTTTCAAAACATCACAAAGGCTCAGATAATTAGTTATTTTCACAAAATAAGGGATTACTTTGTAAAGTTGCCTTGGACTATATTTTACCTCAAATATATATTTTGTAACTTTTTATATGTTTTTATATGTTTTTCTTTTTATATTTATGATCATATTTACAGATAGACTAATGGGGGTTTGGAGCTTGACATTGCCCAGGGCATACAGAATATAATTTGTCTTCACATGAAAGTAAATTTATAAACAACAACATCCTTACCAAACTGCTACCATGCTGTTCAAAATATTACCATTCATTATACTAACAGTATAACTAATCTGGAGTAAAAACTTACTATTTAATTTGACATCCAATTGAAAAGTATTGCACCATTTCTTCATGAACTTTAAGAGCCCTGCTCAGGTTCAAAGTAGGACAATTTTGCCATCATTGAATTATCCTGTAAAATCTATGGGCAGCATTGAGTCATAGCAATAGAACTGCTGTCAATTGCCCCTCATATGTAGGATGCAAAAGTGGAATAACACAGAACTAGTGTATGGGTGATCGATGGTCGGCGTGGACTCAGTGGGCCGAAGGAACTATTTCCACACTGTATCTCTAATCTAACCTCAGCAAAACAGTCATTCCAAATGTCTTTTCAGGTTGTAGTAATTTATGTTTAGAATGCCAACCATTAAAATTTATCATGCTTCACTTAATAACATCCATGCTTTTGCAGAAATGAAAGAGCACAAATTTTGTGCCTCTTTTGGAACAGAACCAGGAATGTTTCAATACTATTTATAGTGTATACAAGTTTACATCAAGGCTGCACAATTTCTGATTCTCAACAAGGCTTTGATGTAACGAATTGAAAATACTGAAACATTCCACAGGTCAGGCAACATCTGTAAAGAGAAGAGGACCTGAAATATTAACACCATTTCTCTTTTCACTAATGTTGCATGGCTTGCTGACTAACTCCAGACCATTCTGTTTTAATTTCAAATTTCCAATATATGTTTTTGTGCTTTCCTGTACTAGAATTTTATTTTTGTACTAATTTTCAGTCAATCATACAATCATACACAGCTAAATAAAAGCAATTAAAAAAAAAGGAAAGGAGGCAGGAGCGGAGCATGTCCACCATATCTGCTCCACTTTTCAACGCTATAGGTAATCTTTTAACTCACAACCACTTTTCCATACTAATCCCAACATCTTGATTCCCTAACCTTCCAAAGGTCTATTGATTGGTATCATTAAATGCGCTGAATGACTGAGCCCCAAAAGCCCTCTCAAGTAGATCATTCCAAAGATTCACTAGCTTTTGAGCCAAGAAATTTGTCCTGCATGGCTAGCCTCTTTTTCTTGAGACTACCAACCAGGGGAAACTTCATTTCTGCAAGATGCCCTTCCGAAATACAAATACTTATAGCCACTAATAAAACAACCAGCTTTTCCTCAAGATCTGCATAATTTAAAGCATTCGCACTCTCTCTTGAACTTGTTACAGTTTATCCCATAGTACCCAGGAGGCTAGCTGAACATTATAAGAACTGCTCCTACTCCCAAATGATGCTTATTAAAAAGTATAACTGAAATTACCGAGGTTATCCTCCCAATAGTACAGCTTCTATCAGCGAACATGGGATTTTTGTGTCAGACATGTAAACAGAAAGTCACCCATAACAAGTCACTGAGTACTTAACTGTCTTTAGGCTGATCTCAATCTATGGTGGGCACCTCTTTGATGATTGCTTGGAATGTCAGTCTCTATTTAAATCAACCTGGTTGATCTGCAACTCTGCTTCTTAAACAATTAATCTTCAACCGGGGTGAATACACTCATTGCAAACAGCCATAAGGCAGCCATGCAGATGTTTATGGGATATGTTACGAAAATTCAAATGGGATATGTTACGAAAATTCAAGTCGAGTAGCTCCCTAGCTCTGATTCCAGGGTTCATTGCAAAAACAATATGAACTCTGATGAAATGGCACTCTCAACTCCCTGCCAAACTGAATACCATGTGAGACATAATGGCCAAATGGTTGTCACTCAAATTGGGGATCACCAAATGATAACTTTACGGGTATATTTTAAGGTATCGTCTAGGTCCAAAATATTATCTCAATATTGGATTTCCTTTTCAGATTTTGGATTCATAGATGTCAGGCATTTTAGAGATTGTGACACACTAAGGTACCAAAGTGAAAGATATGTTTCCTTTATGCTCATCAAGGGTTTGTATATGGAGAATCTCACAATGGGTCTATCATGCCAGCACTAACATTTAAGTTCATGACCCATTTAAGTCCATGAAGGTCAAAATGATCGAACATCATAGGGAGTAAAACTACTATGCTGATTCATGGTCTATTGATTCTATCTGTAGTTTTGTAACTCAGTACCTTGCAAATGACACACGAGACATGATTACATGGTCTCTCTAATTACAAATATGTCAATAACAAACTTCAACCACCTCTTGTGATAACAAGGATCTGCAGATGCTGCTTTACCAAAGACACTAAATGCTAGCGTAACTCAGCAGGTCAGGCAGCATCTCTGGAGAACAACTCTTACAATTTCTTTCATATTGATGGTGTTTTGTTTTTATATAGAGACAAAATTGTTGTCTCCGTTTATTTATGGTGGAAGACTTTGTGGTCATCAAAAAAGAGAAAAGAGGTAGGGTTAAGGCAACTTGAGTTTGTTATAAGTAAGGTTTATCTTTTGAACCCATTTCACTTAACAAAGATCATTCTGCAGGTACAGGAGATAGGGATACTTGGAAGCTTGAATGAATATCCTATATTTGAAAATTTTGACAGTAGATAATTTACCACCTTGTTACAATGCGTTCCAACTCTCCATTTTGCTAAGGATTCAAGTGGCGATCCAGACCACTTTGAGTCTCTTCACTCAATGTAACTGAAAATAATTTGCTTTCACATTTTACATCAAGGTTAAAGAAAGTGAGTCATACAGCACAGGCCAACTTGCCCATGTCGACTAAAATGCCCAATCTACATATGTTTAGCCCATATCCCTTTAAACCTATCCATGCACCAATCCTAATCTATCTATCTATCTTCTATCTATCTATCTATCTATCTATCTATCTATCTATCTATCTATCTATCTATCTATCTATCTATCTATCTATCTATCTATCTATCTATCTATCTATCTATCTATCACTAAAACTCTGCTTGTATTCTTCCAGTTTGCGCGGTCTTTCTATTTGCACAAAAATGGTTCGCGATAGCGCTACAATTTCCGCCTGTTCACTCACCGTTCTCGTGTGCTGCGAATGCGCCAAGTTTCGTTCCGATCGGTTGAATGTCGTAAAAGTTAGCGAGGTTTAAAAATCTTAAAAACAGCACATACGCAGATCGATCTCTTCTCCTGTCAGTCAGCGCCGCGTGGATTAGTCTCTCCCCCTGTCACTCCCGGGGATGGTCCGTCCCTTCCTGCGCCATCGCGTCTTTACTGGAGCTGAGGATGGCCGGCGAAGGTTTCCAACCAGACACAATTTTCAGAGGGACCCGAAGCAGCCCAGCTCCAAGCAGCCCAGCCTCAAGCAGCCCTGCCCCAAGCAGCCCAGCCCCAAGCAGCCCAGCGTCGGAGACCCTGCCCAGCCCAACATGGAAGATCCAGCCCAGAGTCGGAGACCCATCCTAGCCCAGCCCAGCCCAGAGTCGGAGACCCAGCCTAGCCCAGCCCAAAGTCAGAGACCCAGCCCAGCCCGGAGTCAGAGACGTTGCCGATGTTGCCAAACGGAAAGCGGAGACTCTGATCCCGGCGGAGGAGAACGACCAGCGACCAGCGCCCGCTGTGAGTCCCCATCGCACCGCCAATTCCAGCCACTACCCCTCTGGCCCCCCTCGTTGGCTCCTCCCCCCTCCCCGTGATGCCCCCTCTCCCCCATGGCTCTTCCCCATCTTTTCTCCGAGCTCACTCCCCCCTCCCACACACCCCACTCCCGCCACAACTCCCCCCAGCCCACACACCCCTCTCCCCCCACACAACCCCCCCTCCCCCCTCCCCCCCCTCCTCCCCCTCCCCCCCCTCCCCCCCCTCCTCCCCCTCCCCCCCCTCCCCCCCCCGTGCAATACACAGAACAAATGAATTTCTGCTCACTTTTAAAGTCTTGATTGGGTATTGAATATACTGTAACATCACCTCAGCTGCCAGGCAAAATATACACTGTGAGGGATGGTTCACCATCCAAAGTGTAAAGATTTACAACATGGCTCTGATTATGTTCTTGTATAATGTTTTTGTTACAAGTTTTAGTATTTTTTTAAACCATTGATTTTAAAGTGGAGATGCTGGTGAAGCACTCTCCCACAATTATTAGCCTGATTAATTGGTTTTGGAAGATTATTTTCCTTCGAATATTTGTAGTAAATATATGTTATCATGTCACTGGCAAAACTTCATAAGATTGCTTAGTAAATTTTGAGAACAGTAGGAAGAATAGTATTCTTTTACAAACCAATAAAATCAGCAACATCAGAACATCATAATATATTTGCTAAAAATATATTCAGGCCAATATATACAAAGGTCAGTGTTTTTGGTCCACAATGTACAGATGACAACTGAACTATCATGACAAAGGCAAAGGTCAGACACAAGCTGATTGGTGATAGAACTATCAAATTAACCAGTCGATACCAGCAAGCTATGGAGTAGTCAATTCTCCAGAGGCTTTCACTGGGCAAATACCATCTAGTCAATACTCATCGTGGAAATAAGGAACTATAGCAATCGTTACATGAGGCATTTCAATGAAATGTGAATTGTTGCTTCCCATACCCCAAAACATGCTTTATTGTTCACTAATGTGTTATGAAATGCAAAACTCTACAATTATACAAGAGCGAAAAATAAGCCCAACCGTGAATTAAAGCAGACATTATATGTTTGCTTTAATGCATTAGAACAAAAGGCAGCAGTTAGATTGGTGATGTTAGTCAATTTTAATGTCAAGCGGCAGCAAGAGCTTTCAGAAAGTAGCATCTGGATTGGTGTGTGAGTCTATTTCAATGTCAGAGTGTAGCAGGAGCTTTTAGATGATAGCATCTGGATTGGTGGAGTGAGTCTATTTCAGTGGCAGAGAGGTAGCAGGAGATTTCAAAAGGCAACAGTTAGTTTCGTTGAGACCTCATGGGGCAGGGGTGAGCTGTACAAGAGGGTTGGGTTGCACCTGAACTGGAGAGGAACCAATATCCTGGCAGGCAGGTTTGATAATGCTACACAGTTGGGTTTAAACTACATTAGCAGGCATTGGGTGCAATACAGGACTGAGGCAGGCAAGAGGTGGAAGGAAGCCAGTACGGAAGGTGATGAAAGAAGGTTCAGTGGACCGAATAGGAAGGAGCACAGCAGGGAGCATGGAAGGACTGTTGGATTGAATTGCATTTATTTTAATAGACAATAGACAATAGACAATAGGTGCAGGAGTAGGCCATTTGGCCCTTCGAGCCAGCACCGCCATTCAATGTGATCATGGCTGATCATCCCCAATCAGTACCCAATCAGTTCCTGCCTTCTCCCCATATGCCCTGACTCCACTATCTTGAAAAGCCCTATCTAGCTCTCTCTTGAAAGTATCCAGAGAACTGGCCTCCACCACCCTCTGAGGCAAAGAATTCCATAGACTCACAACTCTCTGTGAGAAAAAGTGTTTCCTCGTCTCCGTTCTAAATGGCTTACTCCTTATTCTTAAACTGTGGCCCCTGGTTCTGGACTCCCCCAACATCGGGAACATGTTTCCTGCCTCTAGCGTGTACAACCCCTTAACAATCTTATATGTTTCAATAAGATACCCTCTCATCCTTCTAAACTCCAGAGTGTACAAGCCCAGCCACTCCATTCTCTCAGCATATGACAGTCCTGCCATGACGGGTAAGGCGGGAGAGGCAGACAGGAGAGGCATGACAGGTAAGGCGGATTAACTCAGGACATGGATAGGTAGGTGTGACTGGGACGTTACAGAGCAGAGAGAGGTTCAGAACTAGCAGCTTAATATTCCAGGGTACTGATGCTACAAGAGAAATGAAGGTGGGGGAAAAAGAGGGCTTCATTGAATAAGAAGAATATCGCAGCAGTAGTCCAAGATGACTACTGATGGTTCATCGACTGAGGCTACATGGGTAGAGCTGAGAAATAAAAAGGGGCTAATCACCTTGTTGGGAGTGCAATAGTGGACCCCAAATAATTAATAGGAATTAGAAGAACAAATATGGCAGGAGATTGCAGCAGCTGCATGACTAATAAGGTTGTCATAGGAAGCGATTTTAACTTTCGAAACATAGACTGGGACTGTCATAGTGCCAATGGTGTAGACGGGGTGGAATTTGTCAAATGTGTTCAAGAAAGTTTCCTCAGGCACCATGAAGACAGCCCTAGTCGGCAGAGGGCAAAGCTTTATCTACTCTTAGGAAATTGAGAAGACAAATAATTGAAGTGCCTGCAGGCAAGGATTTTAGGACCAGCGACCACTGTTCTACCAACTTTAAAATAGTTATGGGTGGAGACAGGGCAGGTCCACAAGGTGGAATTCTAAATTGTAAATTGTAATTTCTAAACTGGCCCAAGTTGATTGGAGTAGGTTGTTTGTGGGCAAAGGCACGCCTGGAAAGTGGGATGCTTTTAAAAGTGTGATGTCAAAGGTTCAGGGCATACATATTCCTGTTACAGTGCCCTCCATAATGTTTGGGACAAAGACTCATCATTTATTTATTTGCCTCTGTACTCCACAATTTGAGATTTGTAATAGAAAAAATCACATGTGGTTAAAGTGCACATTGTCAGATTTTATTAAAGGATATTTTTATACATTTTGGTTTCACCATGTAGAAAGTACAGCTGTGTTTATACATAGTCCCCCCATTTCAGGGCACCATAATGTTTGGGACACAACAAAAAATACTAAAACTTGTAACAAAAACATTATACAAGAACATAATCAGAGCCATATTGTAAATCTTTACACTTTGGATGGTGAACCATCTGTCACGGCGTATATTTTGCCTGGCAGCTGAGGTGATGTTACAGTATATTCAATACCCAATCAAGATCTTAAAGTGAGCAGAAATTCATTTGTTCCAATTTCTGTGTATTGAACTGGTGCTGTTGTCAAAAATTGCAAGACAATTATGGTCTTCCTTTCCATTGTCCTTTACGTGTTATTTAAATATAAATTGTATGTTTAACTTCTAACAAAATGACTTTTGCATTCATTATTTAAACAATGTCTATTTTTTTGTCAATGCTTACTTACATTAGTAATGAGAATGTATAAGGCATAATTGAGAATGCAGAAGGCATGATTTTGCTGTGATCATGATCCGGTACAGTGGTACAATGGTAGAGTTGCTGCCTTAAGGGCCTGTCCCACTGAACGAGGTAATTCAAGAGTTCTCCCGAGTTTCCCCTGATTCGAACTTGGAGAATTACGGTAATAGCCGTTCGTAGGTACTCGGGGACTCTCGTGGACACTCTCCGCACTGTTGAAAAAACTTCACGAGCTTACCACGTTTCACGAATACCTGCCGTTAGCGTTACGAGCCGTTAAGAGACGTCCAGAGCTCCGATGTACCTGCTACGTACTCACCACGAGTTTCTTTTTTTTTTTAACTCGGGAGAGCTCTTGGGTAAACTCGTATAGTGGGACAGGCCCTTTACAGCACCAGAGACCCAGGTTCAATCCTGACTATGCGTGCTGTCTCTATGGAGTTTGTACATTCTCCCTGTGACCATATGGGCTTTCTCCAGGTGCTGCAATTTCTTCCCACATTGTAGCGATGTTACAAAACCTACCTTCAGCGACGCTGCAGATCTGCCACTGGCTGTGTGCGCGACTTTGGCGCCTTTGAGGGGGGGGGGGCGGGATTAAAATGCAGGTTTGTATCGCTTGTCGGAGAGGGATTTCCTCGGGCTGCTAGTCAATGAAGAAAAATCGATCGGACTTCCGTTCCCAGTTAAAAAATAAATAAATCGCTGGACAATTTAATAGTTGGATTAAAGTAAAATGCGACTTCAAACGCCCTCAACGCCTTCAACATGACGGAACGTAATATCAGGACAAAACAAAAGGTAAGTCGTTTATTTCACATATAAATTTGCTTCTTGGGCTGGCTTTAGTCTAATTTTACATTGCGAAAATGTTATTTAGTCCCCAAACGATTCGGCCGTGTCTTGCCTGCCGATATGGGGTTAAAATTCACAGCAACGGCAACGGCAACGTTCCAATCGATCGCATTCCAGAAACACCCACTCGCAAGATGATTTAAACCCTCATTTTTTTTGGACAATCATGTCATAAGAGTATTTAAATCGTCTATATTTTGTGTTATTGTCTATTCATATTCAAAATTTTTACACTAAATATCCACAACAGTTTTAGCCACATGTATTGTGCAAAAAATAATAATTTTGATTATATTGAGAGTGGATGTTTCTAGATTAATTTATGGGAATTAAACATTAGATTTCTTCCATCTGGCATATAAGTTCATGACAGTGAGATTTAAAAATCATGTTATATTGTGAATTCTTGTGTGAATGGGATTAGTTTGTTATTTGGAAACAGGCTATTTAAAAAATATATCCTTTTCTTAAGACGGATAGATGTGTAGATCTAGTAATTGAATTTAGATGAGTATTTCATCAGTTTGATGAAACTGATGAACATGAATTTTATGTTGGGTATTTACTATTTGTTTTAGCGTTTAACTTTATAATTTCTACCTTTTTTCTAAAACTGCAAACAATAACTTTTTTCTGTTAATGCTGTTCAGTGTTTTTTTTCCTTTACATTTTAAACAGATGTCTCCAAAAAAGAAATGCAAAATTGTCAATCCAAATGCCCAGCAAAAGAGACTGATTTAGACAGCATTCGCAGAGATTATCCGAATTTGGACTACTCCAAATGTGATCTACAGGACATTCTTAATGGGAAAGTAGTGGGCAGAAAGGCATGTCATGCGTGGTTTGAAGAGCAAAAACGTGTAGTTTACAATGCCAAAATTGAAAAGTTGAGGAAAAACAAGGTGTACAGAGTTGCTTATTGGTTACAATCTGAGGAGTATGATGATGCTACTGATTATGATATGCCAATGTACCAGCTAGCAACTGCTCTTCTCCATAAAGACTTGGTCTATTGCTAGTAATTGTAATTTATTTACCTATCTGTTACAGACTTACAGCATATAATACAATAATATTAAAGTTCTGATCTTGAGAATATCACATTTTTGAATTTTCAAGGCAATCTGGGTGTTTATTACTATTTCCGTCACAACGGTCAATTTTGTAATTAGCTACAATTAGGTAACTAACTAATTATATGCTTTAATTTCAGGTCATCCAAGTAAGATGTTTTATATTTGTTTCAGAATGCTTCAATCTATAATAACTGAAAATTTCATTCAGTTCTCTTAATTTTTAAGAAAGTTATGGGCTTTTGACTGTCCTCGATCACAGCTTTTGTGTTAAGTCAATGGAAAAGCAATAGGGAACAAGATGCTAATTTCCGAGTATGAAAATGGCCATAACCTTTTTAATACTGAAGATATGGAAGTGAATTAGGTATCAAATTAAACTTCTTTTTATGCTTTATCTGATGGGATAAATTGCAGAGTTGAATTTCAAAATCTCAAAATTTTGTAACATTGCTACACACTGCTGTGATTTCTACATGGTGAAACCAAAATGTATAAAAATGGCCTTTATTAAAATCTGACAATGTGCACTTTAACCACATGTGATTTTTTTTCTATTACAAATCTCAAATTGTGGAGTACAGAGGGAAATAAATAAATGATGGGTCTTTGTCCCAAACATTATGGAGGGCACTGTATATTGAAGGGCAAGGTAGCTGGGAGCAAGGGAGCTTGGATGACAAGCTAAATTGAACCCCTGGAAAAAGGAGGAGGCAGGGACAGGTATAGGCAGCTGGGATCAAATGTGTCCCTGGAAGAGTTTTGGGAACTGAGGAGTACACTTAAGAAGGAAATCAGGAAACAGTGAGAGAACAGGGCCACCCAGAAACCAAAGCGGTCATCTCTGTGTGGATCCACAGGAGATAGATGGGTAAGTTCCTCAACGAGAATGACTCCTCTGTATTTACATTGGAGAAAGATATGAAGACTGGGAAACTTGGGACAGTTAATCAAGATGTCTTGAGGACAGTCCGTATTACGATTGAGGAGGTGCTGAACATCCTGTGGCGCATGAAGGTCGACAAATCTCCCGGGCCTGATCAAATATATTTGATGACGCTGTGGGAAGCTGGAGAAGAAATTACAGGCGCACTCATTGAGATATATGAATATGATATATGATAAATATGATATATTAGACACAAGTGCTGGAAGATTGGAGGGTGGCTAATGGTTTGCCTCCCTCTGGTCCTCTGGTCCTCTGCTGTCTGGCTGGATAGAGATTTGGCTTAATGGAAGGAAACAGAGGGTGATGTTGTTTATCAGACTGGAGGCCCGTGACTAGTGGTGTGCCTCGGGGATCGGTGCTGGACTCATTGCTGCTTGTGGTTTATAACAATGATTTGGATGAGAATGTAGAAGGCATGATTAGTAAGTTTGCAGACAACTCTAAAGTGGTGGTATCATAGACAGCAAAGATGATGACCAATTGGTCAAGTGGGTTTAGGAATGGTTGATGGGGTTTAGTACAGATAAGTGCGAGGTGTTGCATTGTGGGAAGTCAAACCAGGGCAGGGCCTACACATTGAATAGCAGCCCCTGGGAGTGCCAGGCACATAGTTCCTTGGAAGTGGTATCAAAGGTAGATAGGGTGGTTAAGATGGCTTTCGGAACATTGGCCTTCAACAGTCAGAGTATTGAGTCTAGAAGACAGGATGTTATGTTGCAGTTGTACCCCAAGGCGTTGATGAAGCTGCATTTGGAATATTGTGTTCAGTTTTGGTCACCCCACAATAGGAAGGATGTTGTTAAGCTGGAAAGAGTTCAGAGAAGGTTACTGAGGATGTTGCCAGGACATGAGGTGCTGAGCTTTAGGGAGAGGTTCGGCAAGCTAAGACTATATTCCTTGGAGCAATAGACAATAGACAATAGGTGCAGGAGTAGGCCATTCGGCCCTTTGAGCCAGCACCGCCTTTCAATGTGATCATGGCTGATCATCCCCAATCAGTACCCCGTTCCTGCCTTCTCCCCATATCCCCTGACTCCGCTATCTTTAAGAGCCCTATCTAGCTCTCTCTTGAAAGCATCCAGAGAACCTGCCTCCACCGCCCTCTGAGGCAGAGAATTCCACAGACTCACAATTCGCTGTGAGAAAAATGTTTCATCGTCTCTGTTCTAAATGGCTTACCCCTTATTCTTAAACTGTGGCCCCTGGTTCTGGACTCCCCCAACATCGGGAACATGTTTCCTGACTCTAGCGTGTCTAAACCCTTAACAATCTTATATGTTTCAATTAGATACCCTCTCATCCTTCTAAACTCCAGTGTACAAGCCCAGCCGCTCCATTCTCTCAGCATATGAGAGTCCCACCAATCCGGGAATTAACCTTGTAAACCTACGCTGCACTACTTCAATAGCAAGAATGTCCTTCCTCAAATTAGGGGACCAAAACTGCACACAATACTCCAGGAGCGCAGGAGGATGAGCAGTGATCTTATAGAGGTAAATATGGTCATGAGGGAAATAGATAGGATGAATGCAGTCTTTTACCTAGAGTAGGGGAATCATGAACCAGAGGACATATGTTTGAGGTGAGGGGAGAAAACTTTAATACGGACCTGAGGAGCAACGTTTTCCACACAAAGGTTGACGGGTATATGGAAGGAACTGCCAGAGGAGGTAGTTGATGCAGGTACTATAACAAAATTTAAAATACATTCAGACAGGGACATGGATAGGAATGTTTTAGATGGATATGTGCCATGCAGGTAGGTGGGACTAATGTAGATGGGCCGGCTTTGGCAAGTTGGGCTGAAGGGCCTGTTTTCATGCTGTATGACTATGACTTTATTTCTTCACATTTCATGATGAAAGATAAACAATTAGCTAGTTGCTTGTAAAATCACTGAAAGTACTTAGGTTGCAATTTTGCACACCATTCTTAGTCACTTTCATCACCCAAAGGATAACCATTTATTGAAATCAGTCTCAGTCATGGAAAATTGTAATATTATGCAAATTGGCTGATACAGGCGGGGATTCCCATACGCTGCAAGATTAATTTCATACTGTGCATTACTTACCTGTAGTTATAATTCCCTTTGGCATTTTTATTTTTAGAATTCAACTAAAGTGTGAAACGATGTGTCTTTGTTTTGAGAATGCAGTAACTTGATTCTGTGATTACTCAGATTAAATGACGAAAGGGTAAAATTACTGAATTTGTCTGAAAATAATTCAGACAGATAAACTTTTTGAGTTTGATTGATGATACTGGAATGTGTGTGCACTGCCTTGTCAAATCATGCGGAGGTTGGACGACTGATGGAATTGACCTTTGTTCCCATGCTACAGTCGTCTTGTGGCATAACCTTAGTTTGCTTGACAGCCCACAATTAGAAAGTCTAAGCAGTTCATCTCTATAATACAATGGATCGAAAAGAATTTGATATGTTAATTTAAATACAGAAGCAAGTAACAAGAACTCTATGAGGTCTTAAATGTCATCTTGTGTTACGCATGACAACATCTGATTGACTGAATTTCACATTTCCGATTTAGCTGTCTTCTTTACAGTATCATTTCTGAATGTTGTACAGAAATATAGCTTTAATACAGACAGTACTGAATTTTAGACTAGACCTCTCAATACTGCACTGTTGTCACCCAACCCTATCTCATGCTGTCTTGTTGAAGACAATCAGCCATTTTTAGGCAAGATTATAAAACAAATGTGAAATATTATGGCTAAATCACATTTGGTTATGTCTAATTTCATGGACTTGGAAAAAACCTTTAGTTGAAAATTCTGAATAAATGTCAATATTCATTGTGTATGGATATCACAATATTAACTGTTTAGTTTTTACAATTTTGGAATTTTTGATCAAAAAACAAAAAGTGGTGGAGTAACACAGCAGGTCAGGCAGCATATCTGAAAGACATGGTTTTAGGTTGGGACTCTTCTTCCTGAAACATCGTCAATTCATGTCTTCCAGAGATGCTGAATAATTAAAAAAGCTGAAAAATGTGTGCAGGCCAATTAAAACTTCCATCTGAATTTTGAGCAGCATTAAAATTACTTATGAACAACATCTAAGCTATTTCAATTTATTCTCAAAATGTTTATAGAATATCCTGTTTTGCTAAATTTAAACCATTAATTTTAAGTCAGGTTCTGTATATTTTCAATGATAAAAAAAAATTCTAAAGTATTCATCAGCATCTTCAAAACTCATACATTGCAATTCTCCAATGCTCAGCCACTTTTCTATGGAATGTACTTAACACTGATGTATTGACCTTAATTTGTAGTAAAAGTATTGTGATATCTGAACCGCATTAATTGTTTAGCTACAATTAGTGGTAGGTTTTCATTGACTGTTGGATATTATCTGCATTGAATGAAAAGGTTGTGATTGAATGCATTCAGGTGTGCCAGTTCATTTGAACATGATTAGAAATAACTGGTAATTTTTAATACAACATAAAAATGTTGATTTACATTTATTGCAGTAAGGTTAATGTAAGATGTTTTCTTACTTTATATGTGGTACCCTGCTGAAACATCTAATAAACCAATACAAATATTAAGTATGAATTGGCTTAAATAATTATATATAAATGGATATATCTGGACAAGTTATTAATTTTCAGAACTTTAAGAAACAATGGCATCCATGTCATGAAAAAGATGTATAATCTGACAATCCTAATATGATGAAAACTTGCTTAGAATGAAAATATTTGTACTTTTCACGTGATTGCTGCTGAGATGGTCTAGATGAGAAACTGGATTTTAACCAAATGGAGGCCTTTTTATAGCATCCAGGCTTGTCCTTAATGTTGATTTATGTACTTTATACTGGAATCGTATATTAATGGTCACAAAATTCCACCTGGTAAAAAGACTAAAATTATAATGTGATCTCTGAGGTCTGATACTAAGAATTAGATTCGGCTCAATTCCGTTTATTGCACCAGAAAATTCCTAAACATGATTGAGCTCTCGAATTAACCATTACCTGGTTAACAATGTAGCTGAGGCAGATATTAGAAATATAGATATTAGAAACATGTATTTTATATGATATGAAAGGGATGGTAGTAATGATAAAATAATTTTTAAATTTTGGGCTAAATGTATTAAAAGAGCAGGCCTGAAAGTAAATATTGGCAGAAAAAGACACAGTGCTGGAGTAATTCAGCGTGTCAGGCAGCATCTGTGGAGAACATGGATATATGATGTTTTTGGTTGGAAGCCTTCTTCAGTCTGTTACCCCAGCAATTTATGTCCTTTTTTGTAAACCAGCAGCTGCATTTTCTTGTATTTCAAGTAAATATTGGCATTGAATTTGAATACATCTGTTAATCTGAGCTTGTTCAAATTTCAGCTGGGTACCATATATAAAGTAAGAAAATATCTTACATTAACCATACTGTAATAAATGTAAATCAAAATGTTTTTGTTGATTTAAAAATTACCAGTTATTTCAAAGATTGTTCAAATGAACTGCAATTTTCCAATTTTAAGTAAACCAATGTGACATGTCAAGACATTGGAACCTGCAGCAATTGACATTGTGACAAGATTATGGCAACAAGCATATGTTTGTCTTTCTGAAATGGCTCAAGGAGGAAAAACAAAAAGAGAAAGATCTAAAAGATCAGGGCGACTATAAGATAAACAGAGAAATAGAAAAATGAACAATAACTGGAGAAAATGCAAGAAAATATATGCAGGAGCTGGTGATTGAAAATAATGAATTAAATATAAACAAAAGGCAGTGTAATTATAACACGAGAAAAGCAAACATCAAAGAAGGTAAACTGCTAACCTTGTCTCACTATAATTTGTGCAAACGTACGTCACTTCACATACAGCATTCTGGAAGAGAAATTCCCAAGAATAGGTGATATCACTTAAGAGATGGAGAGACTGAGCTATATAGTAGCTTGAGAATTAAAGACACTCCTCTAGTTAAAGAGTTTAAATAAATGTTGAACAGGTACCATAGGTGTGAATCTGCTAAAGATAAACAGCAATTAGATATCAAATCTGAAGCTAAAAGGCAATCAAAGAAAAATAGGCTAACCAGAACTTCACCTTCAATAAATATAGCGTTTGGTTAACTTTGCCTTTTGGTTAATTAAGATGCATAACAAAGTAATGAACCTCCAAGGCAGCAGTATCTAAATTGCAGAAGACAGGCTTGGTACATATCCTTTCCTACAAGGAGGAGAATGTTCCGCGTCAGTGATGCAAAGATTGCTAAGTCTGACCACAGGTAAGATCCCAATATCCTCAAAGTTGAATTTTCTTTCAGATTCTACTTCTCATTACTCTATGTTTTCTCCGTTGGAATCTGTAAATAATATAACCATGTGCCTAAAATGAAATACTAACAGTTGAATCCATAATAACACAGTGGCAAAATCGGCAATATCTAACTTTTAGAAGATCGATTTATATCGTACTGACAAGCCTCAAGTTTCCAGATTCAGCAAAATTGGAAGGTGAAATAAGGATTTCTTACAAATAGAGACATTTCTGGGTCATATATCTGTAAAGGATGGTTTTAAGGTTTAAATGCACCTAAATAGTTGCACCAAATGATAATTGCAAAGGGTAGAAATTACCAATTTGATGATGTGTTTGAGACGTCACATTTCAGTGGTGCCTGACCGCTAAATGAGCATTGCTCGTATTCTTTACTGCCGGGATTGAAGCCAGGAAGTAATGGAGCCAGGAGGTAATGCAGGTACGATGGGTTTCTGCAAGAAGGACTGTAATGGGAAGAACATTGGTGACATAATGACAAATACATTTGAACTTGAACTTGAACTTGAGTAGAACCAGACCTGCAAAGATGTCTGCAAGAAAGAATGGGTGCGAAGGGTGCTGCAAGAAGGATCGGATGGGAAGGTGTCCATAAGTAGGATCAAGGATGGGAAGCGGGTCCGCTTAAAGAATTGATGGTTGGAAAAGTGTTTGCAAGAAGTAATCTGGAGTGGGATGGCTGTCTTCAGGAATGATCAGGGACACAAAATGATGGAGTAACTCAGCATGTCAGGCAGCATCTCTGGAGAAAATGAATCGATGATGTTTCGGGTCGAGACCCTTCTTCAGACTAAGTCAGGAGAGTGGGAAATTAAGAGATATGAAAAGGTACAAAGAACAAATTAATGAAAAGTATGAAAAGAACATATCAGAGCTAGCAAAGATGATCAAGGAAAGGTGGAGCCCACAATGGTCCATTGTTGGCACTGGAGAAGGTGATAACAAAGTGAAATAAAGCAGGTTGGCAGTAGGACAACTTGCATGGGGGAGGGACGGAGAGAGAGGGAATGCAAGGGTTACTTGAAATTGAACAAAACAATACTCATACTGCTGGATTGTAAGCTGCCCAAGCAAAATATGAGGTGCTGTTTCTCCAATTTGCATTTGGCCTCACTCTGACAGTGGAGGAGGCTGGGAACCGAAAATGATTTGAGCTTCAGGAGGTGGGTGCGTGTGGAGATTGGGAGTCAAGGGATTGGAGATAGAAATTACAGAATTACTGAATAGACCATTCCAATGCACAGTCCCACGCATATCACACCTAGGAAAAGCATTGTATGTGCATGGAAAACCTGTACTCTGCATGAGGAGGACTCGAGGGTGGGGATTTCAAATAATGAAATGGATGTTTTATACTTCCTTCATATGGGTCCCAATCCAACACCATTATGAAAACCAGGTTGACCTGAGAGTGCCCTTAGCTGCTTACACATCCAAGTGATGCAGCTGATAGAGCTGCTGCCTCGCAGTGCCAGCGACCCAGGTTCCATCCTGACCTCAGGTTCTCTCTCTGTGGAGTTTGAATGTTCTTCCTGTGACCGTGGGTTTCCTCAGGATGCTCTGTTTCCTCCGACATACTAAAGACATGCGGAATTAATTGGCCCCTGTAAATTCGGCCAAATGTATGAGGCGTGGCTAACAAAGTAGCATAACACAGTGCATTCAGAATTTTCCACATTTTGTTACGTTACAGCCTTATTCTAAAATTGATTAAATTCTTTTTTTTATCATCAATCTACACACAATACCCCAGAATGAAGAAGCGAAAACAGGTGTTTAGAAATTTTTGCAAAGTAATTAAAAAGAAATAACTGAAATATCACATTTACATAAGTATTCAGACCCTTTGCTATGACGCTCAAAATTGAGCTTAGGTGCATCCTGTTTCCATCGATTACCCTTGAGATGTTTCTACAACTTGATTGGAGTCCACCAGTGGTAAATTAAATTGATTGGACATGATTTGGAAATGCACACACCTGTCTATATAAGGTTCCACAGTTGACAGTGCGTCAGAGCAAAAACCAAGCCATGAAGATGAAGAAATAGTCCGTAGACCTCCGAGACAGGATTGTGTCGAGACACAGATCTGGGGAAGGGTATAAAACAATTTCTGCAGCATTGCAGGTCCCAAAGAGCACAGTGGCCTCCGTCATTCTTAAATGGAAGAACTTTGGAACCACCAGGACTCTTCATAGAGCTGGCCGCTCGGCCAAACTGAGCAATCAGGGGAGAAGGGCCTTGGTCAAGGAGGTGACCAAGAACGCGATGGTCACTCTGTGGAGATGGGAGAAGCTTCCACAAAGACAACTATATCTGCAGCAGTCCACCAATTAGGCCTTTATGGTAGAGTCGCCAGATGGAAGCCACTCCTCAGTAAAAGGCACATGACAGCCCGCTTGGAGTTAGCCAAAAGGCATGAGAAACAAGATTCTCCGGTCTGATCAAACCAAGATTGAACTCTTTGGCCTGAATGCCAAGCGTCACGTCTGGAGGAAACCAGGCACCGCTCATCACCTGGCCAACACCGTACCTACGAAGCATGGTGGTGACAGCATCATGCTATGGGGATGTTTTTCAGGGGCAGGAACTGGGAGACTAGTCAGGATCGAGGGAAAGATGAACGGAGCAAAGTACAGAGAGATCCTTGATGAAAATCTGCTCCAGAGCGTTCAGGACCTCAGACTGGGGCGGAGGTTCACCTTCCAACAGGACACAGCCAAGACAACGCAGGAGTGGCTTCGTGACAAGTCTGTGAATGTCCTTGAGTGACCCAGCCAGAGCCCGGACTTGAACCTAATCGAACATCTCTGGAGGGACCTGAAAATAGCTGTGCATCGACGCTCCCCATCCAACCTGACAGAGCTTGAGAGGATCTGCAGAGAAGAATGGGAGAAATTACCCAAATACAGGTGTGCCAAGCTTGTAGCGTCATACCCAAGAAGACTTGAGGCTGCAATCGCTGCCAAAGGTGCCTCAACAAAGTACTGAGTAAAGGGTCTGAATACTTATGTAAATGTGATATTTCACATTTCTTTTTAATTACTTTGCAAAAATTTCTAAATACCAGTTTTCGCTTTTTTATTATGAGGTATTGTGTGTAGATTGATGATTCAAAAAATGAATTTAATCAATTTTAGAATAAGGCTGTAATGTAACAAAATGTGTAATAAGTGAAGGGGTCTGAATACTTTCTGAATGTACTGTATAAAATTCATGGTGCTAGTGTAAATGAGTGATGGTTGGCATGGACTCGGTGGGCCAAAGGGCCTGTTTCTATGCTGTACCTTTAAATTAAACTCGATTGTAATGCTCAAAAAGATGCTTTGTAATGGGAATGCTGGAAATCATGTTGGGGAGCAAGGGTGAATCAGTTGGAAAATGCCATTTGAGTTTATAGAGTGATGCAAAGTGACCTGTAAATGGCTGTGACTATGTTCTACTCTAAGTAAAGTAATCTTTCAGTCAAGTAATGCAGAAAAGAATGTGTATTTTTATACCGGCTATACTTTGTATCATGGCACTGAAATAAAAACTAAAAAGTGAATGTAGCCTTAGAAGATCAAATCAATGCTTCAATCATTAAAATAATGCCAATTTTGTCAGGGTCTCCCTATATTTTTATCAAGTTTTGGAGTTTATTGTTTCCTTACTCTTACATTTATCTTATTCAACTGCCCCAGTGAACTTGACATCAAAAACAGCTACTGTATTGACATGGCCTCTGGGCAAATAGGGATGTTTTGACAGATAACTGTATTTCACCTCCACACAAGCTTTCTCAGCAGGTGTTATAGCAGTACTCTGTGGCCACGCTGCCAATGTACTTTTTGAAATGCCCAATTCACTGTGGTAATTCCATCTCCCAAGCAAAGATTAGTTCTTTTTTGCTCAGATATAACAATGTCAGAAGAGATGCTCGGGGGATTATCAAATCATCTATCACTTTACAACATTTTGTAATTTCTTTGAATACTGCAGCTTCCACCATACCGCACACAGCCACAATATTCTAAATATGGATGTTACACCAACATTTTCATTGAATTGCTGCAATTTTAAGTCAGAATTATGATTAAATCATTGATTCCTTGAGAATACAGAAGTATCTTTCTCACATTCCTCCGAGGGCTAAAGGAATCAAGGGATATGGGGGGAAAGCAGGAATGGGGTACTGATTTTAGATGATCAGCCATGATCATATTGAATGGCGGTGCTGGCTCGAAGGGCTGAATGGCCTACTCCTGCACCTATTTTTCTATGTTTCTATATTTCTATGTATAATTCAATATCATTTTAGAGAAGATGCTACAGGATAGTTTTCTGCATTTGGAGAAAAATGAATTATAGTTACATATAAATAAATATTCCCATCTTGCTAGAAGAAATTCTCCTCAAAACTGAATGCTCTTTGCTTCCGGGAAGGAGGTTTATGTTGTTTAAATTATTTTAGATTTAGACATATTCTTACTACTTTCTGCTCTTAGTAATAGTGGGCAAACAACTAAAATATGTAATTGTTTGTAAAGAGTTTTGAAATGCCTTGAGGTTATGAAAGGCACTATATAAATTCAAGTCTTCCTTTCTTTACCATTTGCAAGTGCCCCCTCCGGTAATAGTCTGCTGCAGCCGATTAATCAATTCAAGACTGATGGAACTGTTTGCAGTCAATTTTCACAATAGTCACCATCCCTTGCCAACAGCTGTCTTAAATTTTGTTTTCTATATAATGTACTCTTCTCAGTAACCAGCACAATGTGACAAATTGTCTCCTGAAAGATGATCTTACTTGGCAGAGAGAAATGTTGGCTTGAAGTTCAGCGAAGAATTAGTTTACAATTCCTCGGCTGGATGAAAAATAAAACACAACTCAGGAGATGATTCCCTTTGTGCTACATGAGCTGCAAGTAAGGACTAGGTGAAAACCCAGCAAATGGATTTTAATATGGGGATGTGTGAGGTTGTGTAGTTCATTAAGAAGAATCAAAAGGGGATTTATTATCTACAGGTAAATGGAAAGAGACAAACTTGAAAAGAGTTATCTCCTCCAGGTCATTAGTTGTCAAGGACCAATTCCTCCAACTTAAAAAGGACCCATTCTTTCCATCTTTTTACTTACTATGTGTGGCCAATTTTCATTCCACACTTGCATGCTTCCTCCAATATATTGGGCTACTAATTAATTCATGAGCTGCTTTTGGAATAGCTTGTCAAATACCCTTTGGAAATTGAAATTCACCATATTTACAGGTCCCTCGCTATCAAATGTACTTGCTACATCCCGAAAACAATCAAGCAAGTTTGTCAAACGTGATTTACCTTTCATAAAACACATGTTGATTTAGCTTTCCTGAATTATTAATAGAACCTCTGATTATTGACTCAAACATCTTTCCAACAATAGGTGTTACACTTACTGGCCTATCATTACATTCCCTCCGTCTTCTATTCTGGTAATTTGGCAAGTTTTGAAAAACATCACATCATGGATGCACTTCCTTTACAATCCTTGGGTGCAGACATTCAGGTCCTGGTGATTTGCCTGCCTTCAGCCCTGTGAGTTTCTCAAATACTTCATCCCTTGTGATTGGGATTTTTATTAGTTCCTTTGTGTAATTTGAAATGACCCCATCTGGTATTTAAGGGATAATTGTAGAATTCATCATAGTGGAAAGATTGTTTAAAATATCTCTGATTCTTGCCTCATTCTCGAGAGATCCCACACCTATGGAGAAAGCTTCTTCCTATTTATATCCACTAGCCCTGGACACTTTATATGCCCAACATTACAATTTAAAGTTATCCTTTGTTAATGATTACCTTTGCGAACTAAAGATTACAGGTTTCTTTATCTTTTGAGACCTCCTCATAGTATCTCCATGGTTTGTGTATCAACTTCACTTTGGGTTTCTTCTGATTCTACAGGAAGCATCAGGATCGTCTTGCAACTTGTATGTCTAATCACGTAATTTTCATATTTACAGATATTGTGGCAGACAAATTTATTCCTTACACCGTTTAAGAGAAACTTAAACACAAAATATTCCTTGCCTCTTTTCAGGATTGTGGAATTTACCTTTGTATTTCAATTGTATCTTATCACTACATCCTTGTCATATTATACACCTTATCTCTCCTAATGTTTTCAACAGTTTTCCAGAGTATGTGCACAGTTGTATATTGATCTCAGTGGAATTGTTTACCTTGAGACATCAGTCAATTTACTAAATAATTGCCTCCAGTACTAACATTCATTATAATAGTAAGCATTTTTGATAATGATAGTTTCGAAGTCATTGCAGATTTCTCTTCTGTCATTTGTGACATAAACACTCCTTAGGAAATATTTTCACAAGCTTTCATTCGCTTTATGATTATAAAGGCAACCTTCTTGGTTTGTTATGCCTTTATTTCTTCGCTTGCGAGTCATGTGTAAAACTCTAACTTACAATATTTGTTAAATTCCCTTCATCTAGATTTCTACGAGGTATCAGGAACCCCAGCCATTCACGTAGTTTCCCAAGGGACTTAATCAAAATTCACAGAGGATGGCTCTGGCAGACCCATTGTTTCTGCCTGTTCCTGCCCCACTGAGCTCATCTCCACAGTCCTTGTTCCAGGCATACACTGACGCCATTCCACAACCATTCTGCACCCATGCAGAACTTGTTGATTTCATTACCTTCACCACTAACTTCCACCATGTGCTCTTTCTTTAGTAAACATGGTTTCCCCTCTTCCGCCTTGGATGGATCCCTCACCCACGTATTCTCTGTTTCCCTTAGTTCTGCCCTCACTTCCCCTCCCCCCAGATGGAACAAGGATAGAGTCCCATGGTCCTCAGCTATCACCCACCAGCCTCCGGATCCAACACATCTTCCACCAACATTTCCTTTACTTCCACCTCTGACGTGATCCCACTACCAGTCACATCTTCCCATCTCCACTGCTTTCTGCCTTCCTCAGAGACTGCTTCCTTCGCAACTCCTTGGTTCACTCATCCCTTCCACTTGCCTTTGCTCATGGTATTGCTTCTGAATCTCAACTTGTATCAGTGATTTGCTTTGATGTCAGTCTCCTTTTTTCAAATCAGAGCAAATGATTCTACAGAGATACCTATATGTACGCCCCTCTCTTTCATTTACTCGAAAGTGGCATGCTCAAATAGAATACACCAGTTCTAAGTCATAGTCATACAGCATGGAAACAGGTTCTTTATCCCAACCTGTCCATGCTGATCAAGATGCCCCATCTAGGCCAGGTTTTGGCCCAATTCCCTCTACACCATTCGAATCAATGTACCTGTCCAAGCGTCTTTTAAATGCTATTATAGTACCCTCCTGCCTTGACTACCTCATCTGGCAGCTCGTTCCATATACCCACCACCCTCTGAGTGAAAAAGTTGCCCCTCAAATTCCTATTAAATGTCACCCTTAAACCTATGCCCTCTGGTTCTTGATTCCCCTGCCATGAATAAAATTCTCTGTGCATTCACCTATCTATTTCCCTTATGATTTTATACCAGTGCCAAGAGTTCTAGTCCATTCTGTGCCTAACACTGTTGGTTTCTGAATTCAATCTACCACAATAATTATCAGCAGCTTGATTTGCCTATGACGTTAAATAAATGCGCACCTCATCTCTTCTGATATTTTCAAAATGTCTCCAGAGTATGTACACAACAGGATATTGATATTCGTTATATGCACTATGTACCTGTCAGTGTCAGGCCCCTTTACTTAGTACCAATATTCATAATTATATCTAATTGTAATGGCAATTTCTTCCTTTTCCAACGTCCAACTTTCCGTTGCCATTCCTGCACAAGTAGGTAGGAGTGATCTTACGCAGATTAAAGAAAACAGATCTTCCAGTCGTTATTTCCAGTTTAATTGATTCTTTATTGAAGTAGTTGTACAAACAAAGAGAAGAATATACCAGGTTCTCCTTATTCTCATGCAAGTTGTAGCTTTCTGTTCTTACCATCTGGTGAGAACTGTGTTCTCTCCACCTTACGTGCCTGGTCTGATCTGGTCACTCCCTGTCCAATATGATATCTGTAACGCCATTCTATGAATCAAATGCCCGCCCCCAAGTGTTCAAAATAATACTGCTAGAAATATCTGGACAAAATAATATAATATGCCAACAGTAGTTAGCCTAAACATAAATGGCTCCTCCACTAATAGTTTTTATTAGATACTTTTGAAGTAATTGCATTCTTTCCCATCACTATTTGTGACATAAACACTCTTTGGTATTTTTCCATTCTTTCATTTACTTTATGACAATAAAGACAAACCTCTGCATCTGTTCTGCATGTTTTTCCCTGCCTGTGAGACATACATAAAACTGTACCTTCCAATATTTGCTAAATTCTACATGTTTGTACAAAATTGTGGAAGGAGGTTGTTTTGAAAGGTCAAATTCCTTCAGCCTTCGTGTTTTACAATCAGATTACCTGTGATCAGGTCCTTAATGTACATATAATTTGCTGGTTTTCAGCCAAAACCACGTTTGGCTCTCATGTGACCAATCCTTGATGCTCAGGAATTACCTTTCCTGAGCATGATGAAAAATTGGATCAAAAACTGACATGGAAATGGTAAGTCTACAAATATTATAGTCGACTATAAAGTAGTTATAGTCTATAAATATTTTACAAATCTTATGGACCATAAGAATGGGAGAGTAGAGTGAAAATTTGTGCAATGAGAATGAAACTTTCTGTAGAGTGCAGGAAAGCCCCCAAATAGGACTGAAATAAATTACTCTTCTACTTATTCAAAGAAGAGGCTGGCATTTCTTAAGCTATAGAAGGTCTCTTAACTGCATCTTTAATTTATAGAACGTAATTGAGGTTGAAGGTTAAATTGCTGTATGTTTTAGTTATAGAATCCTATTTTAATAACATGAAATATTACATTTATCCATACATGGACTCCAAAGTGACAATGCTGATGAAATAATTAATACAAATCTGCCAAAAATCAGGGAAATGCCTTTACAAAAAAGCAAGAAAAAATGAATTAAAAACGGAATGAATATCAACCAAATGATCATAGTGATTACTTGGAAAACATTAGTGGTACAAGTCCGAAAACAAGTGTCTGACTTACTTTCAGAACAATAGATAGATCTAAGAAGGGAAACATTGAACATAGGTAAATCTGCAAAGTATAAACTTGGCTACATGGCAATTTTTGCCTTCATGCTATAAGTTCAAGTGCCTATCTGAGCACATAAATCTAGGGTTACGCATCATTAGTCCTGATCGAATGACTCATTTCAAAATGTCCTTTGGAAACTAACTATCTCAAAGCACTATTTCAAGAAGAGCAAATTTTCTGCAGGCTTCTGCATCCCTTTTTCAACCAACACCACCTAAAGCAGATAAAATTGGTTGTCATTATCTTGCTCCATGATGATTCACATAACAAAATAAACTGGACAATGTCTTCATTCTGTGAGTTCCAAGTTAACATTAAAAAAAATCGAAAATAGGTGCAGGAGTAGGCCATTCGGCCCTTTGAGCCATCACTGCCATTCAATATGATCATCCAAAATCAGTACCCCATTCCTGCTTTCTCCCCATATCCCTTGATTCTGTTAGCTCTAAGAGTTATATCTAACTCTCACTTGAAAACATCCAGTGAATTGGCCTCCACTGCCTTCTGTGGCAGATAATTCCACAGATTCACAACTCTCTGGGTGAAAAAGTTTTTCCTCAAGTTAAGCATAAATGTAAATTACATTATATCTGGAAAATCATATTTTAAGTCCACGTGTAGATATTTTCAGCTATCCCACCTTTGGTGAGTTATATTTCTGTGGTGAGTTTTGAAAATCTTCACTGTTGTGAGACCCAACACAAGCTTAAGGAACAATACTTCATCTTCCATCAGGGCACACCGATACTTTGCAGCCTTCAGGAATCGATATCAAACTCTCTAACTTTAGCTAATATGCTCTTTCTTCCTCTCTATTTAAGAACCACATCTGACTGTCATCCTTTTCCTCTGGGTATAGCTTGGAATATCCAGCATGCCAGAATCACACCAGCAACCTTACACAACCGTAGTAGCTTAATCTCATCCCAAATGCCATCTTCCATCAATCCACGAGAGAAATTCTCTGCTACATAGAATAACTTATTTCTCTTTTTCACAGATCTATGAAGGTTCCTTCATCTGGAATGCTAACTGTTTCCCTTTCCATAGAAGTTGCCAGAAAGACTTCATTTTTCCAGCCTTTTCCATTTTCAATTTTTATATCACACTGGCTGAGTATTTTTTATCCTACTTATCCAAGTTTCGCCTGTTGGGCAGGTTCCACCACCTGTCCATCAGCAATATATTACTGAGATCAAGTTTAATTTGTTGGGTAACTGCCATTCTTAAGCCATTTTGACATCCTATCAGAGATGTTCTCCTTTATTCTGTGCAACCCACTCCAAACTTCTCTCTTACTGAAAACTCTTTCCCAGTTTAGTTTAGTTCAGTTTTGAGATACAGCTCTACCAGCTGTGCCACCCTGTAAAACTCTGACAAAGGGCCACAGACCCAAAATTGTCTGAACATAGCCTGACCTGCTGAGTTTTTTTGTGTTTTTCTGTTTGTACTGCAATTTTCTTTACCTTGGAAACACTGCAGGACAGCAATGAGTAAAAGTGGATATGTACAGGTATAGTTTAATCAGAAGGTGACGCTCAAGTATTTCTTGTGCAATATTCAGTTTCACTGGCTTCAACAGGGCTAACATTCAGGTGAATCATAAAGAGCATGTGACACTCAAGTGCTAGTTTTCTGTTCGTGCAGTGGCATTGTTCTAAGTGCGTAGAAAGGAACTGCAGAAGCTGGTTTACACTGGATAGACATAAAATGCTGGAGTAACTCAGCAGGACTGGCAACATTGCTAGATAGAAGGAATGGGTGATGTTTCGGGTCGAGACCCTTCTTCAAACTCTGAAGAAGGGTCTCGACCGAAACGTCACCCATTCCTTCTATCCAGAGATGCTGCCTGTCCCGTTGAGTTACTCCAGCATTTTATGTCTATCTTTCTAAGTGTTCCATGGTGTGGGAGAATTTTTACTCATGGGAGATAGCTTTAAACATTTGCAAGCATACTCTCAGTGATTCGTAGTGAAAATTGATTATCAGAGCTGTTGATATTGCAAATCTGTATTTATTCATAACTCAAAAATGTTTGTAAACTGCAGCTTGAGCATCAACTTTGAATCTACCCTTCGTAATACTCCGAAATTGCTATAGAATCACATGCCAGATAATTACAGATGAGGAAGACCATTTGATACATAGCTCACTCATCCAGAGAGATTGTTAAGTTTCCTATTTCAACATTAAACTGTTTCATAAAAAATTCAAGTTTCAGCTTCACTGCTCTTTAAATCCATGCCAGACATCAATTATCAATCTTCACAATGTTATAACACCATTCAACAACCACTTTGATAAAAAAAAAGGTAAATTAATAGCAGCAACAACCTTACGTGAAATTTAAAAAATGAAGCTTCTAATGTTTATTATGTTTCACTTCATAACATTTCTTTGAATGGTGTTATTACATAAATATTTATGATGTTCATGTCGAATCCCTCCACCTATTTTCCAGAGACATTAGCCTGATTACTTTGAAATATGAAAAAGGGGTTTGGAATAATCCTTTAATTACTGACAATTAGTTCCTAATGTTTTTCCAGTTTGAGCTGAATTTCAAGTAGTTAGTTAATTTGTCAGATGCTACAAATTTCAAAATCGTAAATGTAGCAGCTCACAAAGAAATACTCCATATGAATACTATATTAAAGAAGGGTTAGAGGGATACACTCTATATACACTTGGATTCTAAATTTTCCTTCCAGAACAGTAAAACAATGTTAACTTAATAGGAGCTATGTCTATTATTAGTGTTTTAAGAATGAAAATAATTCCTGTTGTAATTTAGAATTTATTTATACATTGACAGCCTCGCAGATATTTGACAAATAATATTTGTGTGCTCATCATTCCTTATTCTTATTTATATCTGATATGTTGAGGGTTAATTTAACACTTCTTTTGAGCTACATTTTATAGGGTTTATAAATTTGTACTGTGATAGAGATGCATGATGAATCTGCAGCGATTTGACATAGCATTGGACACACACAAGATTTGTAATCCTATTTTATGATTCTGATTTCAGCATCAATATTGCACTAACTGCATTTGCTTATCATTCACAGACATTTCTCAGCTATTTCTGGCGCACTGCCTTGGTAATTTTGTGAGCAGCTACCACTTTAAGTATTGAAACATAATAAACACCTGCATCTTATTTTTTTTTAAGTGCACCTGTGTAAAACCAGTGCTGCTGTAAATTGCCCTTTTCTCGCGAAATTTTATTGAATAACATTGTAACACCGTGAATTTGATTAATAATTGATCTATAGAATTAACAAAGTTTAATGCAAGTCAAATTATTTTTTATGAAACAATTTAACTATTTGGCCCTAATCAAAGTAACGCCTGTATTTCTTAAAGTATAGATGGTGCATCAATGGATTTCTACCATTGACAAAGCAGAATTCACGAGTGAGCCTGGAGGAGTGGAATTCCCAAAACACTCAAGAGTGTCAGCTGTTACTAGGGCAAAGCCATCCACTTGACTCGCACATAAACATTCCTCCTTTCACCACGAGCACAGTATAGCTGAAAACATGCACTACCTATAAAATGTGCCATAATTAACAACAAAGGATAATGTCACAGAATTATCTAAATCTGCATTCAAAAAGGACAAGAATACAATGATTGGGAATATCAGCAACGATAGATTCCTATCCAAGTCACGCACCAGCGAACGTAGAAGTATATTATTGCTTCATCATCATTGAGGAAGACTCTTAATCGCCACTATCGTATCTGCCCAAGGCAATGCGTTCCAGGCCCTGACTATTCTGTATGTAAATAAAGCTGCTCCGCACACCTCCATTAAACGTTCCTCGTTTCACCTTATAGCTATGCCTTCTAGTGTTGCACCCTGGTAACCTTGATCCAAAGAGGAAAGGGTTCCTACTGTCTACCCTATCAATGCCTCTCATATTATTATATACTTCAAGTCAAGTCTCCCCTCAGTCTATGATATTCCAGAAAAAAACAATCCAAGTCTATCCAATCACTCCCTGTACCTGACACCCTCTCATCCAGGCTGCATTCTCGTAAACCTCCTCTGCACCCTCTCCAAAGCCTCCACATCTTTCCAGTAATGGGACAACCAGAACTGCACGCAATACTCCAAACACTTATAATAGAGTTATAACTCTATAATAGATTTATAGAGCCATCGAGTGACAAAGTACAGAAACATGCCTGCAACTTACAATGTTTATGCCAATCTTTTTGTCCATTTGCATTAATCTCATTTGCCCTTATTATGAATTACATCCTTCTATGCTTTGTTTATTTAAGTGTCTAATTTCTTTTTAAACATGCAAATTGTAACTGATTTCACCACCTCCTTTGGCAGCATGTTCCAGATATCAACGATCCTGTATAAAACCACTTACCCCTCAGATTCCCTTTAAAACTCCTTCCTCTTAACTTAAACAATGCCTTCTTGATTTTGATCATTTAACCTATCTATGCCACTCCTAATATTATATACTTTTAGTTTAGTTTAGAGATACAGCATGCGAACAGGCACTTCGGTCCACCGAGTCGGTGCCGACCAGCAATCACCAATACACTAGTTCTACCCTACACACCAGGAAAAATGAACAGAAGCCAATTAACCTACAAACATGCATGTCTTTAGAATGTGGGAGGAAACCTGAGCACCTGGAGAAAACCAACACAGTCACAGAGAGAACAGGGCAAGCATGTACAGATAGTAACTGCGGTCACGATTGAACTTGGGTCTCTGGCGCTATAAGGCAGCGACAGAACCGTTGTGCCACTGTGCTGCTACTTGACGTACTGCTCTTCGGCTCACAAAACAGAATTGTCAGAGTACAGTCATCAGTGTATCCACCCAATCCTGGAAGCTGCAAACGAGGCTAAATGACCTTTTTCTCCATCTTTTGAGAACCAGGATAGGAATGGTTTGATGAGAATAACGAAGAAACAAAGAAACTAATTAACTGCAAATAAAAGCATTCCAGATTGGAAGCTCCACCATTACAGAAGGGAAAAAGAAACAGCTCTACGCGGACTAGAAAGTGAGATCCAGCTGAAGGGTTAACAACCCGCTGAGCCATCATTTATGAAGGTTCTTCAACACAATGACTGTCACATGTGGCCTAAACAACCAGTGTGAAGGTCATTTTCTGATTTCATTAAGATCTTTCACACCCTCAAGTAGGAGGGAAATGTGGAGCACTCTCCCCAAAATAGTCCACCAATAGAAATTAGTTTCCATTTTACGCTTGTTTTGTGATGGCACACAAGCCACGATCCCTAACTAGCTGGCTAAAACAAGGCCAATATCTGAAAGGAACAATGTCAAACAAGGCTGTATCACTGCCATGACACTTTCTTCAATCGTAATGTCATGTCAAGTCAAGTTTATTGTCATATGTACAAGTATAAGTGAGGAACAATGAAAATCGTGCATGCAGCAGCATCACAAGCATGTAGACAACAAACAAAAACACAGATCATATATAAATTACACATGTTCCACGAGACAGTGAGAAGAAGGCTACAAAAAAAAGAATTAGTGCAAAACACAATTAGAAAACAAGTCTGTGATAGTGCAATAGATAGTGTTCCATTGCTGAGGTAGGATTAGGGTTGTGCAGGTCGGTTCAAGAACCTGATGGTTGTAGTAAAGTAGCTATTCCTGAATCTGGTGTTGGTTCTGTACCACTTGCCTGACGGTAGCATGTGTGGTCGTATGCCCTGGGAATTGGGGATCCTTGATAGTAGAATCTGCCTTTGTGGTGCAGTGCCTCATGTAGATGTTTTTGACGGTGGGGAGGGCTATGTCTGTGATAGGCCAGTCTGCGTCCCCCACTCTCTGCAGCCTCTTGCGTTCCTGGTGCATTGGAATTGGCATATCAGGCTATGATGCCATCAGTCAGGATACTTTCTACAGTACACATGTAGAGACGTTAGAGTATTCGATGACATGTCAAATATTTTTACATTTCTATGAAGGTAGAGGCGCTGGTGAGCCTTCTTAGTGATTACATCTATGTGCCAGATTACAGCAAGTCATCTGAGATGTTAACACCCAGGAGTTTGAAGCTGTTAACACGCTTCATCCTCGACTCACCAATGAAAATTTGCATGTGGTATCCTGACATCACCATTAATACCTTAGTTTTATTGATGTTGAGCGAAAGGTTGGTGTTGCAACACTGTAACACAGGCATTCTATTTCTCTCCTGTGTGAGATAGATGTTCTATCTCCAAAGACCTTCTTGCAGGAGTGGAGCTAATATTCAATGCTAATGGAAAATCCTTCAACCTATGTTGCCTACACTACAGAACCAAAACCAACTGATTTTCACTACTCAAGCAGATGATGCTTGCATTTAAGCACCCTTGAAGCCCAAGCTCCATGCCATTGTCAACTTCTTGATTGAAGCATACGAGATAATGGTTGTTCAACGAAACAGCTGCAACAAAGGTCCTCTTCCAGTATTGTCCCCAAAAGTACAGCACCAGTCTCTGACACGTTCATCAGCAAGAAGTTCTTGGGAGACACCTTTCAGTGAAGGAACAGCTTGATAACACAATTAAACATTGCCTTCAATATATTGCCTTGAACAAAAGTCCCAGAATTATTGTTAGTTGTTACTCTGATCTCTGTCACAGATTTGGACAAGCTCACCCTGGGAAACAAACTCAAGCTATCTATTCTATCAATGCTTCCTAAATTTTAATATACCTTTACTATACCAATTTTCAGCCTCCTTTGCTCCAGGGAAAGAAGAACCAACCTATCTATTCATCGTCAGAATGCAGCTTTATAGGACTTTGGTGAGGCCACGTTTACAGTAGTGTGTGCAGTACCTATCGCCCTATTACAGGAAGGATGTATATAATGATTGATGATCAAAAGGGTTGTTGTGAGGAAGGATTCAGCAGATAGGCCCATATACGGTACATAGCATTTTAGAAGAATGCAATAGTTGGAAAGTTTGCATCCAATCTCAATGTGAGTTTCACAGTTAGTGTGCAGAATTCTGTACAGAATTAACAGAATTAATCTTCTCACTGAGGAATTAACATTGTTCTCATGAGAACCGAACTCTTACTACATCACCAACTGACGTACAGTCCCCGAGAGTCCTTTTAGATTGTGCAGGTGGGTGGAGGCTGTCCTATTTTTCATAGAACATAGAAAGGTACAGCACAGGAACAAACCCTTTGGCTGTCAATGTCTGTGCCAAACATGATGTCAAGATAAACTAATCTAATCGGCCTGCACATGATCCAGATTCCTCTATTCCTTGCATATCAATGTACCAATCTATAAGCCTTTAAAATGCCACTATCGTATCTGCCGGTACCCGGACGGGATGTCGAAGGACAAGAAGCCGAAGCGAAGAAGTGGAAGCCAAGATACCGAACAGAAACGATACCGAAAAGCCAAATAACCGAAAGGGCACGACGCCGAAAGGATACGAACCCGAACGGACTCCACGCCGAAAGGACAATACGCAGAACGGACATGACATTGAAAAGCCGCCGAACGGACATGATGTCTCCGGGGACGGGATTTGTCCGAGACCTTGTCAGCGATTGGTCCAGACTCCCGCGTCCATCACATCACTGGCCGGGGGAGACGGGAGGGTGGGGGGGAGACGGGAGGGTGGGAGGGATTTTTAATTTTCCTTCGCCGCTTTTGAACTTTCCTGAATATAAAATAAAACCTTGTGTGATTGGAACTTTCGGTTGATTTAACAAAATGATAATCCAAATTGGTTCCATAGATATTTACACCAACAGTAATGCTATAACAATTATATTTTGACTACCACAATACATACACTACCGTGCATCTTGAAGGCCAGTGGTCCTTTGGGTGTGAATCGAGAAACCAGATGAAAAAATATTACTGTTTTTTTAAAGAATATCTTAGCTCCCTGAGTCGGTTCAGTGATATGACAGTACTGGTCGTTTTGCACTCGGCGATTTCCTTCGGGTTGGAAAAGTGCAGAGAAAACCTTTATCAAATGCATTGGGCAAAATTAAACAAATTTTGGAACCAACTTTCGTCTGATCTAACCGACCGCATCAACTATATTCTGCTTTTCAAAAGGAAATACACTCAGGGTGATAGGGGAAATTGTAAAAAATATGCAGTATCAACAATGCCAACCATTTGCACGGGTTTGTAACTGAAGGTGCCGGATACAAAGGCAAGGAGGTTGTGTTGAACTTCGTTAAAACATTGGTTTCAATAAGGCTGGGATATTGGGCACTGCACTGTACAGCGCAAAAGCATGGCAGAGAGTGCAGACAAGATTTACCAGAAAGTGTAGGAAGGAACTGCAGATGCTGGTTTACACCGAAGATAGACGAAAATTGCTGGAGTAACTTAGCGGAACAGGCAGCGACTCTGGAGAGAAGGAATGGGTGACGTTTCGGGTGGTGAACTGAACTCTCGTCGGTGAGAGTACTTGTGATTGTCTGAAGAAGGGTCTCTACCCACAACGTCACCCATTCCTTCTATCCAGAGATGCTGCCTGTCCTGCTGAGTTACTCCAAGAGAGAGAGAGATCCTATTGGCATCATGTCCGTTCGGTTATTTGGCTTTTAGGCATCGTTTCCGGTCGGTTATTTGGCATTTAGGCGTCGTATCCGTTCGGTTATTTGGCTTTGCGGCATCATGTCCGTTCGGTTATTTGGCTTTTAGGCGATGTTTTCATTCGTTATCTTGGCTTCCACTTCTTCGCTTCCGCTTCTCGTCCTTCGACGTCCCGTCCACACATGGTATATGCCTCAACCTCTCTCTTTGGCAGGGAATTCCAGGCACCCACCACCCTTTGTGTAAAATAATTTCAATAGACAATAGGTGCAGGAGTAGACCATTCGGCCTTTTGAGCCAGCACCACCATTCAATGAGATCATGGCTGATCATCCACAATCAGTTCCTGCCTTCTCCCCATATCCCCTGACTCCGCTATCTTTAAGAGCCCTATCAAGCTCTCTCTTGAAAGTATCCAGAGAACCGGCCTTCACGCCCTATGAGGCAGAGAATTCCACAGCCTCACAACTCTCTGTGTGAAAAAGTGTTTCCTCATCTCCATTCTAAATGCCGTACCCCATATTCTTAAACTATGGCCCCTGGTTCTGGACTCCCACAACATTGGGAACATGTTTCCTCCCTCTAGCATGTCCAAATGCTTAATAATCTTATATTTCAATAAGATCCCCTCTCATCCTAAATTCCAAAGTATACAAGCCCAGCCGCTCCATTCTCTCAGCATATGACAGTCCCGCCAATTAACCTTGTGAACCTATGCTGCACTCCCTCAATAACAAGAACGTTCTTCCTCAAATTAGGGGTCCAAAACTGCACACAATACTCCAGGTGTGGTCTCACTAAGGCCCTAAACAACTGCAGAAGGACCTCTTTGCTCCTATACTCAACTCCTCTTGTTATGAAGGCCAACATGCCATTCGCTTTCTTCACTGCTTGCTGTACCTACATGCTTACCTTCATTGACTGATGAACAAGGACCCCTAGATCAATAGACAATAGACAATAGACATTAGGTGCAGGAGTAGGCCATTTGGCACTTCAAGCCAGCACCGCCATTCAATGTGATCATGGCTGATCATCCCCAATCAGATCCATTTGTACTTCCCCTTTTCCCAACTTGACACCATTTAGATAATAATCTGCCATTCTGTTTTTGCTACCAAAGTGGATAACCTCACATTTATCCACATTAAACTGCATCTGCCTTGCATCTGCCCACTCACCCAACCTGTTCAAGTCACCCTGCATTCTCATAGCATCCTCCTCACAGTTCACACTGCCACCCAGCTTTGTGTCATCTGCAAATGTTACTTTGAATCCCTTCATCTAAATCATTGATGTATATTGTAAATAACTGCGGTCCCAGCACCGAGCCTTGCGGTACCCCCACTAGTCACTGCCTGCCATTCTGAAAGGGACCCGTTAATCCCTACTCTTTGTTTCCTGTCTGCCAACCAATTTTCTATCCATTTCCCCACACTCCTTTAAACTTTTCCCCTCGCATCTTGAAGCTATGCCCTTTAGTCTTTGACATTTCTACCCTGGGATAAAAGGACTAACTGCCCTACCAATGACTCTTTGATCAGGTCTCCCCTCAACCTCTAGCTTTCCAGAGAAAAGATCCAAGTTTGTCCAACCTCTGCTTGTAGCTAATAACCTCTAATCCCGGCAACATTCTCCTAAACCTGTACTTTTTCCAAATCTTCCACAGACTTCTTGTAATAGGGCAACAAGAACCGCATGCAATACTCCGAATGCAGGCTAACCAAATCACCTATAGACTTGCATCATGACTTCCTGATTCTTATACTTAATGCCCCGATCAATAAAGGCGAGCATACCATACGACCTCTTTACCACTCTATCTACTGTGTCGCTACTTTCAGGAGAGTTATGGACCTGGACCCCAAGATCTCTCTGCACACCAATGCTGTTAAGGGTCTTGCCATATACCATATACCTTCCTCTTACATTCAACCTCCCAAAGTACAAAACCTAACACTGACTTCATCTCCCCTTATTGCCTATATCCTGATGTATACTGTGGTGGCCTTCCATACTTTTGCATATAATCATGGTTTTCACATTGCCATTGAACCAGGTTCAACCGGTTGCTAAATGCTTTGTTTTGCAGGCATGTTTAATTACAGGCTCCAGCTGAATTGTTGTGGCAGTAAATAAAAATGTTTACACTGAGAATTATATTATTTCAGCTGTCTACAATGCAATATGCTTGTGTGATGCACCAATTACCATTGTTCCCAATTTTATAAATAGTGCATAAACAATAAAGATATGCATTCACACTCCATCCAGTATATTGGAAGCAAACTGACACAGTGCCGAAAGCAAAGGAAACCAGTGCCCTCTTCGCATGTACTGTTATTTCACTGTCAATTTATGATGTTTCAATAGCTGTAGGAAAGATGAAATAGAGGCACATTTGGATAGCAGTAACAGGATTGGTCTGAGTCAGCATGGATTTACGAAGGGGAAACACAGAAACATAGAAAATAGGTGCAGGAGTAGGCCATTCGGCCCTTCGAGCCTGCACCGCCATTCAATACGATCATGGCTGATCATCCAACTCAGTATTCCGTACCTGCTTTCTCTCCATACCCCCTGACCCCTTTAGCCACAAGGGCCACATCTAACTCCCTCTTAAATATAGCCAATGAACTGGCCTCAACTACATTCTGTGGCAGACAATTCCAGAGATTCACCACTCTCTGTGTAAAAACTGTTTTGTCTCATCTCAGTCCTAAAGGATTTCCCCTTTATCCTTAAACTGTGACCCCTTGTTCTGGACTTCCCCAACATCGGGAACAATCTTCCTGCATCTAGCCTGTCCAATCCCTTAAGAATTTTGTAAGTTTCTATAAGATCTCCCCTCAATCTTCTAAATTCTAGCGAGTACAAGCCGAGTCTATCCAGTCTTTCTTCATTTGAAAGTCCTGACATCACAGGAATCAGTCTGGTGAACCTTCTCTGTACTCCCTCTATGGCAAGAATGTCATTCCTCAGATTAGGAGACCAAAACTGTACGCAATACTCCAGGTGTGGTCTCACCAAGACCCTGTACAACTGCAGTAGAACCTCCCTGCTCCTATACTCAAAACCTTTTGCTATGAATGCTAACATACCATTCGCTTTCTTCACTGCCTGCTGCACCTGCATGCCTACTTTCAATGACTGGTGTACCATGACACCCAGGTCTCGTTGCATCTCCCCTTTTCCTAATCGGCCACCATTCAGGTAATAGTCTACTTTCCTGTTTTTGCCACCAAAGTGGATAACCTCACATTTATCCACATTATACTGCATCTGCCATGCATTTGCCCACTCACCCAGCCTATCTAAGTAATCTTGCAGCCTCCTAGCACCCTCCTCACAGCTAACACTGCCCCCCAGCTTCGTGTCATCCGCAAACTTGGAGATGTTGCATTCAATTCCCTCGTCCAAATCATTAATATATACAGTGGCTTGCAAAAGTATTCATACCCCTTGAACTTTTCCACATTTTGTCACGTTACAACCACAAACGTAAATGTATTTTATTGGGATTTTATGTGATAGACCAACACAAAGTGGTGCATAATTGTGAAGTGGAAGGAAAATGATACATGGTTTTCAAATGTGTTTACAAATAAAAAACTGAAAAGTATCGCGTGCAAAAGTATTCAGCCCCCCTGAGTCAATACTTTGTAGAACCACCTTTCGCTGCAATTACAGCTGCAAGTCTTTTGGGGCATGTCTCTACCAGCTTTGCACATCTAGAGACTGAAATTTTTGCACATTCTTCTTTGCAAAATAGCTCAAGCTCAGTCAGATTGGATGGAGAGCGTCTGTGAACAGCAATTTTCAAGTCTTGCCAGAGATTCTCAATTGGATTTAGGTCTGGACTTTGACTGGGCCATTCTAACACATGAATATGCTTTGATCTAAACCATTCCAATGTAGCTCTGGCTGTATGTTTAGGGTCGTTGTCCTGCTGGAAGGTGAACCTCCGCCCCAGTCTCAAGTCTTTTGCAGACTCTAACAGGTTTTCTTCCAAGATTGCCCTGTATTTGGCTCCTTCCATCTTCCCATCAACTCTGACCAGCTTCCCTGTCCCTGCTGAAGAAAAGCATCCCCACAGCATGATGCTGCCACCACCATGTTTCACAGTGGGGATGGTGTGTTCAGGGTGATGTGCAGTGTTAGGTTTCCGCCACACATAGCGTTTTGCATTTAGGCCAAAAACTTCAATTTTGGTCTCATCTGACCAGAGCACTTTCGTCCACATGTTTGCTGTGTCCCCCACATGGCTTGTGGCAAACTGCAAACGGGACTTCTTATGGCTTTTTTTCAACAATGGCTTTCTTCTTGCCACTCTTCCATAAAGGCCCGATTTGTGGAGTGCACGACTAATAGTTGTCCTGTGGACAGATTTTCCCACCTGAGCTGTGGATCTCTGCAGCTCCTCCAGTGTTACCATGGGCCTCTTGGCTGCTTCTCTGATCAATGCTCTCCTTGCCCGGCCTGTCAGTTTAGGTGGACGGCCATGTCTTGGTAGGTTTGCAGTTGTGCCATACTCTCCCTTTTCGGATGATGGATTGAACAGTGCTCCGTGAGATGTTCAAAGCTTGGGATATTTGTTTATAACCTAACCCTGCTTTAAACTTCTCCACAACTTTATCCCTGACCTGTCTGGTGTGTTCCTTGGGCTTCATGATGCTGTTTGTTCACTAATATTCTCTAACAAACCTCTGAGGCCTTCACAGAACAGCTGTATTTATACTGAGATTAGATTACACACAAGTGGACTCTATTTACTAATTAGGTGACTTCTGAAGGCAATTGGTTGCACTGGATTTTATTTAGGGGTATCGGAGTAAAGGGGGCTGAATACTTTTGCACGCAACACTTTTCAGTTTTTTATTTGTAAAAAAATTTGAAAACCATGTATCATTTTCCTTCCACTTCACAATTATGCGCCACTTTGTGTTGGTCTATCACATAAAATCCCAATAAAATACATTTACATTTGTGGTTGTAACGTGACAAAATGTGGAAAGGTTCAAGGGGTATGAATACTTTTGCAAGCCACTGTATTGTAAATAGCTGGTGTCCCAGCACTGAGCCTTGCGGTACCCCACTAGTCACTGCCTGCCATTCTGAAAAGGACCTGTTTACTCCTACTCTTTGCTTCCTGTCTGCCAGCCAGTTCTCTATCCACATCAATACTGAACCCCCAATACCGTGTGTTTTAAGTTTGTATACTAATCTCTTTTGTGGGACCTTGTCGAAAGCCTTCTGAAATTATGATTAACTAATCTTCTGGAAGTTTTTCAGGATATAACTCGGAAAATGGACAAGGGAGAGCCAGTGGATGTAGACAAAAATCCTGGAGAAACTCAGCGGGTGCGGCAGCATCTATGGAGCGAAGGAAATAGGCAACGTTTCGGGCCGAAACCCTTCTTCAGACTGATGCAGGGTGGGAGGGGGGGGGGAAGAAGAAAGGAACAGGAGGAGCCAGAGGGCTAAGGGAGAGCTGAGAAGGGGAGGAGACAGTAAGGGCTACCGGAAATTGGAGAAGTCAATGTTCAGGCCACTGGGATGTAGACTGCCCAAGCGGAATATGAGGTGCTGCTCCTCCAGTTTCCGGTGGTGCTCACTCTGGCAATGGAGGAGGCCCAGGACAGAAAGGTCGGATTCGGAATGGGAGGGGGAGTTGAAGTGCTGAGCCACAGGGAGATCAGGTTGGTTAATGCGGACCGAGCGGAGGTGTTCGGCGAAACGATCGCCAAGCCTATGCTTGGTCTCATCGATGTAGATCAGCTGACATCTAGAGCAGCAGATGCAATAGCTGAGGTTGGAGGAGGTGCAGGTGAACCTCTGTCGCACCTGGAACGACTGTTTGGGTCCATGAATGGAGTCGAGGGGGGAGGTAAAGCGACACGTGTAGCATCTCTTGCGGTTGCAAGGGAAAGTGCCCGGGGAGGGGGTGGTGCGGGTGGGAAGGGAAGAATTGACCAGGGAGTTACGGAGGGAGCGATCTTTGTGGAAAGCAGACAGGGGGGGGAGATGGGAAGATGTGGCGAGTGGTGGGGTCACGTTGGAGATGGCGAAAATGACGGAGGACTATTTGTTGTATGTGACGGCTAGTGGGGTGGAAGGTGAGGACTCTTGTATGTTTCTATGACTAGGGGGACTCTTCCCTTGTTCCGAGTAGGGGGATGGGGAGAGAGAACAGTGTTGCGGGGTATTGAAGAGACCCTGGTGAGAGCCTCATCTATGGTAGGGGAGGGGAACCCCCGTTCCCTGAAGAATGAGGACATTTCCGATGCCCTGGTTGTAGTGTACGTGGATTTTCAGAAAGCATTTGATAAGGTCCCACATAGGAGATTAGTGGGCAAAATTAGAGCACATGGTATTAGGGGTAGGGTATTGAAATGGATAGAAAATTGGTTGGCAGACAGGAAACAAAGAGTAGGGAGAAACAGGTCCCTTTCAGAATGGCAGTGACTAGTGGAGTACCGCAATGCTCGGTGCTGGGACCGCAGCTATTTACAACATACATTAATGATTTAGATGACAGGATTAAAAGTAACATTAGCAAATTTGCAGATGACACAAAGCTGGGTGGCAGTGTGAACTGTGAGGAGGATGCTATGAGGATGCAAGGTGACTTGGACAGGTTGGGTGAGTGGCAGATGAATGGCAGATGCAGTTTAATGTGGATAAATGTGAGGTTATCCACTTTGGTGGCAAAAACAGGAAGGCAGATTATTATCTGAATGGTGTGAAGTTGGGAAAAGGGGAAGTACAATGAGATCTGGGGGTCCTTGTTCATCAGTCACTGAAAGTAACCATGCAGGTATAGCAGGCAGTGAAGAAAGCCAATGGCATGCTGGCCTTCATAACAAGAGGAGTAAAGAGGTCCTTCTGCAGTTGTACAGGGCCCTAGTGAGACCACACCTGGAGTATTGTGTGCAGTTTTGGTCTCCAAATTTGAGGAAGGACATTCTTGCTATTGTGGGAGTGCAGCGTAGGTTCACGATGTTAATTCCTGAGATGACAGGACTGTCATATGTTGATAGAATGGAGCGGCTGGGCTTGTATACTCTAGAATTTAGAAGGATGAGAGGGGATCTTATTGAAACATATAAGATTATTAAGTGTTTGGACACGCTATAGAGGCAGGAAACATGTTCCCGATATTGGGGGAGTCCAGAACCAGGGGCCACAGTTTAAGAATAAGGGCTAAGCCATTTAGAACAGAGATGGTTGTGAATCTGTGGAATTCTCTGCCTCAGAAGGCAGTGGAGGCTAATTCTCTGGATGCTTTCAAGAGAGAGTTAGATAGAGCTCTTAAAGATAGCGGAGTCAGGGGATATGGTGAGAAGGCAGGAACGGGGGTACTGATTGTGGATGATCAGCCATGATCATATTGAATGGCGGTGCTAGCTCGAAGGGCCGAATGGCCTACTCCTGCACCTGTTGTCTATTGTCTAAAACTATATCTATATATTTAAGTGTGAGAAATAATCGAACATGAAAGGAATGCTATTTGCATATTTTCTAACGAGCATCTGACAGCTTTGAGACTGACACACAACAGTTTAATTTGTATAATTGTGCAAAATACTCAAAATATGACCCTGAATTTTGTCTTATGATCCAACCTGCTTTATAAATGCTCTGAATGTACATCTCTCAAAACAAACTTGAAAAATTAAGCAAAAGTTAGCCTATTCTCTCTGCTTCCATCTATGGGCTCTATCTCATCAAATTATGCAACGAGTAACTATTTTGCATAGCTGTATTATAATTTATTATTGAATTTGTATAATTGAGTATTTCAAGATTTTCACGCCATATCAGCACACTCTCTAGGTTTGTTATGATATCACATCCTGTATTAACAAATATAAAAGTATAAATATATTAGACCTTAATTTTCAAATATCATTTTAAAATATTGTTTGAACATTTGCTATATACAATTTGACAGCGTGAAAGAAAAACATGCAAAAATGATGTATGTCTGTTCATCTGTGGCAAAAATCCACAATGGTATACACGTCAATAAATAATGATGACATCAGCACTGTTCACACACGCCTAAGGCTATTATTTCATTGGATTGGGTCCAATATTAGTCTAATCCCCAATTGTTTGCTTTACTTCACTAGCTGCCAACAGCATAATACAAATCTGTTCTTCACTTACACTGATTCTTTCACATAATGTAATTCAGTTCCCCAAAAATGAATTTATTGGTTTAGTACTCTTTGAATCTAAAAATATCTAGAATAATTCTTGAGACATAGATACAAATAAATAAAACAAGAATGATTTGCACCTATTATGTTGGTTAAGCAATGAAAAGGTTTCAAACGTTATTTCTTCATTGATAATTATACTTAGCTGTTTGTGCTGTTCTCTGCTTAAGGGCAGTATGGCAGAAATATGCAGCTATTTTCATCAAAATTACTGCAAATATTATTGTCTGACAGACAAATGGCAAGTTTGTGTGAAATATTTATTTTTTAAAACATTTTGTGACATTTAATAACTGACACATGGTAATTATTAATCAGCATTTAGATTGCGAGTTGAAAATACTATTAATACCACATTTACACAAAACTAAAGTTGCTGTAGTTGGAGAACATTTTTTCCAATTCAGCTGATGTTTAATATAAGTATCTGTGTTTATTGTAGCTGTCAATACCTTCCATTCTCTAACCTTAGCAACCAAGTACTAAGAAGGTGACCTCTATTACTCATCAATGGGCTGGATTTAAAACTTGGTTTTCCATGGATGGAAGAACACTATTAGTCATCCCGTCCTTAATATTTACACTTCTGAATAAACCTGATTGTCATTTATGATATTTCAAATCAACCTTGCTCTTCGTATAGATATCAAGCTGAAAATTAAATGCAGGACTCTTCTTGGCATGGAACATTATGCAGAGACACTCCAGCTAATAAATCTTCTGAGCTAATGCATTCCAGATGGAATCTGTGTTTCACAGTTTTAACCTTTCTAAATCCTTTCCAAATTTCCTCCCACAAAAGATTTTCAGTGTGCAAAAGCTTCCAAATTTGATTGAAAACGTATCAATAATAGCTGACATGCAGTCATTGTAATTTTCTGAAGAAATGTTGTCCTTCTTTTGGAAAAAGAACATGTCATTTACATTAATACTGGGCATCTGATGTGGGAAATAGCACTCAAATTTGATAATATATACAGTCATATTGTCTTTATTCAATTGCCTGAAACCATCTGTTAAAATGAAGTTTCATTTTAATTACTATATTGAATAGTTATTAAACTATTTTAAATGAAACTGAACATATTAATTTTTAAATGTCCATAATGCTGCAATTTTTTGTTTTGTTCACCATAACACACTTTCTTTCCAGCAATAACATAGTTACGCAAGCAGTTAACTCAGTGTAGTATTATTGTGATCTGCTGGCAGCAAAAGGTTCCAGCTTCTTCAAGTAGCTGTACACGCAACTCAACATCTCAACTGAAAGCAGATGTCATCATGATGATGCATACCCCAGGATAAGTGTTTGCACAAATATAACAACACTGAGTTAACCAGACAATTGAGCCCTTTGTTTTAGAATTAAGATGGCCTAACATGATTAAATATCGCAACAACTGAAATAATAATGTATCCACCCATCTGCACAGATGCTACCTAACCTGCTGGGTGCTTGCAGTACAGTTAAAAACAACATTAACCTGTTCACTGGCAAGTTTTTTCCCCCCACTATTGGCCATGACCCGAGTATACTCGGGGTTTGCACTGGACAGGTTAATCCAGCACACGAGGTAATGGTGGTGCTGAACGGCTCGACTTTCAGGTCTATTGGATGTTATTCAAAATTAATACCCAAACACTCTTTTAACTCACTTAAAAATGTATATATCACACTGCACCAAGCGTACCAAGGCAAAAATACATCTCAGAGAACTCAGTAAATTACATTGGAAAGCAGGAAATAGAAGTAGGCGAGTTTCAAGGAAGCTTTCTGCCCTTCTTAAAGAAAGTCATAACATTAGCTATCCTCCAGTTTTCCGGCACCTCACCGGTAGCTAATGATGATGCAAAAAAATCGTCAAGGCCCCAGCAACTCCTCTCTTCCTTCCCATAACATCCTAAGATACACCTGGTCAGGCCCAGGGATTTATCCACATATATGTGTTTCAAGATCTTCAACGTCTTCTTCTTTGTAATGGTGATATGCTCCAGAGGATCACTGTTTCCTGCACCTACTGGTAAACTCAAACCTACATGTCTGTTGTGCTATTCATTTTTTGAATGCAATATACTCATCATCTCTATACACTCTTTGTATTTATCATGGTGAAATTTCAAATTATAAGATATGTCCAACACATTCCACCCAGTGCAGAAACCTCGATTCAGAGTGGAAGTCAAGTCTAGTTGAATTTATTGTCATACGCACAAGTATGGTGCGGTACAGGTACAATGAACATCTTGATTGCAGCAGCATCACAGGCAAATAGACTCAGGCAACACACCAAAACATAAATTATACATAGATTACACATAAGTTCTGCAAGACAATAAAAAAAAGACTTCAAAAACACAGGATAAGATATTAGTGCAAAACACAATTAGAAAAACAAGTCTCTGGTAATGCAAGAGCAATATTCCATTGCCGAGGTAGGATTAGGATTGTGCAGATTGGTTGAAGAAGCTGATGGAAATAGCAGTTCCTGAACCTGGTGGAGTGGGATTTCAGGCTTCTGTATCACCTGCCCAATGGAAGCAGCAAGAAGGGGTCCAGATTGTAGGGATTCTTGACGATAGATGCTGCTTCTTGAGGCAGAACCTCACATGATGTTTTCAACAGTGGTGGCGACTGCACTCAAGATGGACTGTCCACCATTCACTGCAGACTCTTGCATTCCTGAGCATTAAAATTGCAACTACAAGGCATGATGTAACTAGTCAGGATATTTCTAGTCTCTACCAAATATCTGTGCCAAGCCTAACTCTTATTTGCCTGCGCATAACCTATATCCCTCCATTCTCTCCGTATCCATGTGCCTAGCTGAAAGTCTCTCAAAAATGCCAGTATTATAACTATCTACTACCACCAACTGCGCATTCCAGGCATTCACCACCCTCTTGCCCAGCACCTCTCCTTTAAACTTTGCTCTTTCCCCCTTAAAGCTCTGCCCTATAATAATTGCTATTTTTATCCTCAGAAAAAGGTTCTGTCTGTCTACCCCGTCATTGCCTCTCATCTTTTTATATACTTCTATCAAGTGTCCCCACAACCTCTGGCGTCCCAGGGAAAACAAGCATCTGTAGAAGTTTGTTAGAGTATTTGGTGACATGGCAAACACCCGTAGTCAGAATCGAACCTGGGTCTCCGGGTCTGTAAGGCAGTAGCTCTACTGCTTAGTGGGAGAGTCTAGGACCATTGGGCCTAGACTCTCAGAATAAAAGGATGCACCTTTAGAAAGGAGATGAGGAGAAATTTCTTTAGTCAAAAAATGACGAATCTGTGGAATTTATTGCCACGGATGGCTGTGGAGGCCAAGTCATTGAGTTATTTTAAGACGGAGAGTGACAGATTCTTGATTAGTAAGGGTGTCAAGGAATATTGGGAGAAGGCAGGAGAATGGAGTTGAGAGGGAATGGTAGATCAGCTATGATTGAATGGTGGAATAGACACAATGGGCCGAATGGCTACTTCTGCTCCTATGACTTGTGAACATGAGTTTGTACGTTCTCCCTGTGTCCGTGCGGGTTTTCTTCAGGTGCTCCCGTTGCTTCCCACATTCCAAAGACATGCGGGTTTGGAGGTCAATTAGCTTCGGTAAATTGTCCCTAGTGTGTAGGATAGAATTAGTGCACAGGTGATCGCTGGTCGGTGTGGACTTGGTGCGCCGAAGAGCCTGTATCTAAAACCAACTTTTGCAACGGCAAACCTCCTTCAACCCGCTTGAAGTGATGTCACAAAGGGGGAGTGGACGACCACCAGCTTCCAGTGACGTCAGGGGGAGGGCCGCATTTAAATGAACGTTCCGCTTTTTCCGACCCGGGCTTCTACCCGCGACGCCCCGGCTGAACGTTCCGCGACCATCAAGTAGGCATCAAAACCGTGGTGGTGAAGGAGACATCGAGACCGCAGCGGTGAGGCCTCACAACGATGGGACTGCGGCAGCGATGAGGCATCGCAACGGTGGATCTTCGCGGCGGCGGTGAGGCCTCCGCGACGGCGGTAGGGGAAAGAGAGGTGAAGGAGGGATTGGGGAGGGGAGGATGAGAGGGGAAAGATCCTGGGTAGGTGAGGAGGGAGCGTGGGGGGATTGAGGGAGAGGAGGGGGTAGGGAGGGTAGTTGCCACGTCTACACCCTCTCTCGCCCACTCCATCTCTACCCCCTCACTATCTACCCTCATTCCCACCCTCCCTCTCTACCCCCTCCCTCTCTACCCTCCCTCCCCCCACTCTAACCCCTCCCTCTCCCCCTCCCTCTACCCCCTCCCTCTCCCTGTACCCCCTCCCTCTCTCCCTCTACCCCCTCCCTATCTGCCCCTCTTCCTCTCTACCCCCCTCCCCCTCCCTCTCTACTCTCCCACTCCCTCCCTACCCCCTCCTCCTCCCTCTACCCCCTCCCCCTCCCTCTCTACCCCCTCCCTCTCTACCACCCCTCCCTCTCTACCACCCCTCCCTCTCTACCACCCCTCCCTCTCTACCCCCCGTCCCTTTCTAGGGATTGAAGAGGGAGGGTGAAGAGGAGGAGGAAGGAGTGCTGGTGGATGAGGAGAAATGAGCCACGCCTGCGCAGTTGGGGGCTATGCGTGAGTGGTGCAATATTGGGGGAACGGGTTGCATTGGGGGAACGGGTGAGTGGTGGAATATTGCGTTGGGGAGCAGACCCAACGGGTCTGCACTTGGTCTAGTATACTTATAAAACTCTCATCTTGTATGTGTGTGTGTGTGTGTGTGTGTGTGTGTGTGTGTGTGTGTGTGTGTGTGTGTGTGTGTGTGTGTGTGTGTGTGTGTGTGTGTGTGTATGTGTCTGTATGTGTGTATATGTCTGTATGTGTGTATGTGCTTTTGTATCTTCGCCAAAATGCTACGCGAGAGCATTGACATTTTTATAGAATCTTACTCACATTTTTCCCGTCCATGCCATAATCAGGTTCCCTTCAGATTTGATGCTATATTTCACGTTATTGATGATTAAAGTTTAAAAAAAAACTTTGAGAAGAATAACTGTGACTGCTTTGAGATTTTTCTGGCAGCTTCCAGTGATGACGTCACAATGGCATCTCAGTCATCCAATCACAATGGGATCTCATTTACATACGCTGCCAATTACGTCACAATGGGATTGTAGCCCTCCTAACTCTAGCAGGTGCAAATGCATTTTTCTTAAAGTCAAAGTACACTGAATTTTTTTTAAAGATTAAAATAAAGGAGTGTGAATTTGGCAAAATGAGCAGCCCCTGCGCAGTTGGAGGCTATGGGTGAGTGGTAGAAACGGGTTGCGTTGGGGGAACGGGTGAGTCGTGGATTATTGCGTTGGGGGAAAGGGGCAGAGGTCTGTGAATAATACTCAACAGCTGTGGTAAGTAGGCTCAGATGCCCCCAAATGTATTTTCTTCCACCAAAATGCAAGTTCTTGCTGTGGAAGGAATTTAAATGTATCTATATCATGATTTATGTTGCTGCCAAGCAATGTTAAAATGTTTTTACTATAAAATTATACTATTTGCAGAGAAGAAATGCAATTTATTTATTTATTTATTTTTAATTTTTATTTATTAGAAGTACATTACATTACAACCACATACATTAGTACTCGTCACTTATGTCTTCTTACAATTAATGTATTCCATTTATTTTTTACACTAGAAAAAGAAAAAATTGAAAGAAAGAAGAAAGTGAAGGAAAAAGTGAAAGTGTAGAAAATGTGGCAACAAAAAAGGACGAAGACCCTATAAGAGCAAAATTAAAAAACAAAAGAAAAAGAGTTAAGAAATAGACTCTAGAAAAGAAAAAGAAAGAGAAAGAGGAAAAAGAGAGAAACAAATATTTTTATGAGCATTACGTAAATGGGACATACCAACTCTTCAACTAGCATCCCCCCTTACCTGACCTCAATTTGTTTTTAAGTACTTTTGCACCCTATATTTGTAATAATTCTATAAATGCAGACCACGTCAGGTGGAAGTGATCTGGTTTACCTGCTAGGAGGAGTCTTATCTCTTCTAGGTGTAATGTTTCGAACATATTTGAAGTCCACATATTTATAGTTGGTATTGGAGCCTTCTTCCAAAATTTTAGAATTAGCTTTTTTCCAGTTATTAACCAATAGTCCATTAGTTTCTTTTGAAACACATTTAGTTCTGGGCCATCTTCCGTTATTCCGAAAATAATCCATTCTGCTTTGGGTATCAGTCTTATTTTAAATAACTTTGTAAAGATTTCAAAAATGTCATTCCAAAATTTTTGAATTTTTGTACAGAAAACGAATGAGTGCGCTATAGTAGCTTCTTGGGATTGACATTTATCACAAATAGATGATACATTTCGGAAAATTTTATGAATTTTAGTTTTCGAATAATATAATCTATGTAAAATTTTAAATTGTATTAAAGTGTGTCTTACATTAATCGAACATTTATGCACGTTTAATAAGTGTTCATTCCAACTTTCCTTTGAAATTTTAATAGCTAACTCTTGTTCCCAGTCTCTTCTGATACCCTCCGTAGATGGTATTTGTACATTTAAGATAATATTATACAAATATGATATTAAGTTTGCTGATTCAGCTTTTATCTGCATTGCCTCATCCAATACATCTACTGGGTTATTATAATGATCTTTTGTATATTTTTTCAAATAGTCGCATATTTGAAAATATTTAAAATATTGATTATTTCCGAGTTTATATTTTATTTGTAATTGTTGAAATGAAAGTAATTTTCCAGTTTCATAAAAGTCACCAAGCGTTTTAATTCCTAGTCTATCCCAATGTGTAAAAGCTTTATCTATAATAGAGGGATTAAACGAAGGGTTATTAACTATAGGTAATAAAAGTGATAAATTTCTTAATTTTAAATTTTGTTTTATTTGTTTCCAAATTCAGATTGTACTATGAATAATTGGGTTCTTATTATAATTTATGTTATTCAATTTCATTGGAGAAAGGAGGATCGCTCCAATGTTTCCAGAGGAGCAATCCTCTTTCTCCATTACAATCCAGTCCACTTGCTGGGCGGAGTTATCCATCAGTTGAATCATATTTTTAATATTTACTGACCAATAATAATACATAAAGTTAGGTAGTGCTAAACCCCCTAATACTTTAGGTTTATTCAGATGAGTTTTTTGTATTCTATGTGATTTATAGTCCCATATAAAATTAGTGATATCTGAGTCGAGTTTTTTAAAAAACTTCTTTGGTAAGTATATAGGAATCGATTGAAATAGGTATAAAATTTGTGGTAGAAAGATCATTTTTATTGCGTTTATTCGGCCTATTAAAGACATCGGGAGCGTTTTCCAGAATTTAATTAGTGTGTTTAATTTATTAAGTAGGGGGTCAAAATTTGCCCTAAACATACCTTGATATGTTCTGGTAATTTCGATTCCCAAGTATTTAAATTTTTCTGTAGCTATTTTAAAAGGGAATTTTAAAAGATGTGTTGAATCTTTCGGTTTTATTGACATAATTTCACTTAAATGCAATTTATGGACACACATTTTTTGCCTGAGAAACAAAGGCAGTTGATTTCTCTGTCAGAATATTTTTTTTCAATGAATACTGTTGAGTATCCATTAATAAAATAGTTTTTGTAAATTGGCATCAACATAGTTTATCAAAGATGCACTCCATTCATAATATTGTCTAACATTATCACATTTATTCATGTTGTTATTAGTAGTTATATGCCAACAAGTGTAAAAAATAGCAAGCCCTGTTAACTTCTAATTATCATAGCACTGTTTAATGGAAGGACTTAAAAGGTGAGTGTGCTTTTTCTCTAAACAAAAATATTGATTGCAGTGCTAGTGTTAGGGGCCGCAAGTGGGCCAACTAACAGTCCAAAGCCCTAACTCAGTAGACATATTATGCAAGGATTGAAACATATATTAGAACTTTCTAAATTAAGTTATGTTATCACATCACAAGACCTAGAATGTGATTTCTGACATTCCGTGTCCTGAGACTTCCGAAACTGGAGAAAATGTGCAGCCAAATCATAAACTAACGAACTACAGGATGTGTCGACTGAGGTTGTTCACACATTATCTGATGAACAGAACCAAGCCCAAAACGAATAACGGTCGACTAGAGTTGTGAACTTATCCAAATAAGTGTATAAATCCCAAATAATCCCCAATGATTTATAAAAGAGTACTATTATATTTGTTTTAAAAACAGTGGGACATTCTCTGATCTCTAATCGTGATCGAGTGTCTTGCTATGCATTCGTAGATCTCATGGTTGTGAAAAAATATATAATGTGGCAGCCTGAACAGCACACACTTGCCTGCGAGATCTCTGTATTCTATAATCAGTTTAACAACTTGGCAGATGAAATTTAATACTAATAAATGTGAAGTCATTCACTTTGGGAAAAAAAATGATAGGGCAAGTTATTTTCTAAATGAGGTGGAGCTGCGTTGTAATGCAACGCAAAGGGATCTAGGGGTAGTAGTACATGAATCACTAAAAGTTAGTATGCAGGTGCAGCAAGCAATCAGGAAGGCCAATGGAGTTTTGGCCTTTATTGCTAGGGGGATTGAGTATAAAAACACGGAGGTCTTGCTGCAGCTGTACACAGTATTAGTGAGACCACATTTGGAATACTGTGTACAGTTCTGGGGTCCATACTTAAGAAAGGATGTACTGGCCCTGGAGGCAGTGCAGCGAAGGTTTACAAGATTAATTCCTGCAATGAGGGGATTGACATATGAGGAAAGGTTAAGTAGGCTGGAACTCTACTCTTTGGAGTTTAGAAGAATGAGAGGCGATCTCATTGAAACATATAAGATCGTGAGGGGCCTTGATCGGGTGGATGCACCGAGGATGTTCCCAATGATCGGGGAAACTAGAACTAGGGGACATAGTTGTAGAATAAGAGGGGGCTCTTTTAAAACTGAGATGAGGAAGAACTTCTTCACCCAGAGGGTGGTTAATTTATGGAATTCACTGCCCCAGGGAGCAGTGGAAGCAGAAACATTAAATATATTTAAGTCTAAAATAGATGGTTTTTTAGCTGCCAAGGGGATAAGGGGCTACGGGGAGAGGGCAGGGATATGGACCTAGGTATGGTTAGTATAGTAAGACCTGAGTGATCTCCTGGACAAGTGTCGATCGCCTGGATTGGGGTCGGAGAGGAATTTCCCGGATTTTTTCCCCGAATTGGACCTGGGTTTTTATCCGGTTTTTTGCCTCCCCCAGGAGATCACGCGGTTCTTGGGGTGGAGAGGGGTGATAGCGATATAAAGGGGAGGGTAGTGTCTTGTGTTCTGTGTCTTGTGTCTACTGTTTGTGGGTAAGGGTGTCTGTTTAGTGTTCAGCCATGAGCGAATGGCGGTGCGGGCTCGATGGGCCTGGTGGTCTACTCTCGCACCTACTTTCTATGTTTCTATGTTTCTATGTTTACTCTTTGTTCTTTGAAACTTGAATATGAGCAAACTCTTTCAGAACCCGACTATCAGAATGGAAGCAGAACTGACCAAACTATCCGAGAAACCTAAAGAAAAACCTGAATTTGACAATTAACATCCAGAGGATGTTACCATCACGTTACCAAAGACTATCATGAGATTTTATTCCACTGATTGAAAATGTGTAACTAACTTGTAACTAGTATGGAAACACAGAGTCCGCAGATGCTGGAATCACGAGCCAAAAACAACCTCTTGCCCGAAAGAAGGATACCAACGTTGTTTGTCAATTTCCCTCCATAGATGCTGCCTGACCCACTGAGTTCTTTCAGATTTGAACAAAAGATTTGAACTGTGGGTTCGATTTTGTTTTAGCACCATGAAGATAAGCTTCAGATTCAAATATACTAAGTTATCATCTAGTACTCAAGAGTAATAACATGTTTAAAGTTGTTATTGTATGATGGTGCTGTTGGTTACTACAAATCTTAACATACAATAGACAGAATGGAACAGTACAGCACAAGTACAGGGTCTTTGAATTAACTATGCCATGTTAATCTCCATTGCCTGCACGTGAGCCATATCCCTCCATACCCAGCATATCCATGTGCTGATTTAAAAGCCTCTGAGATGCCACTATCGTATCTACTTGCACCACCATCCCTAGCAGCACATACCAGACACAAGCCACTCTCTGTGTACAAATCTTTTAAAATTTCTCCTTCTGACCTTAAAGCGATGCCCTCTAGTCTGATTGTCTAGCCTATCTATGACTCATAATTTTATATACTGAGTCAAAGAGCATGGAAACAGGCCCTTCGGCTCAACTTGCCCACACCGACCAACATGTCCCATCTACACTATTCCCACCTGCCTGCGATTGGCCCATATCCCTCTCAACTGTACCTGTCAAAATGTTTCTTAAATGTTGCAATAGTACCTGCCTCAACTACCTCCTCTGGCAGTTCGTCCCATACACCCACCACCCTTTGTGTTAAAAAATTACACCTCAGGTTCCTATTAAATCTTCCCCCCCCTCCTCACTTTAAACCTATTTCCTCTGATTCTTAAATCCTCTACTCTGGGCAAGATGCTCTGTATGTCCACCCGATCTATTTCTCTCATGATTTTGTACACCTCGATAAGATCACTCCCTGTCCTGCACTCCAAGGAATAGAGTCCTCGCCTGCTCAAACTCTCCCTAGAGCTCAGGCCCTTGAGTCCTAGCAACATCCTTTAAAATCTTCTCCGCACCCTTGCCAGCTTAACAACATATTTCCAGTAATATGGTGCCCAGAACTGAAGACAATACTCTAAATGCGGCATCATCAATGTCTTATATAACTGCAACATGACTTCCCATCTTTTACACTCAATACTCTGACTGATGAAGGCCAATGTGCCAAGAGCCTTTTTGACCACCCTATCTACTTGTGATACCACTTTTTATTTAACAGTTCCTAGATCCCTCTGCTCTACAACATTCCCTAGAGCCCCACAATTCACCATGTAGGTCCTTCCCATGTTAGTTTTCCCAAAATGTAATACCTTACATTTCTCTGTATTAAATTCCATCAACCATTCCTCTGCCCACCTGCCCAACCGGCATGGTGGCACAGTGGTAGAGTTGCTGCCTTACAGCGCTTACAATGCCAAAGACCTGGGTTTGATCCTGACTACAGGTGCTGTCTGTATGGAGTTTGTACGTTCTCCCCATGACCATGTGGATTTTCTCTGAGAACGTTGGTTTCCTCCCACACTCCAAAGACGTACAGGTTTGCAGGTTAATTGGCTTGGTATATATGTAAATATTGTCCCTAATGTAGGATCGCCGGTCAGTGCGGACTAGGTGGGGTGAAGGGCATGCTTCTGCGTTATATCTCTAAACAAAACTAACCGATCAAGATCCTGCTGCAATTTTTAACAACCATCTTCACTATCTACAATACCATCACCTTTTGTGTCATCTGCAAACTTGCTAATCATGCCATGTACGTTCTCATTTAAATCATTGATATAGTTAACAAACAGCAATGGGCCCAGCACCAACCCTGAGGCACACCACTAGTCACAGGCCTCCAGTCTGAAAAGCAACCTTTCACTATCACCCTCTGCTTCCTTCCACGAAGTCAATTTTCCCATGGGATCTAACCTTTCAGAGCAGCCTACCATGTGGAACATTGTCGAATGCCTTACTAAAATCAATTTATACAATGTCGACAGCTCAGCTTTCATCAACCCTTTTTGATCACCAAGAACTCAATCTGATTTGTGAGATATGACCTCCCGCGTAGAAAACCATGCTGACTATCCCTAATCAGCCCTTGTCCATCTAATGCATGTATATTCTATTCCTTAGAATACTCTTTACTAATTTTCTGACCACAGATGTTAAGCTCACTGGCCTGTAGTTCCCAGCCTTTTCCCTGCAGTCCTTCTTGAATAGAGGCACAACATTTGTCACCCTCCAGTCTTCCGGCACCTCACCTGTATTTTTCGTAAATCTCAGCCAGAGCACCTGCAATTTCCACTCAAGCTTCCCACAGTGTCCTCTGATATATTTGATCAGGCTCAGGAGATTTGTCTACCTTCATATCGGTCAGGACTTTAACACCTGCTCGACTGTAATACTGACTGCTCTCAAGACACTTCCAGTGACTGCCCCAAGTTTCTCAGTCCTCCTGTCTTTCTTCACGATAAAAACAGAGGAGCAATACTCATTGAGGACCTTACCCATTTCCTCTGTCTACATGCAGAATTGACTACTTTGATTCCTGAGGGGTCCCACACTCTCTCTAGTTACCCTTTTTCCCTTTATCTATATAGTACTGAAACTCTCATCTTGTTTCTATCTATCTATCTATGTGCGTATATGTGTGTGATCAAGGACCACTCAGTCCTTCCAGCAAGTTATTAGCTGAACAAGTGGGGTAGGGGCAATTGCATTCTTTTTTAAAGTCCTCGATGCAAGAGGAGGGGGAGGCAGTGCTGGGGGATATGCCCCTGCACAGTTGAGGGCTATGAGTTAGTGCTGGAATATGGGGGAACGGGTGAGTGGTGGAATATTGTGTTGGGGAACGGGTTGCGTTGGGGGACTAGACTAGACGGTCTAGTCCCAGTTGGTCTAGAGTACTTATAAAATCTCCTGGGATTATTCTTAATGCTATCTGCCAGAGATATCTCCTGTCCCCTTTTTGCCCTTCTGATTTCCTTTTTTAGTTTGCTCCTTAGTTCCTAAAACTCCTCCCATGCATCTTAATCTTCTGGATCAGCCTACCGTGAAGAACTTTATCAAATGCTTTACTAAATCCCATGTAGACCGCATCTATAGTCCTACCCTCATCGCACTTCTTCACCTCCTCAAAAAATTCAATCAAGTTAGTAAGACATGACTATTGTGGATAAAGCCAGTTGTCTGACCTGAATTCTCCTATTCTCTTAACAATTTGTATTACTTAGTATTGGTAAATTAAATCAGCAGGATAACTCACTTAAATGTGGACAGTTCATAAATAATTTTTGCATATTTTACTAAAAAAAGAGCAGGCATTACTAAAACATACAGTATAAGTTGAAACAGGACTTTTAGTAATATGCACAATTAATGGCTTAGCTGCAAGAAAATGATTTATCATTCTGAAGTTCTCAGCATGACATTTACAGGCCAATAATTTGACAGCTTTGGTGTGCAGATTTATACTGTAATTAACACCAACATGCTTCTGCTCTGAATCAAGTACAAGGTGTTAGCAATCAAAAAGATACGGAGAGGTTATCCCATATATTGTAGGATCGTTTTTGGATTAAATCATACTTCTGTTATGACTGGAGACCAAAGGTGCTTTATGCATCTTTGGGATTTAGAATCGTAGAATTTCAGAGAATGGAAACAAGCCGATTGGCTCACTGAGTTTGTGGCTGACTTTCAAACACCGATTGTAAACAGATTATATACCAATATCTATGTTTCTAATCCCATTTTATTCTCCCACCAATTGCCCAAATTCCAAAACATACCTTTACATTAGAGGCAATTTACAGTAACCGATCAACCTACCAAACCTGTACGTCTCTGGGATATGGGAAGGAAATGGAACACCTGGAAAAAAACCACATGGCCACAGTGAATATGTGCAAATGCCACACAAACAGCCCACAAGGTCAAAGTTGATCCTGGGTCACAGGAGCTGTAAGGCCACAGCTCTTCTGGCTGCATCACTGTGCCTAAATTTGTTGGCAACTCCATTGAATTCATAGAAAAGTTTATTTTCGGGTTAAGAGCACCCTGATTGTGTGGGAATTCACAGTACACTGGTACCTCCCTACAGTCCTCAAAATGTGCTCCAAGGAATGAGAGTGCAAATAGAATCGGTGCTCAATGGGCTCACTTTTATTAAAGAGATGCATTACTGACAGGCCAGGAACCTGGCGCAAATCCAAGCTCTCATTGCTCTCTGCCTGGGACCTGGCAAAACCCCCTGATCTCCGCTGGAGTTCCTGCAGCAATGAATTGTCTCATGACTCATTGTTCTGAGTGATCATCCATGGGGGATAATGTAGGATAGGCTGATATGCAAGGCTCACAACTGGCTGGCATGATTAAGGACTGGCAGCAGTTACTCCATGTGTTGACAAGTTGTCTGGATCCTATGCTCTCTCTCTATAACATCACATTTTCTTGATGCAATGGAAACCACTGTCTCCCCAGCACAGGGATTTCTTCATGGTAATAAGATTAAAAAATGGTTAATGGCCTTTGAGCTTGTTATCATAGAGAAAGCTCTGGGCTGGGGAGAACTATGCAGCTGAACAAATAGAGAAAAAAAGTAGCTTTCATCAATTAAACAGAAGATAATGATAGAGCATGTGGGATCTGGGTCAAATGTCTACACATCTGTCCATCCACAGCAATGGCAGTGTTTACGGAGTCAGCCAGGCTACACTGGAGCCTCACAGAGGCAATGCTCATCCAGTCCATCCAATAACAGTCCCAAGGTTTGTAACCAGCACCGCAATGTGCAGCAGTGGGGAAGGCAACATTCATGCCTGGTTCACTGCCCACCAGCGCACTGCCCAAGTGCTTGCTTTTATTAAAAGTTTCAATAGACAAAAAACAATAGACAATAGGTGCAGGAGTAGGCCATTCAGCCCTTCGAGCCAGCACCGTCATTCACTGTGATCATGGCTGATCATCCACAATCAGTACCCCGTTCCTGCCTTCTCCCTATATCCCCTAACTCTGCTATCTAACTCTCCCTTGATGGCATTCAGGGAACTGGCCTCCTCTGCTTTCTGAGGCAGAGAATTCTGCAGATTCACAACACTCTGTGTGAAAACGTTTTTCCTCATCTCCGTTCTAAATTGCTTACTCCTTATTCTTAAACTGTGGCCCCTGGTTCTGGACTCACCCAACATTGGGAACATGTCTCCTGCCTCCAGCGTGTCCAAACCCTTAATAATCTTAAATGTTTCAATAAGATTCCCTCTCATCCTTCTAAATTCCAGAGTATACAAGCCCAGCCGCTCCATTCTATCAACATATGAAAGTCCAACCATCCAGGAAATTAACCTTGTGAACCTACGCTGCACTCCCTCAATATGAAAAATGTCCTTCCTCAAATTTGGAGACCAAAACTGCACATAATATTTCAGGTGTGGTCTCACTAGGGCCCTGCACAACTGCAGAAGGACCTCTTTGCTTCTATATTCAACTCCTCTTGTTATGAAGGTAAACATGCCATTCGCTGCCTGCTGTACCTGCATGCTTACTTTTAGTGGCTGATGCACAAGGATCCCCAGATCTCGTTGTACTTCCCCTTTTACCAACTTGACACCATTCAAATAATCTGCCTACCTGTTTTGCCACCAAAGTGGATAACCTCACATTTATCCACATTAAACTGCATTTGCCAGGCATCTGCCCACTTACCTAACCTGTTCAAGACACCATGCATCCTCATAGCATCATCCTCACAGTTCACACTGCCACCCAGCTTTGTGTCATCTGCAAATTTACTAATGTTACTTTTAATCCCTTCATCGAAATCATTAATGTATATTGTAAATAGCTGCGGTCCCAGCACCGAGCCTCGCGGTGCCCCACTAGTCACTGCCTGCCATTCTGAAAGGGACCTGTTAATCCCTACTCTTTGTTTCCTGTCTGCCAACCGATTTTCTATCCATATCAGTACCCTACCCCCAATACCATGTGCTCTAATTTTGCCCACTAATCTCCTATGTGGGACCTTATCAAATGCTTTCTGAAGGTACATTACATCCACGGGCTCTCCCATGTCCATTTTCCTAGTTACATCCTCAAAAAATTCCAGAAGATTAGTCAAGCATGATTTCCCTTTCGTAAATCTATGCTGACCCGGACCGATCCTGTTACTGCTATCCAAATGTGCCACTATTTCATTTTTTATAATTGACTCGAGCATTTTCCCCACCACCGATGTCAGGCTAACTGGTCTTTCTCTCCATCGCCTTTCTTAAAAAGTGGGATAACATTAGCTACCCTCCAATCCACAGGAACTGATCCTGAATCTATAGAACATTGGAAAATGATCACTAATGCGTCCACAATTTCTACAGCCACTTCCTTAAGTACCCTAGGATGCAGACCATCAGGCCCTGGGGATTTATCAGCCTTCAGTCCCATCAGTATGCCCAACACCATTTCCTGCCTAATGTGAATTTCCTTCAGTTCCTCCGTCACCCTAGATCGTCTGGCCACCAGTACATCAGGGAGATTGTTTATGTCTTCCTTAGTGAAGACGAATCCAAAGTACCTGTTCAACTCATCTGCCATTTCCTTGTTCCCATAATAAATTCATCTGTTTCAGTCTTCAATTGTCCAACTTTGGTCTTAACTAATTTTTTCCTCATCACATACCTAAAGAAGCTTTTACTATCCTCCTTTATATTCTTGGCTAGCTTACCTTCGTAGCTCATCTTTTCTCCCCGTATTGCCTTTTTAGTTATCTTCTGTTGCTCTTTAAAAGTTTCCCAATCCACTGGCTGCCCGCTCATCTTTGCTATGTTATATTTCTCTTTTATTTTTATACTGTCCCTGACTTCCCTTGTCAGCCATGGTCACCCCTTACTCCCCTTGGAATCTTTCTTCCTCTTTGGAATGAACTGATCCTGCACCTTCTGAATTATTCTCAGAAATACCTGCCATTGTTGATCTGCTGACATCCCTGCCAGGGAATCTTTCCAGTCAACTTTGGCCAGCTCCTCCCTCATGGCTCCATAGTTCCCTTTGTTCAATTGTAATACTGACACTTCCGATTTTCCTTTCTCCCTCTCAAATTGTAGATTACAACATCATATTATGGTCACTACCGCCTAATGGCTCCTTTACCTCGAGCTCCCTTTCAGAAGGATATTGGTATATTATTGTCACATGTACCGAGATAAACTGTTAGCGTGCTATCCAGTCAAGTCATACTATACATGCAAAAGCACGGCGGCAATGTAAAGAGAAAAATGCCAGAGTTCAGAATGTCATGTTACAACATTATATCTTTACAGTTACAGAGAAAGTGCAGATAATAAAAGTGCAAGGGCTGCTTTGAAATCTTCTGCCTGATGGGAGAGGGGAGAAGGGGGAATAATTAGGGTATAAATGGTCTTTGATTATGTTTGCTCCTTTCCCAAGGCAGGGAAATGTAATGAATGAAATGTAGATGGATTTGATAAGGGGGTAGGTGGGTTTATGTGATGGACTACATCTACAACTCTCCTAATTCTTGCACTTAGGCAGAGCTGTTGGCAAACCAACATGTGGTACATCACAATAGGATGCTTTCTACAATGCATCTGTAATTGTTAAGAATTGTGGGAGATACCAAACTTCCTTAGTCTTCTGAGGAAACAAATGCGTTGATTTGCTTTTATGTTGGCAACTTCAATGTGATTGTTCTAGGACAGATTATTGGTGATATTTATGCCTGGGAACTTGAAGCTCTCGACCATCTCCATTTCGGCTGCATTGATGCTGACCGGGGCATGTACACCACGTGATTTCCTGAAGTCAATAGCTAGCTTGTTCATCTTGCTTACAATGAGAGTGAAGTTGTTGTCTTGACACCATGTTACTCCATTTCATTATAGTTTGAGATCTGGCCTACTACTCTGGTGTCACCTGCAAACCTGTAATTACAGTCAGAGCTGAATTTCCCCACAGTTGTAAGTGTATAAAGCATATAATAAGGGGTTAGACGCACATCCTTGTGAGGTACTGGTGTTGAGAATGATCATGGAGCATGTTGTTCACCTTTCCTCACTGATAGTGGTGTATGTGTCGGTAAGTCAAGGATGCAGTTGCAGAGGTGGATGCTGACTCCTTGAACCAGGAGTTTGGAGATGCACTTGGTTGGGCTAATGGTGTTGGAGGTGGAACTACAGTCAATAAATAGGAGTCTGACATAAGTATCTTTGTTATCCAGATATTCCAGCAATGAGTGTCGGGCCAAGGATCTGGTGTCTGCCATGGACGGATTGGGATGGTCAGTGAACTACAGAGGATCAAGGCGTCAGGGTGGTTGGAGTTAATACAGGTGTGTGTTATGACCAGCCTCTTGGGGCACTTTATGATGGTGGATATCATCGAAACTGAACAGTAGTCATTAAGGCACCTTAATTTCTTTGATGCCAGAATGATGCTGGTCTTCTTAAAGTGGGTATGTACCTGTTAATGATTGGACTGAAGAATCAAGGGCATTGTAATAAAACAATGCTCTGCAGGATAGTGCTAAGCGAGATACCAGTGCAATGGGATTTTCCTGCTCTTTATTGGCAGGATATACATAGTTAACTTTGTACAGTTTAACCAATATATGATACGATACGATAGAACTTTATTTATCCCAGGAGGGAAAATGGCCTGCCAACAGTCATAAAACACAACTAGATACATGAAACATGAAATTAAAGTGACGAGTGGAAAGTCCTCTATAATTGTCATGGAGTGATGCAGCATGGAAACAGGTCTTTCAGTTCAACTCGTTCATACCAACCAAGGCGCCTACTGAGCTAGTCCCATTTCTCTGCATTTTACCCATATCTACCCAAAGCCTTCCTATGCATGTACTTCTTCAAAAGTCTTTTATACATGGCAATTATACCCGCCTCTCCCATTTCCTTGGGTAGCTCATTCCATATATTCACCATCTTGCCCATTTAAATCTTTCCCCTATCACCTTAAACTGTGCCCTCAAGTTTCAGACTCTCCTTGCCTGGGAAATAGAGTATGACCATCCACCTTATCTAAGCCTGCATGACTAAATTCCAGAGCTGTTGCACTCAACCATGCATCAAAATACCCTCCAGTTTGCTCTGTGTTCAAATCTTAACCCACTACTACCATATCAATGTTATTATTTTCATATAACTTCAATTAATTACTATTAAACACTCAGGCACGGGCTGATAAGTAGCACATCTGCTCCATAAAGCAGCAACGTGGCGCAGCTGGTGGAGCTGCTGCCTCACAGCTTCAGAAATACGGATTTGATCCTGACCTCTGGTGCTGTCTGTGAGGTGTTTGTACGTTCACCCCATGACCACTTCGGTTTCTGCCATATCCCCAAGTGGTGCAGGTTTATAGGTTAGTTGGCCTCTGTAAATTGCCCCTACTGTGTAGGGAGTGGATGCGAAAATGGGATAACATAGAACTAATATGAAAGGGCGATCGATTGTCAGAGTGGACTTGGTGGACCAAAGGGCCAGTTTCCTTGCTGTATTTTGCAATCAACTCAATCAACCAAAAAATATATAAGAGTGACCATCTTTAACAAGACAGAATCTAACCAACAACTCTTCATGTGCAAAAGTATTAACATCCCTAAGGGTTACCAATGAGCAGAAAGTCAATTTTACCAGCCACCTCACTTTACCAGCCAGTGGCTACAGGGTAGGTCAGACGTCCTGCACCAAATCCCTCACTTTCTGACATCCTGAGTCTTTGCCACCATGAAGGCACAAGCAGGAATACTTTTCATTTGCTTGGATGAGTGCTTTATACAACTTAGAAAGCAGCCTGGATAAATTACCCACCTGTCCTCCAGCTAAAGGCGGGACGGTGGCATAGTGGTAGTGCTACTGCCTTACAGCGCCAGAGACCTGGGTTCAATCCTGACTACGAGTGCTTGTCTGTGCGGAGTTTGGACACACCTCCCATAACCTAGATAGGTGTTCTCCGAGATCTTTCCTCCCACACTCCAAAGATGTACAGGTTTGGAGGTTAATTGGCTTGGTATAAATGAAAATTGCCCCTGATGTGTGTAGGATAGCTTTAGTGTGCGGTGATCGCTGGTCGGTGCGGACTCGGTGAACCAAAGGGCCTGTTTCCGCACTGTATCTCTAAATTAAACTAAACTAAAACTTAACACATTCATCCCACCACCATTGGTCCACAGTGGCTTCAGTGTGCACCATCTACAAAATGCCTTAACAGCAAGATTTGCCAAACCCACAAGTTCTACCATGAAGTACAAGGTTAGCAAGCACACTTGCAAGTTCCACTCCAAGCTAGACACTTTCCTGAATTGAAATATATTGTCAATCCTTCATCGTCACTGGGGCTAAATCATGCAACTCCCTACCCAACAACGTTGTTGGAAAATCGTCAACACAATCACTGCAGCAGTTCAAGCGAAGCTCACCAACTCCTTCTCCAGGGATTATGGAGGGACAATCTATGCTAGTTTTACCAGTGATATTCAGATGCCAAAAACAAATAAATAAAAAATAATTATTATGCTTTAAATATTTGTCAACTATTCTGTTTCAATGTAAAATCTACTGGCAATGTTTGGTTTATGGAACGAGATATAAAAATAAATTAGCATAACACAAGTAAAAAATGTTAACTTTGACCATGGCCAAAATTAATGAGAAATAAATCTCAAAACTATTAAATTGTGACTATTGAATTTCCATCTCTTCCACTCTACACAGAATTATTTTTGACGAAGAATTTTAAGGCACCAGCCGAATGAATACTGAGGAATTAATTTCCTTCTTTTTTGAATAAAAGAGTGTATTAAAATGAAACAATATTTAAAAAACACTCAGATGGCCTGCAATGAAAAAAAGCTGAACAATATTTGGTTGTTAATTGGCAAGTAAAATTAATTGCCACAACAGTCAGATAATGATCATCTCCAATGGGTTAGCCTTAATATTTGACAGCAATACTGACGCATCTTGGTCATAACCACTGACCAGAATCAGTTTAAACTAGAATGACAGGGGGGTGAGAACCAGAGCAGCGGCTGATGAGAAAATGGAGGTTATGACAAGTAAGTCTCAAAGGAAGTACAGGAAGGGAGAGGTTCATGAATATGGGGATAACGAAGAACTGAAGGATGTCTACTTCAATGCAAGGACTATTGTGGGTAAAGCTGGTGAAATTAGAGCCTGGGTCAGTGCTAGGAATTATGTTGTTGTGACAAGGTGCAGGTCATCCTCAACTACTCCAGGCACCCCCTGCATGAAACTCTGGAGGGTCAGAGGAGCACATGAAACAACAACCGGCTCCTCTCCCTGCGCTGTAGAACAGAGTGGTTCAGGAGATTCTTCACCCCTGCAGCCATTAGATTTTATAATACTGACCATTAAGCTGTATGGGGATGCTTTGCACTTTTAATAGTTATTTATTGGGTTATTTTTAAGTATTTATTGCTTTTATGTATTGTCCGTATTTTATGTATTGTCTGCTTTACGTTCTGACTGTGTTGGCTACTGGACATCTGAATTTCCCTGAGGGGATTAATAAAGTATTTATCTATTTATCTATCTATCTATTACAAAAACTTGGTTGTGAGAGGGACATGATTGGCATTTCAGCTTGCCTGGATTTCAATGTTTCAGAGGGTTGAGCTGAAAAATACAAATTATTCTAATGGGATTATATTTTTGACAACCCAATAGCCAGTGGGAGATAAAGGGTCAAATATGTAAACAAATAACAGTAGGATGCAAGAGCCACAAGGTTGTTGTAGTGGACGGCTTTAACTTCCCCAATAATGACTGGGACTTTCTCAGGGCAAGAAAATTAGATGGGGCAGAATTTATTAGGTATATCCAAGAAGGTTGGATGTGTATGTGGATGTTCCGATTCAAGGCTTCCGTATTTGACCTTATATTGGGAAACAAGCCTGGCTAGGTGATTGGTGTTAGGGTGGAAGAGCATTTTGGACATAATGCTCACAATTCCATTGGTTTTAAGAATGTTTTGAAAAGGGACTGGTCTGGATGTTGGGGGAAGATACTAGATACTTGGGGCGAGATATTCAGGGAGTGAAGCACTGCACGTGCCCCAGTATACATTGATGGTGCAAAGTAGAGATAGTCATAACCTTCAAGTTCCTAGAAATAAATATCACCAGCAATTTGTCCTGGACCAGCCATAGCAAACTATGGTCAAGAAAGCAGTTATACATATATACATATCCAGAATTAAGTATTTACGGAAAGATTCAGGCTACACTAAAAATGTTCACATTGCAGATAAGAGAATACTTGGAAAAGAGATATGGCATTTGCAGGTGAAGTTTATTGCAGGACCACCAGATATTTTCTTTATCTTTGCTGGATTTCCACACAAAATTAGCAAAGAGAGCACTGAGCTATAACCTGCTATTCCAGGGAAACTGTAGGAGTTAACTGCAGAGAAGAAAATACAAGTCCTGGATGCTACAGTAGCAGAGACTGAGTGTGTACGTGAGCATTTTTTTCCCAACGCACCAACACAGATAACCACATCACAAGGGAAAATGTAAGATTACAAGGGCAAGTATAAGAAGGTAAGACACCTGGGGTGTGATCCAGGAGGGAAAAGAATGCTGTTGTCTTGCACCAGGAAGATTCGGTCCAGCAAGTAGTGCTGACATGGAGGAGTCAGATGAGATCTATGTATAGGAAGGCATATACTGTAAGAGAGGCTTTTAGATAGGTATTCCAAAATGCTTGGAGCAGAATCCAGCTAGTCAGACTGGGTCCATGATATGACGGCGTGGGGAAGGAGCCCAAGTCCACATTTTCTTAAGAAATGTGTGGAGCCAGGAGAACCTCACTTCCAAATACAGGGTTTTCCATTAAAATCCTTTAAAATCTTTTTTTTTTGTTATATTAAAGTTGTTGTTAATCCAGTAGTGAAGCTCATACTGACTGAAACCATTTAATTTAAGTGAATGTTCATTCTGTTCATGCTTTTGGTCTCTCAGCCCCTTCCCTTTACTGAACCATATGTCAGCCAACTGCACTGGAGGGTTTCTACGGCTGTCACTGCAAAGCACAAGGAAAATGTCTGCATAAATTGATGTGCTGCACCTTGTACCGTGCTGCACAAGAATATGACATCCTTTTGTAATCTATCTATCTATATAATTATAAAACTCTGATCTTGTATGTATTTATTTGTGTATTTGTTTGTTCGTCTGTGATTCACATCTCCTCGAAAACACGACGCGCTAACGGTGAAATGTTTACATATTCCGATAGAGATTTACGCCATGATGTCAAAAATCACCTCATCTGAAAATTTGATGCATTATTTCCTGTTATTTATAAAAATGTTCACAAGTGCAGAAACTTGGGGAAAAAACTGCCTTTTCCCTGTACTTAGCCCTGCTCGCAACATTGTTGCTATCCTAGTACACTGAGTTCTGCTCGCCCGAGCAAGTGCAAATGCATTTTTTTTAACGTTTAAAAATGAGGGAGGCTGAATAAGGCGAAATGAGCAGCCTATGCGCAGTTGTCGGCTATGGGGGACCAGGCCTCCCATGTGAGAGGGATCCAACGGGTCCTAGTTGGTCTAGTATACTGATAAAACTCTGATCTTGGATGTGTGTGTATAGAAACATAGAAAATAGGTGCAAGAGGCCATTCGGCCCTTCGCGCCAGCACCGCCATTCATTGTGATCATGGTTGATCGTCCCCAATCAATAACCCGTGCCTGCCTTCTCCCCATATCCCTTGACTCCACTAGCCCCTAGAGCTCTATCTAACTCTAAATTTATTTGTGTGTGTATTTGTGTGAGTGTGTGTGTATTTGTTCGTCTGCGTTTCACATCTCCTCGAAAACGCGACGTGCTAATGGTGAAATGTTTACATATTCCGATAGAGATTTATGCCATGATGTTAAAAATCGCCTCATCTGAAAATTTGATGTATTATTTCCCGAGTTATTTATGAAAATGGTCAAATGTGCAGAAACTTGGAAAAAATAACTGCTTTTTCCCTGCGCTTAGCCCTGCTCGCAACATTGTTGCTATCCAAGTACACTGAGTTCTGCTCGCCCTAGCAAGGCGAAATGAGCAGCCCCTGCGCAGTTGTCGGCTATGGGTGAGTGCTGGAATAAGGGGAACGGCTTGCGTTGGGGGACCAGGCCTCCCGTGTTACAGGGACCCAACGGTTGGTTGTCAAACCGTAGGTTGGTCGAGTGCTTCTTAATTCCTCAGATGAGTTTTGCAGGATTATTCATAGAAAATAGTGAGCCAAGCTTTTTTTGAGGACATTGTAAGATGTCCTGTCATGAGGCCAAATAGAGTTAACCTGTCTACTTTACGAAGTATTGCATTAGAGATCAATCAAAACTGTCTGCTATTGTTAGATTCCCTCACAGCAAAACAATATAAGGTTACAAACACTGAAGGTTTAAAGGCTTATGATGATATTATGAAAACACTGTTTTCCAGAATTCCAACCCACAACTGAATGACACCATGAGAATTTTGACTAGACAGGAACAACCACTAGCTTGTGAGTTGAGATACTGCTGGAAATGTCAGATGATCTAAATTTTATGATGCTGCAAGATGCCAGCAGAAGGTCTGTCTCTGTTTCATGCCCTGCTGTTTGAGAAATGTGTCATTCTAAAGTCATCGCTGTGAAAGGCACCCCAGAAGTGTAGAGATAGATGTACTTGCTCAAAGCATATTGCTGCACAGCATCAATAATGTGTTCCTTTTGTAGAGACTTTGTAGCATTAACAGGGCCTTATTGCGGCTGTCAAGATATGATCTTAGATTTGCAATTGTGCAAACTGATAGCTAAATGCGGTGCAATGTTAGAAGTTTGGCTGCAATTTCAAATGTAATCATGAGGTTACTGAATGTATTTCTTGATCCTGCAAAATATTGACACTTCCCACCTGCTGTCAACGTATTCCATTGATAAAGCCCCCATGATAGGCCATTTGATAAAGTCCCCTATGGTAGGCTGATCAGAAGATTAGGATGTTGCGGTATAGCTGAAGAGTAAATATGACAGCAACTGATAGCATCCCACTGACTGAAGGTTATTCTAAAGAGTCTGATCCCGCAAAGAACACACAGCATATGGACGCGGTAGGCTAAAATGATCCTGAGGCTAGAGGTGGCAATTGAGGATGGCCTTGACCAACTATGAAAGCAGTTCATATACTTATGGCTATGCGAGGACACACAGCAGTGGGGATTATCTGCCAAGCCATCTCTCCTAAAGGAGGTTTTGATAAGATAGTAACTTCTTGTGAAGGCTGGATGCACAAGGCCTAGATGCTAAGCCATTCTTTGCCTACTGTAATTTGGAGGCCAGTGCCAGCTGTAAAAATGTGTTATGTCTCAACAGATGCACCTTTTTGTTGAAGCAAAATGCTCAAAAGGCGCAAGGAATGTTCAATTTACGTGTGAGCAGAATGCACATTAAGCTGTGAGTATGCAGAGTGGAGGGCAGCAGTCTGGTTATGAATGCAAGGTGCATGTGTTTGACACTTCAAAACAAATTGTTTCTGAATAAAGTACTGGCAAAAGTGCTACCAAGACCTTTTATAATTTTATATGTTTATATAAATCCCCCTCATCCTTCTAAACTCCAGTGAATACAAGCCTAGTCGTTTCAATCTTTCATATAACCATATAACCATATAACCATAACAGCACGGAAACAGGCCATCTCGGCCCTTCAAGTCCGTGCCGAACATTTAATTTTTTTTTTTTTTTTTTTTTTTTTTTAATTAAAAATAAAATACTTCCCCCTAGTCCCATCTACCTGCACTCAGACCATAACCCTCCATTCCTTTCCCGTCCATATACCCATCCAATCTATTTTCAAAGGATAACATCGAACCTGCCTCCACCACTTCCACTGGAAGCTCATTCCACACAGCTACCACTCTCTGAGTAAAGAAGTTCCCCCTAATGTTCCCCCTAAACTTCTGTCCCTTAATTCTCAAGTCATGTCCCCTTGTTTGAATCTTCCCTACTCTCAATGGGAAAAGCTTATCCACGTCCACTCTGTCTAACCCGCTCATAATTTTAAAGACCTCTATCAAGTCCCCTCTTAACCTTCTGCGCTCCAAAGAATAAAGACCTAACTTGTTCAACCTTTCTCTGTAACTTAGTTGCTGAAACCCAGGCAACATTCTAGTAAATCTCCTCTGTACTCTCTCTATTTTGTTGACATCCTTCCTATAATTAGGCGACCAAAATTGTACTCCATACTCCAGAATTGGCCTCACCAATGCCTTGTACAATTTTAACATTACATCCCAACTTCTATATTCAATGCTCTGATTTATAAAGGCCAGCACACCAAAAGCTTTCTTTACCACCCTATCTACATGAGATTCCACCTTCAGGGAACTATGCACAGTTATTCCTAGATCCCTCTGTTCAACTGCATTCCTCAATTCGCTACCATTTACCGTGTACGTCCTATTTTGATTTGTCCTGCCGAGATGTAGCACCTCACATTTGTCAGCATTAAACTCCATCTGCCATCTTTCAGCCCACTTCCAAATGGCCTAAATCTCTCTGTAGACTTTGAAAATCTACTTCATTATCCACAACACCACCTATCTTAGTATCATCTGCATACTTACTAATCCAATTTTCCACACCTTCATCCAGATCATTGATGTACATGACAAACAACAGTGGACCCAACACAGACCCCTGAGGCACCCCACTAGTCACCGGCCTCCAACCTGACAAACAGCCATCCACCATTACTCTCTGGCATCTCCCATTCAGCCACTGTTGAATCCATCTTGCTACTCCACCATTAATACCCAACAATTGAATCTTCTTAACCAACCTTCCATGAGGAACCTTGTCAAAGGCCTTACTGAAGTCCATATAGACAACATCCACTGCTTTACCCTCATCAATTTCCCTAGTAACCTCTTCGAAAAATTCAAGAAGATTAGTCAAGCATGACCTTCCAGGCACAAATCCATGTTGACTGTTCCTAATCAGACCCTGCTTATCCAGATGCTTATATATATTATCTTTAAGTATCCTTTCCATTAATTTGCCCACCACTGACGTCAAACTAACAGGTCTATAATTGCTAGGTTTACTCTTCGAACCCTTTTTAAACAACGGAACAACTTGCGCAGTACGCCAATCCTCCGGCACTATTCCCGTTTCTAATGACATTTGAAATATTTCTGTCATAGCCGCTGCTATTTCTACACTAACTTCCCTCAATGTCCTAGGGAATATCCTGTCAGGACCTGGAGACTTATCCGTTTTCATATTTTTCAAAAGTGTCCGCACCTCCTCTTCTTTGAATCTCACAGTTTCCATTGCTACTCTGCTCGTTTCCCTTACCTCACATAATTCCATATCCTTCTCCTTCGTGAATACCGAAGAAAAGAAATTGTTCAATATCTCCCCCATCTCTTTTGGCTCTGCAGATAGCTGTCCACTCTGACTCTCTAATGGACCGATTTTATTCCTTGTTATCCTTTTGCTATTAATATAGCTGTAGAAACCCTTTGGATTTACTTTCACCTTACTTGCCAAAGCAACCTCATATCTTCTTTTAGCTTTTCTAATTTCTTTCTTAATATTCTTTTTACATTCTTTATACTCCTTAAGCACCTCATTTACTCCATGCTGCCTATAATTATTGTAGATCTCTCTCTTTTTCCGAACCAAGTGTCCAATTTCCCTTGAAAACCATGGCTCTTTCCATTTTTTACTATTTCCTTTCAACCGAACAGGGACATAAAGATTCTGTACTCTTAAAATTTCACCCTTAAATGTCCTCCATTTTTCTTCTACATCCTTCCCATAAAACAACATGTCCCAATTCACTCCTTTTAAATCCTTTCGCATCTCCTCAAAGTTAGCCTTTCTCCAAACAAAAATCTCAACCCTAGGTCCAGTTCTGACCCTCTCCATAATTATATTGAAACTAATGGTATTGTGATCACTGGACCCGAAGTGCTCCCCGACGCATACCTCCGCCACTTGCCCTGTCTCATTTCCTAACAGGAGGTCCAGCACTGCCCCTTCTCTAGTAGGTACCTCTATGTATTGCTGCAAAAAACTATCTTGCACACATTTTACAAACTCCAAACCATCCAGCCCTTTTACAGAATGTGTTTCCCAGTCATATGACAGTCCCTCCAATTCTTGGGCTGGCAGCTCAGTCACTCAGGCCTGGTGGGCTGGTAGTTCACTCACAGCTATTCCTTGAAATTCCATTTCAAGCAGAGTGCAGGCCACCAAATTCAAATGCAATTTCATACCATTTCAAGCAGAGTGCAGACAACCAAATTCAAATGCAATTTCATACCATTTCAAGCAGAATGCAGGCCACCAAATTCAAATGCAATTTTATACAATTTCAAGCAGAGGGCAGGCCACCAAATTCAAATGCAATTTCATACCATTTGGGCTTTATACTCCTGCCCCCCCCCCCAGAAGGGGCGTTACCTTCATCGTGGTGATTGACAGGCGAGAGGACCAGTCAGCTGATCTCAAGATTTTTCAAACATTCATAACTTTTTTATTTTTCATCGATCGGAAAAATCTTCAGGGCTGCCTCAGCGGAGGAGGACTGTGAGTAAGATGGCCAAAAATCCTAGCGATATATGGTAGCGTTTTTTCTAAAATCAATATACAGCGCAGACTTTTAGTTATATAGATTTAGTGGTGCAAGCTGATTGATATAATTGGTCTAACCTGCATTTTCTCTGCTGAGTGTATAGAATCAACATTCCCATCAGCATGGCATCTTGAATGAACAGCGTAGAAATGTGACAATGTGTGTTAGACCTCAACGTTCTCTATCAGCACCCAAAAAGCAATGCTACCAAGACCATTTTCACACCCTGTAAGTAAGTAAATTAAAAATTATTCTACGTTACAAAACGGAAATTGAGGGCAAAAACATCCAATATGTATTTAGTTGAACACTAGACTAAGTGGGACCCATTGGGTTCCATGTTCACACGGGAGGGCTGGTCCACCAACGCAATATTCCACCTCTCCACCAATTCCAATATTGGTAGCCAGTTGGGGGGGGGGGGGTGGAGCGCTAGTATGGGTGTTGTGGGCCAAAGGGACTGGTTTCCAGAGGGCTAATATGGACATTGTGGGCCGAATGAGTTCTTGGGGTGGCAGCTCAGTCACTCAGGCCTGGTGGGCTGGCAGCTCAGTCACTCAGGGTTGGTGGGCTGGCAGCTCAGTCACTCAGGGCTGGTGGGCTGGAAGCTCAGTCACTCAGAGCTGGTGTGCTGGCAGCTCAGTCACTCAGGGCTGGTGGGCTGGCAGCTCAGTCACTCAGGGCTGGTGGACTGGCAGCTCAGTTACTCAGGGCTGGTGGGCTGGCAGCTCAGTTACTCAGGGCTGGTGGGCTGGCAGATCAGTCACTCAGGGCTGGTGGGCTGGCAGTTCACTCACGACTATTCCTTGAAATTCCATTTCAAGCAGAGTGCAGGCCACCACATTCAATTTCATAGCATTTCAAGCAGTGCAGGCCACCACATTCAATTTCATAGCATTTCAAGCAGAGTGCAGGCCACCACATTCAATTTCATAGCATTTCAAGCAGAATGCACGCCACCAAATTGCCAAACAACTCATTGTCATTAAGGGCTAACAAATCATTTATTGCAAGTACATTGCAGTCTCACAGTTCAGTTGATTAACAGCTTAGAATCACAGTTGTGGACTCTCCCTCGCGATCTTCCAGAGTGACTGACTCACATCCAGGCATCCGGGGTTTTATAGTCCTGCCCCCCCCCTGGAAGGGGCGTTACCTTCATTGTGGTGATTGACAGGCGAGAGGACCAATCAGCTGATCTGAAGATTTATTAAACACTCATAACTTTTTTTATTTTTCATCGATCGGAAAAATACTCGAGGCTGCCTCAGCGGAGGAGTACTGTGAGTAAGATGGCCAAAATTCATAGCGATATATGGTAGCATCTTTTCTAAAATCAATATACAGTGTACAGTGGTCAAGTATACAGTGGTCAAGATGAGACCTTTAGTTATATAGATAGAACAGTCCAACACAGTAACGGGGCCTATAGCCCACAACGTTTGTGCCAAACATGATACAAGCTAAACTGATCTCACCTGCCTATACATGATCCATATACCTCTACTCGCTGCAATTCCATGTGCTTATCTTAAAGCCTCTTAAACACAACTATCATATCTACCTCAAACACTTGTGCTTGGTTTGCCAAGGTTACTACATTACCCGGTTGCTAACCATAACTCCTCTTCACACAAAAACCCTCCCCTCCTGTATCAACCTATTACCTGTCAGCGTTTGTCCTCGTCTTCCTTAATTCCAGCTTTCTTCCTCCCCGCCTACTATCAGTCTGAAGATAGGTCCTGACCTGAAACATCACCTCTCATGTTCCCCAGAGATGCTGCCTGACCCACTGAGTTGCTCCAGCACTTTGTCTTCTTTTGAAAACCAGCATCTACAGTCCCTTGTTTGTACACTCCATACCAACCTTAATGTCCAGGGCAACCTCCATTACCAGAGTGAAGCCACACACAAACTGGACGAAAAGCACCTCATTCCAAACCAACAATATGAACATTGAATTATCCAAATACAAGTAACTATAAATCCCCCCTCTCCCCCTGCTTCCCCATCCCCCTTTCGTTCCCAACCTCTCCCTCCCCCGTGCCCCATCTGGACTCACACCTATTGCTCCCCTCCCCTTCCACTTTCACCTACACTCCTTCCTCTAGTTTCACAAATCGCAACTCTTCAATAGTTTTGTCTCATGCCTTCTGTCTTTTCACGTGGACTTTGTCCAACCATCTACCAAACACCCCCCCCCCATCTGAATCCATATGTTACCTGCCAGACTTTGTCTTGCCCTTCCTTTCTTCCACCTTTCTTTCCCTTTCTCCTCATAATGTCTGAAGAAGGGTACCGACCCGAATCGCCACCTATCCATTTCTCCAGGGATGCTGTCTGACCCACTGAGTTACCAGTATTTTGTGCCTTTTTCTTCCGTAAATCAGCATCTGCAGTTCCTTGTTTCTACATTTTTATTGCTCCACTGTGAAATATCCCCAATTCATGCCTACTTTGAAGACGTTCCCTTCTCTCTCCGGGTCTGAAGAAGGGTCATGGCCCAAAACGTCACCTATCCAGGTTCTCCAGGGATGCTGTCTGGTTCGCTGAGTACATAGAGTCATACAGCATGGAAACAGGCCCTGTGGCCCAGTTTGCCCATGCCAACCAAGATGCCCCATCTACACTAGTCCTACTTGCCCGCGTTTAGCCCATATCCCTCTAAGCTTTCCTTCCATGTATCTGTCCAAATTTCTTTTAAATGTTGTTATTGAATCTTAGATTCAATACGACCTTTAAAAAAACCAATCTTATCAAATTGCTTTTGTTACAGTTTAACACTTTTTTTTCCTATATTCAACAATGAGATATTTTTTCCAAAGTCTGGAATGCAATTTATTTGTAGTACGTGGCCCAAAAACCCTTCAATTAATATGTTCCTAATCAAATGAAATGATTTTGCATTGTAATTTTCTAAATAGAGCAGAAATTTACCTAAACTTTAATAATTCCCAGTAACTAATGTTGAGGTTTCTTTCAACACTTTAATTAATGTAATGCCTCCACTTAAATTGAAATTAAAGTAATGTCTTATGAATGAATTGTATCTAGGATTGTGTAATTTTTGTTTATTATGTCCTTGCAGAGAAGAAAATATTTGAACTAATTTATATATTTTCGCACTTAATGTTACATTGGACAAAGGAAAAATTCTCATTGTACAAAGGAATAAATTTTGAAGTTTTGAGTAGATATACAAGGGAAGAACCTTTGAAATTATGTTACTTTTCTGATGCTTTCCCCATTTATTCCTGACACTCCGTAATCTCTTCTATTGGTTTTGGTTCACTCCCCCTCTCGAATATTCCCTCAATTTTCAGTAGTTTCCCCTTCTAAGCTCCTTTATATTCATTATCTTTGTCACTTTCCCAATTTCCTATTTGCTCCATGCTCCTTTCTTGCTGTTTCTTTCACTCATGCCATCCTATGACCCTTTTTATATTATACAAAAGGAGAATTTCTACTTAAAAAAAAAAAAATAATAATATATTTATTTAAGATAGACACAAAAAGTCAGCGGGTCAGACAGCATCTCTGGAGAAAAGGAATAGGTGGCATTTCGGATCTAGACCCTTCTTCAGACAGTCTTCAGACTACATTTACTTCTTGATCCCCGCTTTGTCTCTTGTATCATTTCACTTTCTTTCTTTCGTTCTCCCTTGTCTCTTTCCTCTTGTGGTATTGGTTTTAATCTTTTCACCCCATTCCCACCATTTTCTCTTGTCTCTCACTGTCTTCATGATTCCTTCATTTTTTCTCGCACATTCCACCTAAATGGGTCTGTTTCTTTCTCATTCCGTGATGCCTCATTGCAAGTTCCTTTCCAATTACACTTTTGTAGTATGCAACATGGACAATTCTGTTTTTTGAGGATACAGATGATGGGGACAACATGTAGGAAATGGGCAATAAGATAGTTTCAGTTGGTAAAGATATACAATAGATATACAATAGATAATATTTTATGTATGGTGGCCATGGCTATATGAACTACAGTGCCCACGGACCATCAATCACGGATCATCAAAAACAACACTAGTTTTATGTCATTGGAGTCATAGAGTCTTACAGCTTGCTAACAAGCCCTTCCCCCCAACTTGCCCACACTGGCCAACGTGTCCCATGTACACTTGTCCCACCTGCCAAACTTGGTCCATATCCCTCTCAACCCATCCTATCCATGTACCTGTCTAAATGTTTCTTAAACGTTGCAATAGTACCTGCCTCAACTACCTCCTCTGACAGCTCGTTCGATACACTAAGTGTGCAGCTAGTTCCATACATTAAGTTACCCCTCAGGTTCCTATTAAATCTTTCTGCCTCATGTCAAAACTGTCCTCTGGTTCTCATTTCCCCTACTCTGGGCAAGAGACTCTGTGCATCTACTCAATGTATTCCTCTCAGGATTTTGTAAACCTCCATGGAATAAAGTCCTAGCCTGCTCAACATCTTCCCATAGATCTGGCCCACAAATCCTGGCAACATCCTCATAAATCCTCTCTGTACCCTTTCCAGCTTGACATTATCATAGGTAGTGGACTTTCATATCCACTCCCTACACACTTGGGGCAATTTACGGAGGCCAATTAAGGAAAACATGCAAACTCCACACAGTTTCAAACCTGGCTGTGGCACTGTGAGACAGTAGCTCCACCAGCTAGTCCAGTGTGCCACCCTATACCTCAGTGAATCTGAAAATGCCTTGGTTGATGCAACTTCAAACTGAACATCGTACTAAAGATCTCATGGCAGTCAGTCATGCCATCAAACATGGTAGCAAAGAGGCAGTGCTTTTTATGCTAATAAGATTTTAACTTTTATATCATGAGAGATAGATTCCAAGTGATAAATGCACTGTATTAAGCTACAGATTCACCCTAGCAACCTATTTGTGTGGCACTTACTGAAAATGCCTTGGTTTATTACTAACATAAAATTGTGAAATGACCACAGACATCGAAAGTTGCACCCAGTGTGAGAAAGGGGTTAATAGGTAAAGTTGATTTAGACTAAAGACCCTGAGAATAGCTGAGAGTAGATGAGCTCTGAGCACGAACACCCGACCTCGCTCGGATAGATAATAACCGTAAGAACAAATGGTGACATTTCAAGGGTGAGAAACAGAAGATAGCCACAGTCAGGCAAGAACTAGGGGAAAGGGCATGAAGTACTCTGTCCTGCGCATCAGTAATGAGATAAATGAATATTGCAAACATGCCCAGCATGACAAGATGTCTCATTTAAATGCACATGCGATGTATGATCTGGGAGGTACCCTGGGCGTTGCGGGGCCTTACGGGGCGTTACGGTTAGATTGTGCACCTCAGTGCTCTGATTGGAAGGAGCCCGAAGGGGAGGAATTAAAGGTGTAACCATTGTAAAATGGTGTGAATAAAAGAGAGTGACTTTCCTGGTCTCGGTGTGTCTCGGTCAAGGAGAGACACCCGGGGGCTGCAGACTCGTAAATAAAGGAATTTCTTGTTTCCACGATTGTCTCTGGCATTGTGATTGTGAGCACTCACATTTATATCTCACAAGCTTGGGGGCTCGTCTCGGGATCGCCACTCCGGCTGGCTGGCGGCGGTATACGGAAGAAGGGACAGTGCACCCTGCTGAGTTCAGCGGTCCCAGACTCCTTGCTTGCCGTCAGCGGTTTGAGCGAGTGATATCCAGACAAAGAGATTCTGGAAACAAGAGGGGGCTAGTATCTGGAATAAGGAAGGGATCAATCAAGCAATTCCTGTGCACAGGACCCGGGTAAGAACATTGACTATTAAGTATTTCTCGGGCGATTGGGATAAGACCTTGTGGTTACCGCCCTGAAGAATTCAGGGGTCTATACGGGCAAGGCAGGTATTCTGTCCGACGGGAGAGGTCAGACAGGGATAAATACAGTGTTAAGATAAAGGGACCGAGGGAAGAGGGTCCTCACATTCTGCCCTATAGTCCGTTGGGGCAAATGTTGCAATCTTGGGGAGAAGGAAGCACCGGGGGTAAGAAAAAGGAGGGAGATAAGAATTATATAAATGATAATTTTGAAATTTTAATACGTAAAAGATGTTGCATTTATTTGAAGTAAGAATGGAACGAATGTGATTTGTGTGTAAAAACCGGTTTGGAATGAAAGAGGAAGTTTATATATGTGATAATTATTTTGTTTATTGTATTTGTAGACCACATTGTAAGAGTAAGTAAGTAAGTAAGTAAGTTTTATTAGAATCAAAAATGTCCACTGTAGGTAGGTGTATGTTCCTTTAAATAAATTAGGTCATGGTGAAAGGTGACGAACAGCTGTAAGATAACGATTAACTGTTTGTATCCTCGTAACCTAGAAGGGGAAGTTGTAAAATCAGCTTTTGGTTTTTCTGATGTTCTTTTAGATTTCTAGTCAGTAAAGTTAATTTGGAAAATTGTTACTAGTGCTAGGAATTGGACATTTAAAATAGTGGTGAATATGGATTGAAATAATTGGAAATAAATTAATTGGTAAACATTCAAGTTTAGAAAGAAAGGAGAGAGAGGCAGTTAGGAGATAACAGAAGTAGGAAACGACAGGCGTGAAAGTAATAAAGCAGGAGGAGTCAGTGGAAGATTTAAATAGAAAGGTGAATGAATTTGCAAGGAGGCTAGAATATTTGAGAAGCAAGAAATTGAGTTTAGAATAAGAAAGAAGGCATACCAGAAAGGATTAAAATGGGAAGCATAGGGATAAAGTGATGAGACTGCTTTAAAGAGAAAAGAGGAGTACAGACACGGATTATCCCTTGGGGCACCCATAAACTGAGAGGGCTAAAAAATACCTCACCCTATATCCCTGATGGGGGAGGAAATGGATTAGGGCTTTGGAGGAGGAGAACGTGGGACAATTATTGACCATGGAAGATTTGAAGGCACTGTTGGTAAAAGTGATAGGAACCACTAAAGTGACAGAACTACTGAAGATGGATGGTATAAACTGATGCGAACAATGTAACAAGCAATGGCATACTGTTTGACACAGTCAGGCAGAGGGTATGGCAGGCCCTCAGACAATGTTACCCACTTAAGGGGAACCCCAAGGAACAAAGGGGAGATACACAAGGAGAGGCAAATAATGTAGGCTATCTGGAAAACCAGCTGAAAAGGTGGAGAGTTGAAAATGAACAAGAAATAGAAGGCAACCAGTTGATGAACATTATATTATGAACTACTGTGGTGGATGTCATTCTTCTTAAAGTCAAGCAGATTGGAGGAGGTGGTGAGATTGTCATTAATTTCCCACCCCCGATTCAGCGAACAGTTGATCTCTGCGGTCGAGAAATATCGCAAAGATAGGAAAAAGACTTGCAAACCAGCAGGAGGACCTGTTGTCAATAAACAACGGACCTGGTTGAAAAGACTGAAATAAGTGATGAACTGACACGTGAGTCCTATGACGGAACCAAGCAGGGCCAGAGAATTACATGCCAATAATAAATGTCTTTGGGGAACGTTTCCTCAAAGAAAAAGTCCTATCAGGAGTAAAATTAATCTGGATATAAGCCCTACCAGGTCTGGGGTCCCCAAGAGAGAAAGGGATTTAAAGGAGGATGCCAAGAAAGGCTAGGATTATTTGATGATGTGGATGATTAGTTGGATTGTTCCACAAGTGAAAAGCAATGTAAGAGAGAGAGAGATTTAAAAAAAATATACTTCAGAATGTAGGACAGAGGATGATAACCTTGGAAAAGGCAGGATATAGTTCAGACTAGATTGGAAAATATGTTGAAATTGTATGGTGAAACGGAGACCAAAAGCTAGCAGTACATGTCAATCCAAAATTTTTGAATTTTTGTACAGAAAACAAATGAGTGCGCTATAGTAGCTTCTTGAGATTGACATTTATCACAAATTGATGATACATTTGGGAAAATTTTATTGATTTTAGTTTTAGAATAATATAATCTATGTAAAATTTTAAATTGTATTAAAGTGTGTCTTACATTAATTGAACATTTATGCATGTTTAATAAATGTTCATTCCACCTTTCCTTTGAGATTTTAATAGCTAATTCTTGTTCCCAGTCTCTTCTAATACCTTCCGTAGATGGTATTTCTACATTTAAGATAATATTATACAAATATGATATTAAGTTTGCTGATTCAGCTTTTATCTGCATTGCTTCATCCAATACATCTGCTGGGCTATTATGATGATATTTTGTATATTTTTTCAAATAGTCACATATTTGAAAATATTTAAAATATTGATTATTTCCGAGTTTATATTTTATTTGTAATTGTTGGAATGATAGTAATTTTCCAGTTTCGTACAAGTCACCGAATGTTTTAATTCCTAGTCTATCCCATTGTGTGAAAGATTTGTCTGTAATAGAGGGATTAAATGAAGGGTTATTAATTATGGGAGATAAAAGCGATAAATATCTTAATTTTAAATTTTGTTTTATTTGTTTCCAAGTTCTGATTGTGCTATGTATAATTGGGTTTTTGTTATAATTTATGTTATTCAGTTTCATTGGTGAGAGAAGGATCGCTCCAATGTTTCCAGAGGAGCAGTCCTCTCTCTCCATTACAATCCAGTCCACTTGCTGGGCAGAGTTGTCCATCAATTGAATCATATTTTTAATATTTACTGACCAATAGTAATACATGAAGTTAGTAAGTGCTAAGCCCCCTAATACTTTAGCTTTGTTCAAGTGTGTTCTTTGTATTTTATGTGATTTATAGTCCCATATAAAATTAGTAATGTCTGAATCCAGTTTAAAAAAATACTTCTTTGGTAGGTATATAGGAATCGATTGAAATAGGTATAAAATTTGTGGTAAGAAGATCATTTTTATTGCATTTATTCGGCCTATTAAAGACATCGGGAGCGTTTTCCAAAATTTAATTAGTGTATTTAATTTTTTAAGTAAAGGATCAAAATTTGCTTTAAACATGCCTTGATATGTTCTAGTGATTTCGATTCCCAAGTATTTAAATTTTTCTGTAGCTATTTTAAAAGGGAATTTTAAAAGATGTGTTGAGTCTTTCGGTTTTAGACATAATTTCACTTTTATTCCAATTTATTCTGTATCCAGAAAAAGATCCAAAATCCTCAATTAAATTTAATATATTTGGTATAGTAATTTGAGGTTTTGTAATGTACAATAATATATCATCCGCGTATAAAGATATTTTATTATTTAAATATTTAGTATTATACCCATGGATATCTGGATGTGTTCTAATTTTTTCTGCTAACGGTTCAATTATGAGAGCAAACAACTGTGGTGATAATGAGCATCTGGCTTACATCCAGGGGGCTCGTCTCATTAACCCCTTCAACCAACAGTTGACTATTATTGAAGCTAAAATCATTTGTTTAATAATTAGTAGCTAAAATTGCGATATATATATATGTTATAATGAAATATATAGGGTAAAATTGTATTATATATCTGAATGTGAGGCCCCGTTCTAATATGTTATGATTAACCAAGAGAGCGGAGTTATTTGTTTAACACCAACAATGGAAGTCGAAACAAGGTTTTCTCCCACCTACAGGTGGGCCACTTGTTACAGTGTCGACTATTTTAGACACTGTATTTTCACTTTTTCAATTTTTTTTTTATTATCACATAAATTCACGTTTGTGTTTTGTGTTTAGTGATAAGCGTAAAAGGGATATGCCAACAAAACTTAGAAATTCAAAGGTTCCCCCAATACCCAAAGACCTGGGATATGGACGCACCACAAGATTTAAAGGTACTATAATTATTCAAAATGCAAGAAGCTAAACAAAAGAACCTAGGAGGAGTCTCATTCTGTAGTTAGAATATAAGAGGTATTAACGAACCTATTAAAAGGGGTAAGATACTAGCTCAGCTGAAACTGTACAACTCTGACATTATCTTCTTACAAGAAACTCATCTAAAATCTCATGATCAAGCTAGGTTGAGGGCGAAATGGATAGGTCAAACATACCATTCTTCATTTACTTCGAAATCTAGAGGTAAGTCAATCATTATAAGAAAAGGTATACCATTCAAAGCAAAGAATACCATAACAGACATTGAAGGGAGATACTTAATAGTTAATGGAGAAATTCATGATACTCCAATTACCTTGGTAAATATATACGCGCCTAACTCTGACAACCCTCATTTTTTCAATAAAATTCTGAACATAATCGCAGAGTTTAATTATCAAAATGTTATAATAGGAGGAGACTTTAACTGTGTTTTAGATCCGTATTTAGATAAATCAAGCCAAAAACAGAGAGGGAATACAAAATCTAAAACCGGTGAACTTTTAAATACTTATATAAACAATACTAATATAGCAGATGTTTGGAGAATTGCTAATCCAACTGGCTGGGAATACTCGTTTTATTCAATGGTACACAAAACATACTCACGTATAGATTATTTCCTGGTGGACACAAAATTAATCCCTCAAACTTTGAACCCAACATACCATACAAATTCGATTTCAGACCATTTACCACTAACTTTCTTTTTAAAACTGGAAGGAATGTCTAAGAATAAACCGTTTTGGAGATTTAATTCTCACATCCTAAAAGATCCACAAGCGAGTATATATTTAAAAGAACAAATGGACGCCTTTTTTTAAATAAATGACACTCCAGATATATCGCCTACTGTATTATGGGAATCTTTTAAAGCATACATTAGAGGTATTATAATTTCATATCAAGCTTTTCAAAATAAAAAGAATAAGAATGAACAAAGACAGTTAGAGGAACTTATTAGACAAATGGATATAGATAATGCTAAAGATCCACCAATAGATAAACATAATAAAATAATAATTTTGAAATTTAAATTAAATAAACTATTATCAGCCAAACTTATAAGACTTTTTCAAATTACAAAACAAGAGCACTTTGAATTTGGGGATAAACCGCATAAACATTTGGCTCGCCAGCTAAAAAAATGAGAAAAAGAACATACGATCCCAAAGATTAAATCAGATAGAGGGGAATTATTAACCATACTGAAGGATATTAATAAAAGATTTGCGCAATTTTATGAGAATTTGTATACATCTAAAACGACAACTGACTCCAATAAAATTACAGAGTTTTTGGATAATTGTAATCTTCCAAAGTTAGAGTTGAAGGAACAAGAGGAATTGGGAGCACAAATCTCAATCAAGGAATTAGAAGATACAACAAACTCATTAAAGAATGGAAAAACACCAGGTCCTGATGGATTTACTAATGAATTTTATAAAAGCTTCTATGACAAAATTATACCACGATTACAAAAAATGTACCAATATGCTTATAAAAAACAAATATTACCTGATACACTACCTGAATCAACGATCACACTAATATTTAAAAAAGACAAAGATATAGAAGAACCGGGTTCATATAGAGCTATAGCATTGTTAAACACAGATCAAAAAATATTAGCGAAAACACTGGCTAGAAGATTAAGTAAATATATTAGTAAGCTAATAAACACAGATCAGACTGGGTTTATCCCTAAAAGATATTAATCTAATAATATGAGACGTCTACTCAATATAATGCACTCACATAAATCTGAAGAACAAGATTTATCAATCATTTCATTGGACGCTGAAAAAGCATTTGACCAAGTAGAATGGAATTATATGGATAAAGTATTACAAAAATTCCAACTGGGAGAGAATTTTATTTTATGGATTAAACTATTATATAATAAACCTACAGCTAGAATATTAACTAATAACATATTATCCTCGAAATTTCAACTATCAAGGGGAAATAGACCTATCATTCTTATGTGCATGACTCCTGTTATTCTCATAGAACCAGAACCAGTTGTAAGGAGGAAATAGTATAAATCAAAGTAGCGTAGCAAAAGAAAAAGGGTGGATTGTGAGAAAGGGGTTAATAGGTAAAGTTGATTTAGACTAAAGACCCTGAGAATAGCTGAGAGTAGCACGAACACCCGACCTCGCTCGGATAGATAATTACCGTAAGAACAAATGGTGACATTTCAAGGGTGAGAAACAGAAGATAGCCACAGTCAGGCAAGAACTAGGGGAAAGGGCATGAAGTACTCTGTCCTGCGCATGAGTAATGAGATAAATGAATATTGCAAACATGCCCAGCATGACAAGATGTCTCATTTAAATGCACATGCGATGTATGATCTGGGAGGTACCCTGGGCGTTGCGGGGCGTTCCGGTTAGATTGTGCACCTCAGTGCTCTGTTTGGAAGGAGCCCGAAGGGGAGGAATTAAAGGTGTAACCATTGTAAAATGGTGTGAATAAAAGAGAGTGACTTTCCGGGTCTTGGTGTGTCTCGGTCAAGGAGAGACACCCGGGGGCTGCAGACTCGTAAATAAAGGAATTTCTTGTTTCCACGATTGTCTCTGGCATTGTGATTGTGAGCACTCACATTTATATCTCACACCAGGAATCTAAATGGCCCTCAATGCTGATTCAAAACTCCACAATAGGTTGTAGTTGGGACTAATCCAATCAAGGTAATCTGTAACAGGACACTATCCAGGATAATGGTGCGTTGAAACCATTGAGAAATTTGCAAAGCGAAGCTGAATAAACTCAAAAAACCTTCAAGCAAGCAATGCCCTATTCAGGTCAACATAACTGGGAGAATTTAATTGGTTCGAACACTGTTGTGAGGCAAATGAAACTTTTACACTACTCGTAATGTACTTAACTTTATTTAAACTTTAAGCAACTCATTTCTGTAATACATAAATTCAGAAACGTCTGGCAAACATGCCTGATTCCGCAGGCCTTTCACGCCCGAAATACCCCACACATGCGCACACTCTGGAAGAGCCCCGCATATGCGCCCACTTAATTCTCCCCTCCTATTTATAAGTTGAGACGGTCAGGAGGTTTAGTACATCTTGATAACCGTCGCAGCACTGGAGCTTCAGGAGGTAATGGTGTTTCACTAGCTGATGGTACATACATTGCTTGGTCATCAACTTCACACATATTGTTATTTAGATTTACAATTTTAGAATTTCTTATAGAAGTTTCCATAGGGGGTGATGGGAGTGTTGGAGGAAGTTCTCGATTAATGTCATCAAGGAGTGACGGAGCTGATGGAGAAGACGGACATGGTGCAAGGTCACGAAGTGAGACAGTTGACTGACGTCCATCCTGATACTTGATAGTTGCATAAGAAGGGTTGACATCAGTCAGTTCAACTTCATCAACAAAAGGCTCATTCTTATTTGATCGGACATACCGACGAAGCAACACAGGCCCAGGGCTAGTCAACCATGATGGCAGAGAAGTACCACTAGAAGAACGCCGTTTGAAGTTAAAGAACCGCTCATGTGGAGTAGTATTGGTAGCAGTTGACAGTAGAGATCTGATGGAGTGTAATGCAACTGGTAGAACACATTCCCACTGCTGATCTGGTATGTCATTATACTTTAAAGCCAGTTTCACTGCTTTCCAAATGATTCCGTTATACCTCTCAACCTGACCATTTCCAATAGGATGATATGATGTTGTTTTACTTGTTGCAATTCCTCTATTAGAAAGGTAGTCTTTTAAATCTTTTGACATGAATGAGGTGCCCCAATCAGAATGTATGTAACTTGGAAAGCCACAGAATGAAAACAGTTGACCTAAACATTTGATAACCGTAGCAGCTGACATATTTAGACAAGGAAAGGCAAATGGAAACCTCGAATATTCATCAACTAAGGTATGTATATAAACATTTCGAGAGGAGGATGGTAAAGGCCCTTTGAAGTCAATACTCAAACGTTCCATAGGTTGAGTAGCTTTGATCAATCTTCCTTCTTCAGGACGGAACCTTGGTTTTAATTCAGCACAGATTCTACATGAAGCACACGTCATCTTCAGATCTTCTGTAGAGAAAGGTAAGTTTTTGGAACGAACATAGTGTAACAAACGAATGATTCCAGGATGACACAGCTCATTGTGAAGATCAGTGAGTGCCGAAGAATGAAGAGGCACAAAATGCTCGAGTTAATGTATCCGGAGCAACATTATTCTTACCAGGGCTGTACTCAATTGAATAACTATATGCAGATAATTCAATCCTCCATTCATAAATTTTACTATTTTTAATCTTCGTTCGTTTCCGATTATCCAGCATAAAAGCTACTGAACGCTGATCTGTTATCAAAGTGAAGTGCTGGCGAGCAAGGAAATGACTCAATTTTCTCACTGCTTCAATAATTGCTGTAGCTTCCTTTTCGACGGGTGGGTAGTGCAATTCACTACCTTGGAGAGTACGAGACATGACTGCCACTGGTCGTCCTTCTTGATTTAATGTTGCTGATACTGCTAAATCAGAGGCATCACATTCAACAACAAAGGGGAGATCATCGATGGCGTGTAATGTCGCAGATTCTAATTGTTTCTTTAAAGAAGTAAAGGCACCAATTGCTGTAGAGTCAAGGGGGAAAGATTTTGCTCTAATCAAAGGTTGAATTTTGTCAGAAAAATTTGGTATCCATTTAGCATAATATGCAAACATCCCAAGAACCTTTCGTAGACAGTTAAATGTAGCTGGAACAGGTATCTCTTTGAGTGGCTGGAGTCTTTCTGGATCAGGCTTGATTATATAATTTCCAACCCAATAACCAATAATATTAATTGATGACACTGATGTTATTGACTTAGCCTCATTTAATGTTAGATTTTTAGAATGTACAACATGTACATTTTCATCATGTTCAGCTTGGTCTCTTCCTGCAATAGTTATATTATCAAGATAAGAGAAAGTATCTTTAAGGTTTTCCTGTTCAACAAGTTTGTCCATCTCTCTCTGAAAAACAGCCACACCATTAGTTACACCAAAAGGAACTCTACTGTAGTGGTATCATTTCCCGTTGGCTTCAAACGCAATGTATTTCTTCTCTGATTCTTTCAAAGGAATTTGGTAGTGAGCACTTTTTAAGTCAAAAGTAGAGAATATGTTATACTTAGCTAATGTATTGATAATCTCTTCTATACGAGGTAATGGATATGCATCAAGCTCCGTGAACTGGTTTATAGTTTGAGAGTAATCAATGCAGAGTCTCTTTCTATGTCTCTCCAAGGGGTCCTTAACCACGACAACTTGTGCCCTCCAAGGGGAAGAACTGGGTTCTATGATACCTTCTCGTAAAAGATTAGTTACTTCTGTGTTGATAAAGTTCCTATCATCTTTACTAAAATGTTTTGATTTTGTAACAATTGGCTTGCACTTAGAGGATAGATTAGTGAATAATGAAGGACATTCAACAGATGCAGCAGAAAAACCACACAATACTGGTGGCTTTGACAATACAAGATCAGGCATAGTTCCTTCATACATTATTTGAAGTGATCTGTGCAGTTTCTGAAAATCCTGATCTAGAATTATATCGCTACACAATTTTTTCAAAATACCAAGACATACAGATTTATAGCTAGTTTTGTTCAGAATAAAGTCTACAATACAAGATCCAATAATTTGAGTATTGAGAGTTGCCAGAGCCATCGAGATTTCTCTATTTGAAGGAATTATAGTTAGATTTGGTCGAGACACAACTTGTTCACTTATAAAACTTTCTGAACTGCCAGAATCAAGTAGTACATTAAGTGTATGGCCATTAATGGATACCGTTGTAGCTACATGAGAAGCTCTGAGGAAATGCAGCTGTAATTGCACATAAAGAAGGCATATACATGGCAGCAGTCACACATTTGGTAGTTGCTTTGGACTTGCATACTCTAGAATCTTGCCACAACTATTACAAGTTGCCTCTCGAGCAGGGCATCTCTCTCTCTTATGAATATTACCCCTGCAAAAGTAACACTTCCTTTTTGAATAATTATATGCTGCAGCAAGGGCACCTTTATCAGTAGAAATTACTTCAGCTTGCTCCATATTAGTACTTGGGTGAGATTCTTTTTTAGTAGTTGCAGCAGAATACACATTAGATGAGCCATAAGCATCTGAATTTTTCTGAGCCAAGTCTAATGAGTAAGCTTGATTGTAAGCTGACTGTAAATCCAAGGTTTTGTATTCTAATAGTCTCTGTCGTATTAAAGGCGATGCCAAACCATTGATAAAAGAGTCTCGAACAAGTTCCTGTCGATAATGATCAGCCGTAACTTGCTTTGAAGGCACAGTCTTTACTAAGTCTGAAGTTCTTGTAAAAATTCATCAAGTGACTCACCAGGTTTTTGTTTCCGGGTAGCAAGGAGGTGTCGAGCGAATATCACATTGGGTGTCTTAACGAAGAGTCTGCTTAGTACATCAATAGCAGAATCATGTTGTACATTCCTCTATGTAATCATATACATCAGAAGAGACGGAGCTTATTAATGTCCTGAATCTGTCTGGTGCATCATTGCCACACTCATCAAAGAAGTTATTTAGTATGCAAAGCCAGTGCTTCCAATCCTTTGCAGCAGCAGGTGAGTTGGGATCCAGATCCAAGCGTTGTGGTTTCAATAGTTTCTCCATCCCGATGTCGCACTGCTTGACTTCTGAGATTGAGTTGCTTAAATTGTTGTGAGGCAAATGAAACTTTTACACTGCTCGTAATTTACTTAACTTTATTTAAGCTTTAAGCAACTCATTTCTGTAATACATAAACTCAGAAACGTTGATTCCGCAAGCCTTTCACGCCCGAAATACCGCGCACATGCGCACACTCTGGAAGAGCCCCGCACATGCGCACATGCTCCCACATCAAACACCAAACAAGAAAGTCATAAATGTATATATATATTTTTTTGTTTTGTGTGGGAGAAAGTCTACTTCAAACAAGTTGTACACTAAAACATGATGTCATCAACTGTAAAGAATGGCCCAACACCTTATTTTTCAAAGGTATACAAAAATGCTGGAGAAACTCAGCGGGTGCAGCAGCATCTATGGAGCGAAGGAAATAGGCAACGTTTCGGGCCGCAACCCTTCTTCATTTATTTTTCAATATTTGTGCATCTTAAAACAAACAGTGAATATTCTTAATACATAATTGCTGGAACAGGCTAATACAAATTAGGTGCAGTTGTGTAGCCTACATTTACAATTTGTTTTGTTAGGTCTACATTTGATGTCTGCTAATGTTCAATTTCAAATGGTTTATTGATGGAAAGGGTGTGGCTCCCGAAACAATCTTAGCCAAAATAGCATTGTTTTTTCTCTCTCTCATCACAACTTTCTTGTAGCCTACGACTGTAAGTTTTACTTCGGAGTCACGTGAGTGACTACGTGATGAAGGCCGTTAGCCTGCATGTGCGTCATTACATCTAATGCATTGCGCAACGACTGACTGGCAGGTGCGTGGCTCCTTCCAGCGGTAAGTTTAAAATCCTCAGGTAAGTGTTTAAACTTTCTCTGAGGTCGTTTCTCTGGGTCCACCAATTCTTGTCGACAGAGCAAGTTCGGACCATTTGGAGAAAAATGTCCAAGGTGAAGAGACGGGCCGCGGGGAAACCAGCTACTGAAGACCACGGCAGTTCGGGTAGATTGCGGCCATCCTTTTCGCCTTCCGAGTCGCTGGCAGTGGAGCCAGCGGCTTCCGACTTGGTGCCGGTTGAAAGCACCTTGGCAATCCCGCTTGGGCGGAAAGCCACGAAGAAGTCGGTGAGGCCCGTTGACTCGGACGAGTCAGGCCAGGAGGGTTCCCCTCCTTCAATAGGTAGCGTCTGCGGACGTATAACCCACATGGAGCACCTGATGGTGAGGTTGCTCCAGAATGATATGCTCCAAAGTTTGCTATCCCATCTCAAACAGGGGAACCGCTGGATGAAGACTTAGCCATGAGTATTAATTACCTGGCCTCACACCAGCTCCAAGATCTGGCCATGGACGAAACATAATATAACCTTTTTTGTTTATGATTTAATCAAGCAGAGCAGACCAGGGGTGTCAGGGCTTAATCTAGTTTTCATGGCATACCCCATGGACCTTCGGTTGTGTGTAATTACACACATACTTCAGTACATTAAGGTCACCAAGAGCTTCAGAGGCTCTGAATTTTCTGTACTCATTAGTTACAAAAAACCTTATAATAAAGTATCAGTGCAGACCATTTCAAGATGGTTAAAACAGGTTCTGGCTTGTGCAGGTGTGGATACTGACATTTTTAAATCTCACTCCACCAGGGCTGCATCTACGTCAGCAGCGAGGGCAATGGACGTCCCTCTCGACCACATCCTAGCGGCTGCAGGATGGTCAAAATGAACAAACGTTCCAGAGGTTTTATAATAAACCTATTGCCAGACCGGGGTTTTTTGCCAGTTCCATTTTAGATTCTGTTTTATAGTTTCCCCCTGGATGAGAGGGGTCACTATTATTTTTCTTTGCTCATTAAAGCATCAGCATATTTAAAATCTATGTCATGTTTGAATGCATTAATTATTTTCACTCATCCTTGGTCAACTGATGCAGTGTGTGACACATGTACTCGTATCCACGGCATGAAATCACAGGGCTTTAAAATCTTCACGTAGTCTCTCACGTGACTCCGAAGTAAAATAGTAAGATTAAACGAGATCTTACCAGTTTGAAGTTTGATCTTTATTTTATGAGGAGTTACGATGAGCGATTACGTGCCCTCCGCTCCCAACCCTCCTATTATAAAGGTCATCTGGTAGTTTCTAGTTCTCTCCAATCTTACTATGTTCAGTTCAACTTCTGTGTTCTGTGATTTCACACCGCTGCTTTGAAGATTGACGCGCATGCGGGCTGACGGCCTTCTTCACGTAATCGCTCATCGTAACTCCTCATAAAATAAAGATCAAACTTCAAACTGGTAAGTTCTCGTTTAATCTTACTATTAATACCAATCATAAAAGTAATGCTTGCTAGGCAATCTTCTTCATAAGAAACAAAATTTGTTAAGTGAAACACTTTATAGTTATAGCAGGGACTGAGACACATGAGGCAGGTTGAAAAAACGAAGGCAACGAAAGCTGTGGGAGCACGTGCATTCACGCGTGCACAACTGATCCGGCCCGCATGAAGTCGGATTTTGCCCATTCCGGCCCGTGACCTAAAATGAGTTTGACACCCTTAATATAAGCTAATGATTTTGTAGAAATTATGAACCACACCGTGAGTTGTTCTACTCTGAGAATGCACATTGTATTTAGTGATGTACATTATCCTTATTATAACTATAAAACTCTGATCTTTGTGTGTGTGTGTGTGTGTGTGTGTGTGTGTGTGTGTGTGTGTGTGTGTGTGTGTGTGAGTGTGTGTGTGTGTGTGTGTGTGTGTGTGTGTGTGTGCATGTGTGCGCGCGTGCGTGCGTGCGTGCGTGCGTGCGTGTGTGTGTGTGTGTTCAAAAAAACATGCGAACGGGAACATTTTTACATATTCTGGTAGAGATTTACCCCCTGGAGTCTGAAAACTACTTACCTGAAAAATTTGTGCTTTATTTCTTGAGTTATTAATAATAATCTTCACAAATCCGATCAAACTTTGAAATCAAAACGCCTGTTTTTTGCTGATGACGTGACAATGGATCTGCCTGCCTGCCGTCTGCTCACGCTGCGACTGACATCACCCTCCACCGCCTCTGTGCCCCTGTGTCGTTCTCTGTGTCTAGGTGTTGCTCTGTGTGCCTCTGTGTCCCTCTCTGTGCTTCTGTGTCCATCTATGTGCCTCTGTGTCCCTCTCTGTGCCCCTGTGTCCCTCTCTGTGCCTCTGTGTCCCTCTCTGTGCCTCTGTGTCCCTCTCTCTCTACTCCCCTTCCTCTCTAGCCGTGCCTGCAAGTTGGGGACAAAACATAAGTGGATAGGGCGGGGGATGGGGTAAAAGGAGTGAATGAATAATATTAATATAATATCAATGGGGGTGGTTAGTGTGTGTGTTGGGGGTTGGTTAGTGTGTGTGTGATGCCACAGGCCGTCCCCTCCGCCCACAATTGCGCGTTGAGGGGACGGGACCCAACGGGTCCCACTTGATCTAGTAAATTATAAAGCTGAGATTATTTTATTGTACCTGGGCATAGCATAAAGTAAATAACTCACTCATAGCACTTTTTATTTGAATACTTAGAAAGTTTGCTACAAAACATGTTTATTTTGTACCTCAGATTTTCTATATTTTCAGAAATCACTGAAAAAAAAAAAAATTCACAACAGCAATCTCCAGCTCCCTTTCTTATCAATTAACCTGTTATCACAATGCAAGAGTTTTTTTGTGTCTTCAGCATTTTTCTTCTTCTGAAGGTACTCTTTCATGGTGTCCAATAAATCTAGCGTTATGCTTTCTGACCTCCATGGATTATCCCAAAAGAGAATAAATAATTGGCATTTCTGAGAAAAGATAGATTTAATTTCAATGTTGCTTTGACTCAGATCATTAATTGAACACAACTAACATTCCCACAACATTAACAGAAATTAACATCTTCATGCGTTATTTGAAACTTTGTTTTTTGTATTAATATTTTGAAATTTAGTTTAGTTTAGAGGCGTGTTGTGGAAACAGGGCCTTCGGCCCACCGAGTCAACAATCACCCAAAACACTATCCAAGATGGAGCGGCCGGGTCCAGTCGCCATCGTGGTAGCTCCGCGGAAACTGTGTGTATTTTTAACTTGCATGTTCGTTTTAAATTTATTTCTAAGTACTAACTCTCTAGCACTAACAACGTATGACCGAGAAACTCTCGTAAAACTAAATTCTAACGTAACCGGAGACTTTTTAAACACTGTACTCACCGATCCAGCGTGGCCAGCAGAGATCAACAAATCGTGCCGCGGAAAGAACAATGGGATCGCGGCTCCAAGGAAAACCCGGAGAAAACATCGGGGTAACGCGGGGGGGGGGGGGGGGGGGAGGGATATTCGGAATAGGCTGAGAGCCCAAGCCTTCCGACCTCCTCTGCCCAGCATTCTCGAGGGACGTAAAGCGGTGGTCTGACCAGTCAGAGGCCATGCTGCAAGATGCACTGAGCGATGTCGACTGGAATATGTTCCATGCAAGTTCCAGTGACATCAGTGAGTTCGCGGAAGTGGTCACGGACTTCATTGCAACAATAGCCGATAACATCGTCCCCACGGTATGGGTTTCCTAATCAAAAACCCTGGATGGACAGGTCCATTCGCGTTGCCTTCAATGCTCGCACCGCTGCCTACAACTCTGGCCTGGCATCCGGAAATATGGACGTCTACAAGGTAGAGTCCTACCGACTGCAAAGGGCGGTGAAGGACGCAAAAAGGAAGTACAGGGACAGGATGGAGTCGCAGATGGAGCAGCAGGACACCAGACCCCTTTGGCAGGGGATACGGACTATAACTAACTACCGGAGCAGCCCCCCCCCCCCTCAACCGGAAGTGCCGGCACCTCCCTAGCTGATGACCTGAACTCTTTCTATGCACGTTTCGAGACGGGCAACATCACCCCTAGCTTGCCGGCTAACGACAACACTGCCAATGCGCTGGCTAGCGAGGCTGGAGGGAGGTTCTCCGCTGGGGATGGATACACATTCTCGTTGTCCGAGCACGACGTGAGTAGGGCTCTGCCTCGTGTGAACACGAGGAAAGCTGTAGGCCCAGATGGCATATCTGGGCGAGTACTTAAGTCTTGTGCTACTCAGCTAGCTCCGGTGCTCAACCTCTCCCTGGCCAAGTCCGTGGTCCCTGCCTGCTTCACAAGATCCATCATTGTACCTGTACCAAAGAATGCCTCTCCAGCTTGTTTGAATGACTACCGACCGGTGGCCCTCACCTAGGTAGTCATGAAATGCTTCGAGAGGCTGGTCAAGAACCACATCTGCGCCTTCCTCCCTCGCAACATGGACCCGCTACAGTTCGCATACCGTCCAAACAGATCCACGGAGGATGCGGTCTCCCAAGTTCTGCACACTGCTCTCTCTCACCTTGACAGCGAGAAGGGGGGCTATGTGAGGATGATGTTCATTGACTACAGTTCAGCCTTCAACACGATGGTCCCCACCAGACTGGCTGAGAAGCTGCTGGAACTGGGACTTAACACTCCCCTATGTGCCTGGGTCCGGGACTTTCTCACCGCCAGGCCCCAGGTAGTCAAGATGGCAGGAAATACATCAAAGACCCTCACCCTGAGCACAGGATCCCCCCAGGGTTGTGTCCTCAGCCCCCTACTGTACTCCCTGTACACACATGACTGTGTGGCTAGGTTCAGCTCCAACACTATAATCAAGTTTGCTGATGACACTGTGGTGGTGAGCCTGATCACCGAAAATAATGAGAAGGCCTACCGGGAAGAGGTGACTAATGGCACTCTGGTGTCAGGACAACAGCCTCCTTTTGAATGTCAAAAAAACTAAGGAGCTGATCGTGGACTTTAGGAAGGCACAACATCTGAAGACGTACACACCACTGAAGAAAATGGGGATACTGTAGATAAGGTGAGCTGCTTTAAATACCTGGGAGTCCACATCACTGAGGATCTGACATGGACATCACATGCTGCCGCACTGGTGAGTAAGGCAAGGCAGCGCCTTTACCACTTCAGGCCGCTGAGGAAATTCAGAGTCTCTCTGAGGATCCTCAAGTGCTTCTAATCAGTGGCTGTAGAAAGCATCTTGTCCGGAAACATCACAATCTGGTTTGGGAACTGATCTGCCCAGGACAAGAAGGCTCGGCAGAGAGCAGTGCGTTTGGCCAAACGCACTATGGGAACTACACTCGCCCCTCTGCAGGAACTATACATCAGAAGGTGCAGATCCAGAGCCAGCAACATTATGGGGGACCCCTTCCACCCCAGCAACGGACTGTTCCAGCTGCTACTGTCAGGCAAGCGCCTCCGCTGCCATGCTGTAAAAACAGAGAGGATGAGAAGGTGTTTCTTCCCAGAGGCCATTTGGACTGTAAACTCTTATCTCACCAGGGACTAACTGACTGTACCAATTTACTGTTGTGTTGTGTCTTTTTAAAATTGCTGGGGGGTTTTCTCACCAATATGTAATTACTGATTCTCTTCTATTCTGTTTTGTAGTTTTTTGCACATTCCGCAGGCATTTCCACTTTTCATTTCACTGCACATCTCGAATGCGTATGTGACAAATAAACTTGACTTGACTTGACTAGTTCTATCCTATGCACTTGGGACAATTTTACAGAAGCCAATTAACTTACAAACATATCTTTTTCCTTTTTTATATCTTTTTCAAATGTCTAACATTCTAAACAGAAGTGAAGAAGCCACTGATAATGAAAATTGAGTAAATTAGGTGAAAAGTGTAACATATCAAAATACTTCTATGAAATAGACAGTCGGAAAATATACAGCACAGGTAAATTAACCACAAATCGATATTGGAAAAATTTTAGTTAATGTGTATTTGATGTGCAACTGTGTTGCGGTTATAGGCTTATTAGAGATTAAAGATTAAATATTTTCATTGATTATCTACAAGTAAATGAAAGTTCTATGCCCTAATAAATCATCTCACAGAACAGTTAATTTACTTCATGAAAATTAAAAGAAAATATGTTCAACTAAAGTAAAATAAAAGCCAGGTATATTTTATAATGGGAAAGACTTATAGCTGCGTCATATTCCTGAGATGAAAATATATTTGAATATTTTCAAGGAGTTTTTCTCACAACTATGAAAACAATGGGAACCCCCCCCCCACCCCCCACCACCACCACCTCCCCAGTATACGTCTAACTAAAGTTCCATCCTTCGAGAACAAAGTTGAAATTGAACAAAGCTGAGAGAAGAATTGCTGTTTCAAAGGGAATTCTAGGACTGCTGTACCATTTGTTTCACTGAAACATAGCTTACCCCAGACTCCCCTGATACTGGTTATAATTTATGTATGGACCATATGGAATCTCTCGCAAGGGGATTTGATGGTTCATAAGTTCTAGGAGCAGAATTAGGCCATTCAGCCCATCAAGTCTACTCCAGCATTCAATCATGGCTGATCTATCTTTCCCTCTCAAACCTGATCTCCTGCCTTCTCCCCATAAACCCCCGACACCCTTACTAATCATTGGATCTTAGTCCAATTCTGCATCCCCCGAACTGGAGTATTGGATCATGAAATGCCGACCCTATTATCTAACTCGGAAATTCATCTCTACTTTGTGCCATTGGACTACCCAAGCTGATACCTAGTTGACACTGGGAGAATTACAGTTGGTCATCAACTATTGAGGCAAAAAACCCTGATGCCCTATTCATCAATGTCGATGACTTCAATCAAGTAAACTTTAGGATCGTACTCTCCACATACTATCAGATTGTCTCTTGCCCCACGTAGGGTTTTAGCACTCTAGACCACAGCTACACCGCCATCAAGTATGCCTATCACTCCCATCTCTCACCCAATTATTTCTGCCAATGCTGCCCCTGCTGGCTTACAGGTAGAGACTGAAGCGCGAGGGAACAACACAGAGAAAAATACAGTAATGGTCCAACGATGCTGAGGATCTATTTCAGGACTTCCTTGAATCAGTAGACTGGAACATGTTCAAGATCACTACATTCAGCCTGAATGGATATATCTCAGTTACATCAGTTTCACCAAGACTCCATACCGACAGGACAATTAGAGTCCATCCTGTCCAGAAAACCCTGGAAGAACAGTGAGAATTACTCAGATTTGAGGCTTACAAGAGGTACATTTCAAGGCCAAGTATGATTTCCGTAAGGCTCTCAGGGATCCCAAGAGAGATTTCCAGAACAGGTTAGAAGCTCAAATCAATCAAGTGGATGCCAGGTGACTGTGGTAGGGCCTGAAGCCCAGCACGGGCTACACGTCGAATTGGGAGCAATCTCCGGCAACGATACATCTCTACTGAATGAACTGCATGCCTCTTACACCCAGTGTGAGCAGGTAAAAACACCCCCCCCCCCACCTTTTCCATCTTCGCTGACATCTTCAACCTCTCATTTCAATTCTCTACTGCTCCCCATCTGTTGCAAGGTAACATCCATCATTCCAGTCCCCAAGAAAAGTACTGTCTCAATAACTACCACCCTGTAGTGCTAACATTAACTCTAATGAAGTGCTTTGAAAGTTCAGTAATAGCTCACATCAGCACCAGACTCTCCAATCTAGACCCCATTAATATGTGTACAGGAAAAGTAGGTCTATGGAGGACACCATCTCTTGTGCACTACATTCATCTTTGGATCATTGTGACAATAAGAACAGTAATGCAAGATTCTGTTTGCTAACTGCAGCTTAACATTCAACATCTTAATACCAAATAAACACCTCTAAATTCATGGATCGTAGCCTCTGTGCATCCATCTGCAACTGGCTTAGAACATTGAACATAGAATTATACAGCTTCAGTCCACAATGTCTGTGCCGAACATGATGCCAAGACCAACTCTTATCTGTCTGCACATAATACATATCATTCCATTCCCTGCATATCTACGTGAATATCCAAAAGTCTTTTAAATGCCACTATAATATCTACCTCCACCACCCCCCTCTCATCATAAAGCTATTCCCTCTAATATTTGATATTTTTATCCTGGGAAAAACATTGCAACTGTCTACCTTATCTATGGCTCTCATAATTTTATATACTTCTGGACTTCCTGAACAATCAGATAGATTTGGTCATAACATTTCTTCCACCATGACCGTTAGCACTGGTACTCTTCAGAGTTGTGTGTTCAGACTCCTGCTTTCCACCCTGTACACCCATGACTGTGTGGACAAGTACAGCACCAATTCGATCTTTAAGTATGCTGAAGACCCCATTATTGTTGGCAGATCAGCAACAATAATGAGAGGGAGTACAGGAATGGGATTGGGAATTTCACATCATGACATCAGAACAACATCCTAGCCCTAAACATCAGCCAGATGAAAGCATTGGTTGGGTCGTTGTTGACCTAAGGAAGCTGGGGGAAGGGGCTGTGAACACGATCTTGTAATCTTGGCTTCCCGTCTGCAAAATCATGGGCATCCATATAATAGTTTCTTCCCCACTTATTAAGGCAGCCTATTCCCCGCTGCTATCGGACTCCTGAACCAGTCACCCCTTTCATATTCTATTCCCAGGGATGTCACCATGTCCGCTTACTCTTAACTCTACTTCATTTCTTGATTTTGTTAATGTACTTTAGTTATTTTTTTGCACTACAATCTTTGTAACATTCTGTTGTTTTGCACATGCCGGTTATTTATTGGTATGTTTATCATTACCATATGTGTACTGTTTCCTCTATTAGCTTCATGTGAATAAGGTATTTCATTGCACTCTGGTATACATGACAGCAAACTAATCTGAATCTAATCAAAACTGAATCTTCAATCCTACAAGATATTCAACACTGAGCATGTGACGGAAACACACCACAGAAAGTATTTTAGACAAAATGATTAGATATGTATGAGGCTATAAAAATATTTTCTCACAATTAACAAATATTATTTGCAACATATGTTCTCTGTTAAAAGATGACACTTAGGTTAGGATAGCTTCAGAGTACTGAAAGATAGGAAACCCCTGCAGTTTCCACTGCCTAAACCAAAGAATGATATGCTGCAGAGTGAATAAAAGAGGAAATGCAATGTAGATAAATTGTTGAAGAAAAACAGAAGGAAATCTAATTAATTTAAATCACGGGATAAGGAATTGAACAAAATGAATCTAACATCCTTGAAAAGGTTGAAGAAATACTGGAACCAATTTTGCTATCAGTGTCAAACTGTTTGGGCATTTAAAATTCTTTAGCCTTCATCTGCACGCTTCATCAGTCAGCTGTCTGCTCAAAACATACAGAAATCAATAGGATATATTTTATGGAGACACAATAAACTGCAGTTGCTGGAATTTTGAGCAAAAGACGAGGTGCTGGAGGAAGCGGGTCAGGCAACATCAGTGGTGGGAACGGACAGATGACGTTTTGGGTCGGGACACTTCTCTGGAGTCTGAAGAAGGACCCTAAACTGAAATGTCATTTTTTCATTGTCTCCAGATGCTGCCTGACAGATGCTGCATGAGTTCCTCCAGAATTTTGTTTTTTGCAAAGGATATGTTATTGCATGATGGTGCTAAGGAAAAGCTCACTGAAAGATAGGTAAAACACAGGGAAGATTTTTTTTTTAAAGGACAGAAGGTACTGGAGTAATTCACCTTCTTCCACCCTGCCTTTTGCAAAAGATGCCTCAATTTCTCCATCTTTACCGCAATGGAAACATTCTAGGATATCCGAGATGTCCTCTTTCTTCAGTAAACATGGTTTCCCCACTGCTATCATTGATGGATCCCTCATCCCTGTCTTGTAGTTCTGCTCTCACTCCCCCTCCCCCCAGATGGAACATGGATAGAAATCCCCTACTCCTCACCTTTCACCCCAGCAGATTCCACATACAATACATCATTCTCTGACATTTCCGCCATCTTCAGTGATCCCACCATTTCTTTGCATCCCGACCCCTTTCCACCTTCCAATTTGGCCGGTCCCTCTGCGACTCTGCCATTCCCAGCCAAATCACCAAATCTATTTTCTATCCATTTACCTGGCCAAAAGTATTTTACATATTGTTTTAGTACATGCCTCAACTACCTCCTCTGGCAGCTCATTTCATATACCCATCACTCTTTGTGTGAAAAAGCTGCCCCTCTGCTTTCTATTAAATCCTTCCCCTCTCATCTTAAACCTATGACTCTGGTTCTTGGTTTCCCTACTCTGGGTAAAAGACTCTGTGCTTTTGCCCTATCTATTCCCCTCATGATCGAAATGTCACCCATTCCTTCTCTCCAGAGATGCTGCCTGTCCCGCTGAGTTACTCCAGCTTTTTGTGTTTATCTTCGGTTTAAACCAGCATCTGCAGTTCTTTCCAACACAGTCACATTACAGGTATTTTTTCCTTGGGCGTTGGAAGTATATAACCTTAGCAGCACTTTTTATTGCTTAACGTACATCACTAATACAGATTCAAATTAGAGTCGGTGCGTCATACAGCCGGAAACAGACCCTAAGCCCCAACCCGTCCAATCTGACTAAGCTAGTCCCATTTGCTAATTCAAATACATGGTCATATATTTTTTGTATAACATTAAAGTAAAACTAAATTTTTTACAATTGTTCATTACAAAATGTCTAAAGTTGAATCACTTCATAGAAGTTATAATTGCAGTCAGCTTATATGAACTATTGTGGCAGCTAGCAAAAAAGAGAGAAGTCTGTCTTAATCGTATAAAATGCTGGACGGAACTATGAATGGCATACGGGTTTCCATCAGTAGAAGACAAAATTGGGTAAAATGAATTTGGAATGAGGAAATACAAAAGGAAAAATGTAAACAAAGCATGATGTAAAAATATGATCAGTCATATAGTCATAGAGTCCTTCGGCCCATCTTGCCCACACCGGCCAACATATCCCAGCTGCACTAGTCCCACCTGCCTGCGCTTGGTCCGCATCCCTCCAAACCTATGCTATCCATGTACCTGTCTAACTGTTTCTTAAACAATGGGATAGTCCCAGCCTCAACTACCTCCTCTGGCAGCTTATTCCATACACCCACCACCCTTTGTGTGAAAAAGATCCCCCTCAGATTCCTATTAAATCTTTTCCCCTTCACCTTGAACCTATGTCCTCTGCTCCTCGAATCCCCTACTCTGGGCAAGAGACTCTGTGCATCTACCCGTTCCATTTCAAAATGGTTGTGTTTTTCTTCACATCAGAACAACCCCAATGATAAACCTCTCTCAGCAGGTTGTGTGCTTGATGTCCTAAAATGGTTCCTGGTTCAGCAAAATCTCAAGTCTACTTCTTTGCCCTTTATCTGGAATTGATGCTGTTTCAGCATTAGCTTTGAAATATCAACAAATTTAAAGTCCAGGACCTGCCAGACCACTGCATATCAACAATCAAACATTTGACAAGGATAAGACAGCTTCAAAAATAATTATTTTAGCAGCCAGAAGAAATAATCCACCAACCTTTAAGATGTCCGTGAAAATTGTTGCTAGGTGAAGAGGTCTTTCATTTGTTTAAAACATCCACAGCTGTGCAAAATTATTGCAAACACGCCATGTGAAAATGGCAGCACTGGTATTCAAATCAGTGTTTGATACCAATTAATGGCATAATCTACTTGCCCTCTGTGCTGCGTTTGATTACAAATCATGTATTCATAAACCCTAATACCAAGATAATGTCCAGCACACTGTCAAAGAATACACATCCCAAGTGCCATTTACTTCCATTAGGAGGCAGTGTGGTGTTTAATATGACGTTGGTTGACATTGAGCCCTTCAAGAATGGAGCAAATTTAGCTATGATGATCAACATTGAAACTAGCAGACAAATTATATCAGTCATAAGCACTAGAGAAGCTGAATTTTCAATAGTAAAAATACAGCTGATTATTAAATGGTGCAATATTTCTAATTTAGAACTCCTTGAGATCAATAACCTCTGAATGATTCTAATGATATGCATTAATATCATTAACAACAATTACTTGCAATGACCAATTTGAGATCAACACTCCATGGTCCCAGTTATCATGATAGCTATGCTTCAAATATGGATAGGGTTATGGATAGTTGGACAAGGGATATTATCTGGAATTGTGTAGAGGGCTGCCATTAATATAGACAAGAACTAGGTCAGTCAGAACAGTCAAATAAGCTTTCATGAAACATGTTCTTGAAGGGAATTCAAAATTCAGTATGTCATAGCGGCTAGCTAGTTTGTTACTGAAATATCTTACCACGCAACAATCTACCACGGTATTCACTCCAGGTGAACTTCTCATGAAAATAAGGCACAGAACTAGACTGAGTTTGGTTCTATCTAACATGTCTCCTGAGGTTGAACGCAAACAATCTGATCAGAAATATCATCATGGTGCAAGTCAAAAAGAACATAGGTTCAATATACATGATCAGGTTCGTGCACTGAGCTCCCTTACAAAGCAAACAAATGGGAGATGGGAACAGTAGTTGAAGTGTGTGGTACCAGGAGGTACTTGGTAGAAATTGGAGGTTGTGTTAGAAGTGTGCACATCAACCATATGATCCCAGCTGGGGAGGAACCAGTTCAAGAGCAAAGCATAGATTGTTGTGTATTTGGGTGCTTGGAACTGACTTAAAATAACAATCAGATACGGGAGTAAACTAACAAGCTTCTTTATTCCAGGATGCCACCTTGAGTCTCCACCAGTGCATGCATCCCCTCGCACAAGACATAACATATGCTAATTATATCACACTGCTCCCCCTTTAACTTGGAGGCAGGTAACACCATTTATATAATATACACCACACTGCTCCCCCTTTAACTTGGAGGCAGGTAACACCATTTATATAATATACACCACACTGCTCCCCCTTTAACTTGGAGGCGGATAACACCATTTCGATTACATTAAATATAATTGATTAACACACTGTTGCAAAATTATATTATTACACTCATCTTACATTACATCCTCATAACTGTAATAATCGTATCCTCATAACTGTAATAATCGTATCTAAACTTAGCACTTGACTTTTGTCCTTTGAGGGACTCCCTGCCCTCTTTAGTTCAGGCTCCTTACCTCTGGATGCCCTTGGAGGTTTTGGCGAGAAATGAGCCATTAATGCCTCGTTACACTCCTCGTACATTTTGTCTGTGGGTTTTGCTGGCTGCAGTAACATACGTAAGGTCTGATAACCCTCTCTTCCTAAGCCTAATATGAACCATGCTCTTTTCTTCTCCTCTGCAGTGATATCATTGGAAATGAAGCAAGCCTCCAAGACTTCGGTCCATTTCTCAAAATTACACCCAGAATCTAACTGGGGCACCTTTCCTACAATTTGAAAAGCCATGCTTTGTACCATCTCTGGAATGAAATGACTGCTTGTCGCATAGCTATATAGCGTACCCTTGATCGGTAACCATGGTATGCAGCTTGCAGAGTGACTACAGTCGCCTTTTGCATCAAGAAATGTTTTCTTGTAATGCACATCATTAAGACTGACTTAATATGGCGTGCTGCCTTGATTTTCTCAACCAATTCTCTGGCTTTAATCCCGCGGTAGAAGGCCTGAATACAAACCACTGCTTTTCTCAAACTATTATAATGTCTCACGGACATCTCTTATCTAGCAAGCTCTGTATCGTTGCTGTATCATTGATGAAGAAGTAGATCTGTTAGACTTTGGTATTATATCAAGTTCAGATGTACGATCAGAATCTCCAAAAAGAGTGGAGACATGGGTAAATGATCTTGAACTTGATTCTTATTCAAAGCCACAAACTGACTCTCCTTGAGAAACACATCCTGACTTCTCCCCCTAAACCACGCAGGAGATCAGAAAGAGGACGTAAACCAGTCATCAGATTAAATTTATAAAATTGTTCTTGTTTGACTAATTTACAAGTTATTTTCTTTCCTAAGGGGAGAGCAGTGTAGTTTATATCATAACTGTACCTTTAAAAACTGAGTACCATAATGGTGTGATTTGTGTCATGTGATATATTCATTATCTTATCAGTCTTGTGAATATGTGTTTGTGTATGCACAGTGTACTTTTGTAAAAAAAAAAGAAGACCCACACTGGCAACAGCATGTACTGAAAACCTGTGCTTTGTTTCTATCTAAATGCCACTGCCGTAATATCTTTGCAAGAATTAAATGAATGACCTTGATCTTAGTGAATTCTGACGTCTCCCTTGACAGTGATCCCCAACTGTCTGCACATTCTTATTTCCATACTTTTAGGAGAGCCAATGCTGCTGGTGCCCCTGAGGCAGGGAGGGCAGCATGCTATGAGCAGGCCTTAGGCTGCATATCTTGAACTCCACACTGCACGATGCTGACAAACTTTGACACCTCACCAGCTGTTTGATAGAAACATTTCAAAATTCCTAAAGTTGATTTAAATAATCAATAAGAAAATAACAGTTCCTAAGATTATTTACAAAGAAAAACAGACACAAAAACCCCCATTAATATGCAGTCAAGCACTTAATCACACTTTGCTTTTTTGACAGAATTGGCAACTTTCCAAAAATGAACACAGTGATAATTCCGATGCCAGCCTCTCCTGTAATGCTAAGGGCCAGGTGCAAAATACAGCTGGATATCCTGTTTAGGCTCACGAGCAAATCTAGACAGCAAGCAAACAGTCATAGAGTCATAAAGTTATACAACAGGAAAACAGGCCGTTCGGCCCAACTTGCCCATGCCGACCAACATGCCCCATCTACACTAGTCCCACCTGTCTGCGTTTGGCCCATATCCCTCTCAACCTATTCTATCCATGTGCCTGCCCGAAGGTGATTTAGATGTTGTGATAGTACCTGCCTCAAATACCTCCTCTGGCAGCTCGTTTAATATACTTACCACCCTTTGTATAAAATAGTTGCCCCTCAGGTACCTATTAAATCTTTTCCCCCTCACCTTAATCAGGGCTGCCAACATTGGGTGAGAGTTGGGAGTGAGAAATTGCGAGAGACCAAGCCTGAGGGGGGGGGGATGTGGGAGGGGGGTGTCCCCCCCTCCCATTGGCACGGAACTTTTGCATTTTTCAGCTTGAAATTGTGCAATCTGGTGCATACTGTAGCGAGTCTTGTAACTTACACTTGAATGCAATATTTATGCTTTAAATTGGATTAGCTATGAATAAGATTAGGCTAATTTACATTCCTAATTACATTCCACAGTAGAGCCAGGCTCTGATCCACAGGTGGAGCACATGAATGATCTTGGTATATTCATTTATGGAAATCAGATAATAATCAAACACTTGGCCCATGTTGACCAACCTGGGTCTTACTGCACACCTGGTACTACTCCTGACCCTGACTCCAGTTGCATACCTTCTCTCATTCCTGACCCTGAGACCAGTCTTACACCTGGCCCCTATTCTACCCTGATCATAGCTGCTTACCTGCTTAGGTTCCCAGTGCTGAACACTCCCAATGTCCCAGCGTTGACTGCACACCTAGTACTATTCAAGACCTTGACTCTGGATGCATACTTGGCCTTGCTCCTAGCCCTTCTGCACTGACAATATATCTGGCCCAAACATAAAGCCCCATATCTGACCCCCCCGGACTTAACCTATTGCGTTCAAGTCCACAGGTGCTTATCTAATGTGGTAATCTTTTATGGGGTACTTCACAGACCAAATTTTGTATAACAAAATTTGCTACATCCATTGGATTCCTTGTAATCTAACATGCTAGTTATTTGTCAAAGAAGTCATCAATTGGTTGAACACAATTTCTCATCCATAAAAGTATACTCACTCAGTAGTATGTATTCCGTTACCATTTCCTTCACTTTCCTAACAAACTGTCCTGAAGTCATTTTCACCTCCAATATGTTCAGTATTTTGCTGTCTTCCTCTCAGCTGGGACTTTTCCGAAATGGAAAATTTCCAAAAACTATATATTTAAGCAATATTATTCTATTAAATATGATCTTGAGAGTACATAATATTTTCTGTGGTATTCTGTGGTAACACAACAATGATAAAAATATCTTTGTTTTGATTGCATCTACCAACATGCATACATTATTATATTACAGTTAATATGTACCGAGGGCAAATTTTTGTTCTAATGCTCCCCATTCTCAATTACTTGTACATTGAAGTGATTGAAATCAAAGTGAAGTTGAAATGGCATCAGAAAAATAAAACCTCCGGAATGGATGATATTCATTATGTGGTTGGTTGGAGTCAGTATCAGCACAATTACTATATTAAACTTTGAATCTCAGATATCGTGGTTCAAGCTAAAACTAAAGACAAATAATAACATCCTCACATCCCCCTGCAAGTATCTCTGTCACTCCTTTAAAATATGCTCCTTCTTTGAACAAGCCCTTAAACATCACATCTGAATCAGTTTCCATCTGATTACACTCCTTGAGGATGTTCATCTACGTGTTCAATTAATAAAACAATGAGATTGGGAACATTTCTATTCAACCTGTCAAAGGAATTTGGGAGGGGGGTTTAGAAATAGTCAGTGAGGTAAACAAACAGAATAGTTGAGTGGCAAATGACAATAGTGCTACCTTCCCAATATTTAACTGAAGGAAATAATGGGATATCGGGGCTGTATGTTGTGACAGACAGCCTGTCATTTTAATGTGACACTTATCCCATCCCCTTGGATATTCCGTATTAATAAATTAAGTTTTGTCAACTAATTACAAATCAGGCTAATTACAAATCAATAACATTAGCCAACTCCGAAACACGAAGCGCTGAGCATTGGGATCCAGACATCATGGACAACTGGCCTCAGTGCCCCGCTCACATCTGGCAGTGCTCTCTGTCTGAACCAGGGGCCACGGAGCGTTTTTGAAAGTGGGGAGGCTGAGCGATCACTGATCACTGGTCTTGGGGGTACCAGGCGAGGAAGTGGAGCGACCGAGTCGGGGGAGGGTGTAGGAGGGGGGACTTACAAAAGACCCACAGTAGGGACTTTTTGAAAATTGATGTATTAAAATCATGTTTTAGTGCATTGTAGAAGTATGATTTCAATGTTTTTTGTTTGAAGTATTTTTAAGAGGTAACTTTTTAAGGGTGGTGGGTATGTGGAACAAGCTGCCAGAGGAGGTAGTTGAGGCAGGGACTATCCTAACATTTAAGAAACAGTTAGACTGATACATGGATAGGACAGGTTTGGAAGGATCAAAAGCAGGTAGTGTAGCTGGGACATGTTGGCGGGTGTGTGCAAGTTGCGCCAAAGGGCCTGTTTTCACACTGTATCACTCTATGACTACATTATACCTCCACCATGCACGAATGCTTCAAAATCAAGTTGTCGAGTTTTATTGCCATACACTCAAGCATAGAAACAGAGAAAATAGGTGCAGGGATAGGCCCATTTGGCCCTTCGAGCCAGCACTGCCATTCAATATGATCATGGCTGTTCATCTAAAATCAGTACCTCTTTCCTGTTTTTTCCCCATATCCCTTGATTTCGCTAGCCCCAAGAACTAAATGTAACTCTCTCTTGAAAACATCCAGTGAATTGGCCTCCACTGTCTTCTGTGGCAGAGAATTCCACAGATTCACAACTCTATGCATGAAGAAAGTTTGTCCTCATCTCAGTCCTAACTGGCCTACCCTTTATTCTTAAACTGTGACCCCCGGTTCTGAACTCCCCCAACATCGGGAACATTCTTCCTGCAGTTACTGTAAGTGAATCTAGCAGGCAAGCAGGATGCTTTCTCCAACCGCCTCCATTTGAAGGCCCTATCTTCCACCGTTTCTACCCAGTGCTTGGTACTTACTTCCAGCAGCCACTGGTTGTCCAACAGGATGCACTGAGCCGCAGCCTGATCCATGCCGGTCACCTGGGCAAATTCGGCACAGAGACTCTCACGGCAGCGGCGCAATGCTTCCGACGCCTCCGACGGCCCGGGTCTCTTGCACTGAGGCTGCTCCATGGCCGGAGCTGCAGCAAGCGACTCGCCAGCCCGGCAAACACTCGCCAGCCCGGAAAACACTCGCCAGCCCCGGCTTCCCATCCGCATCTGTCCCCGCCTCTGCTTCTGCTTCCATCCCTCCCTCAGCCCCGGCTCTCCAACACCCGTGGCCCATGCAGTTGATATGAGTTTTGACATTTTCGTTGATCACAGAATTTCTTACGACAGAGCGTGAGAATTTTGTGATCAGCGTGAGAGCGTGAGAATTTGGTGAAATGCGTGATTCTCATGCTCAATGCGTGAGAGTTGGCAGCCCTGCCTTAATCCTATGTCCTCTGGTCCCCTACTTTGGGTAAAAGACTTCTGTGCATTTACACTATCTGTTTCCTCCATGATCTTATACACCTCTATACGATTACCCCTCATCCTCCTGCGCTCCAAGGAATAAGTCCAAGCTCTCCACATAGCTCAGGCCCTCGAGTCTTGGCAACATCCTCATAAATCTACTCTGCGCCCCTTCCAGCTTAACAACATATTTCCTATAAAGAGTGACCAAAACTGAACACAATGCTCTAAGTGTGGCCTCACTGATGTCTTGTACAACTGTAATATGACCTCCCAACTTCTATAATCAATACTCTGACTGATAAAGGCCAATGTACCGAATGCCTCTTGACTAACTTTGACGCCACTTTCAAGAAACTAAGTGTATCTGCATATCATGAGTCTGAAGAAGAGCCTCGACCTAAAACATCATCCACTCCTTCTCTCCAGGGATGCTGCCTGTCCCGCTGAATCACTCCAGCATGTTGTGTCCATCTACCTGAACTCCTAGACCCCTCTGGTCTACAACATTCCCCAGAGCCCTGCCATTCACTGTATAGGTCCTGCCCTGGTTAGACTTCCCAAAATGCAACCTCACACTTCTCTGCATTAAATTCCATCAACCATACCTCAGCCCCTCTGATCAAGATCCTGCAGCAATTTTTGATAACCGTCTTCACTATCTACAATACCACCCACTTTAGTGTCATCTGTAAACTTGCTAATCATGCATTGTACATTCTCATCCAAATCATTGATATAGATGAAAAACAACAATGGGCCCAACACTGAACCCGGAGGCACACCACTAGTCACAGGCCTCCAGACCGATAAACAAACTGTCACCAACACCTTCTGCTTCCTTCCATGAGGCCAATTTTCAATCCAGTTGGCTATCTCTCCTTGTTCCTATGCGATCTAACTATCTCTCCGTGAATCCCATGGAATCTATCTATCTCTCCTTGGATCCACTGCGATCTAATCTCTCTTTAGATCCCATGCAATCTAATCTCACCTTGGATCCCATGCAGTCATTGGACATTTCAGGCTACCACATTTGACCATGCTATCAGTCAGTGTGATCAACTTCATAACTTGCTTGGATTGAACTTCACGGTGAGGCAAAAATATTTCAAAATGGCAGTAAGACATACGTGAATACTTAGACCAAGAAATTGTTAAAAACAACAATGAATTTCTTTCTGGTGCTTGGCACTCAAAGCTGATATGAAATACAGTAATTTGTTATAGAGACCAGGTACACAATGAATTTAGTTTCTCTATAAATTGCTGAACAATTTATGCTATTTCCACCCTTAGCATGGACAACACCAAATAAATTGCATCCTCTATCAAAATTAATTTCATATCATGTAACTTCTGAATTTACAACATAAATGTGATTTAAAATTGCAGTTGTCATTTGAAAATGGTAATTAATATCTTAAGACATATGTTAATTATTTGAGTTATGTTCCAGACATGAAACTCAACCTTGAAATTATATAAATGAGGTTATGGTGTTTCACAGCAGCAGATAGTAAAATGTTCCTAAAGGTGTTATTTATCTGTCTTATTAGTACCTTGTTCTGGCATTATAGATATCAGTAAACAATAGTTTTCAGAATACAAAATACACATAAGGTAAATTTCTTCAAGAAAATAATTTTGAGGTAGAACACTAGATTAGGAATTGGAACTGTTAATTAATTGTAGTTAATGCAGAGAATCATGAAAAAATGAATTGACTCTTTAAAAATATATTCTAACCAGAACAATTGTCCCATTTGTTTGCTCAACAATGAGCAGTGATCCATGAGGTTGCCCTGGCAGGAATTGCCATCTCAAACGCCCAGCATTGATCCCTGCAAGGGCACTCTTCATACGAGGTCAGGGAAGGTGAAGGTCCCACCAAGTTCCACCCAAAGTGGAATTTACTTTGTCGTGGATCCTGTAATCTATTGGGAATTTTAGAAATGGAAGCATGAAAAAATAGAAATAGAAGGTAAGTGACATATTCTTTGCCACAGAAGGCAGTGGAGGCAAATTCACTGGGTATTTTTCTGAGAGTTAGATATAGCTCTTAGGGCTAATGGAATCAAAGGATATGGGGAAAAAGCAGGAACATGGTACTGATTTTGGATGATCAGCTATGATCATATTAAATGGCGGTGCTGGCTCGAAGGGCCGAATGGCTTACTAGTGCACGTATTTTCTATGTTTCTAAGTCAAATTGCACTACACTTTATCTATATTACTAAAAGTCTGATCTTGACCACTTCCTGTTGTTCTGTATATTGATTTTAGAAAAAACGCCGCCACTTACGGCTGTGATTTTTGGCCATCTTACTCAGAGTCCCACTCCGCTGCGCAGGACGAGGATTTTTCCCTTCGATGAAAAATTAAAGAGTTATTAGTGTTTAAAAAATGTTGAGATTCTCTCTCCTGAAGGCCACGCCCCTTCCGGAAGGACTATAAAACCCGGAAGTGTTGAGTGCCTCAGTCAGTCTCTGCAAGATGGGGGAGCGAGAGGGTCACGTCTCTCAGTCTGAGCTGCGAATAACACTGAACACATGTCTACTAAACTGTGAGTGGTTTTACTGACCTGTCAGTGCCCTTAATGTGGTTTGAAAATATCGTTTGGAAATGCTAAAACTGTGTTGCCTTTAGTTTGGAAATGCTAAAGCTATGTTGCCTTTGGTTTGGAAATGCTAAAGCTGTGTTGCCTTTGGTTTGGAAATGCTAAAGCCGTGTTGCCTTTGGTTTGGAAATGCTAAAGCTGTGTTGCCTTTGGTTTGGAAATGCTAAAGCTGTGTTGCCTTTGGTTTGGAAATGCTAAAGCTGTGTTGCCTTTGGTTTGGAAATGCTAAAGCTGTGTTGCCTTTGGTTTGGAAATGCTAAAGCTGTGTTGCCCAATTAAAGTTGCCTTGCCTAATTAAAGTTGCCTTGCCTAATTAAAGTTGCCTTGCCTAATTAAAGTTGCCTTGCCTTCTATATAATTAAAAGTCTAATCTTGACCACTTCCTGTTTGCGCTTTATATTGATTTTAGAAAAAAACGCTACCACGTACAGCTGTGATTTTTGGCCATCTTACTCAGTCCCCCTCCGCTCATCAGGTGCCGAGGATTTTTCCTATAGATGAAAAATAAAAGCTATTTGTGTTTAAAATATGTTGAGATTCTCTCTCCCGTCAATCACACCATGAAGGTCACGCCCCTTCAGGTGGGAGTGGGGGATGGACTATAAAACCCAGAAGTGTGGGTGTGGCTCAGTTTCTGCAAGATGGAGGAGGGAGAGGTCACAACTCGCTGTCTTTAGTGGCCTTGCACCCTGCGTGAAATGGTATGAAACTGCACTTGAATTTGGTGGCCTTGCACCCTGCTTGAAGTGGTAAGAAACTGCACTTGAATTTGGTGACCTTGCACCCTGCTTGAAATGGAATGTCAAGGAATAGCCGTGAGTCAACTGCCAGCCCACCAGCCGTGATGAGTGAGCTGCCAGCACAACAGGTTTGAGTCTGCCAGCCCAAGAATCCATTCGGCCCACAATGTCCATACTAGCCCTCTGGAAACCAGTCCCTTCAGCCCACAACACCCATACTAGCGCTCCAGAAAGCCCCCCCCACTGGCCACCAAAATTTGTATTGGTGGAGAGGTGGAATATTGTGTTGGGGGACCAGCCCTCCTGTGTGATGCTGGGACCCAACGGGTCCCACTTAGTCTAGTATCCCTTATAAATCTCTTCTATATCTGAAATTTCATGGTGTTGTCAATAAACTGCATATCTTTCTCAGTGGAAAATGACACTCATCTTTGGAAAATATACAGAACTAGAAGAGAATAGGTTGTATGGAGGCACCAGGAGCAATGTCAATTGTTCTCATTTTATATGTAGGGAATTAATAGTTTGAATATCAATGACAAGTATTTCCATGAAATAATCCTATTGCTGAGGATTCAAGTTTAGATCTGAGAAAATGAGGGACCATTCTACCCAGTAAAACTAAATGTAATATATTATTTTGCGTAAACTATTTACCAAAATATTGTTTCCAGTGGAATATTCATTCGATCTTTGTAACATTTTAGAACAAGTGCCCAATACGACTTCTAAGGTCAGTACTTTTTTTGTTACAGTACTCGCCAGTAGTGTGTACCAGCACTTCTGAAGGGTTAAACATCATTATTTTGTTTACCGGCAACATGACAAGTATGCTTATTAATCATGCGTACCGTCACTGTTTTATGTACCCAATAAGCTAAGATTAACCACTAAACTCAACAAAGAAAAAAATGACTCCTACGCATCTATTACTGGTTAATTTTACCAATGTTAATCATACCAGGCCCGGAACTTTTAACTGTTAAACCTAAAACCTAAAATCTCCACAATCGTTAAGTGAAGATTAATGGGGATTATTTGTTGAGAACAAGTTGCTCCTAAAGAGGCAATAACTTATCAGATTTCTGGTATATAATGATATTACGGTAATTATAAAAATGTTCTCAACTTGTATAGTAGCTGACCTCCTGATAATTACAAGGATCTAATCCTGCCTCAAATATATAATTGAAGGAACAACTGTGATGTGATATTTTTTAAATGTAGCAGAGGATACTTTTGCAGTAAAGCTTCATTAATCCAGCGCACTAAGGGCATGGGTGGTGGCAGACTAGCGGATTTGTCACTCTGTTGCATATTATACTATTAATACTGAATGCACTTACTAATTTACCATTTTTTCGATGTTTCTCAGTAGAATAATACATTTTCCAGTGAACCTGGTATGTACAAAGGGAGTGCGGGAAACAAGGGCCCAATATGGAACAGTACCAGGTACATTTCAAGGAAATGTGATAAATAGCTAGACGAGTTTGAAGAAGAGTGTCGACCCGAAACGTCACCCATTCCTTTCCTCCAGAGATGCTGCCTGTCCCGCTGAGTTACTCCAGCATTTTGTGTCTATCTTGAGTTTAAAGGAATGCAGGAACTGGACCTATAGAAAATGTATAGAGAACACAGAGACTGGGGCTTTAGTAAGTGACAAGGAGCACAGGCACTCAGTCCCCAGTGAGTGACGGAGCACAAGAACCTGAACCCGTGTGAGCCGATGCTGACCAAATAGTTGGATAGCGCATAATCAGAGTTTTACTGCATTTAAATTATTCTTGACTATAGAATATACAAGCTATTTGTCCACTGGGAACTGTAAAGAGGATTTTACAATATTTAAGTAGAGTTACACAAAGATAAAGTGAAAGAGCAGAGAACTTCTACCTGTGTCTGAATGGTGTCAGATTATGAAAAGGGGAGGTGCAACAAGACCTGGGCATGTTTGTACATCAGTCACTGAAAGTAAGCATGCAGGTACAGCAGGCAGTGAAGAAAGCAAATGGCATGTTGGCCTTTATTTTGAGAGGATTTGAGTTTAGGAGCAAGGAAGTCCTACTGCAGTTGTACAGGGCCCTGGTGAGACCGCACCTGGAGTATTGTGTGCAATTTTGGTCTCCTAATTTGAGGAAGGACATTATTGTTAATGAGGGAGTGCAGCATAGGTTCACCAGGTTAATTCCCGGGATGGCAGGACTGACATATGATGAAAGAATGGGTCGACTGGGCTTGTATTCACTGGAATTAGAGGGGATCTTATAGAAACATATAAAATTCTTAAAGGATTGGACAGGTTAGATGCAGGAAAAATGTTCCCGATGTTGGGGGAGTCCAGAACCAGGGGTCACAGTTTAAGAATAAGCAGTAGGCTATTTAGAACTGAGATGAGGAAAAACTTTTTCACCAAGAGAGTTGTGAATCTGTGGAATTCTCTGCCACAGAAGGTAGTAGAGGCCAATTCACTGGATGTTTTCAAGAGAGAGTTAGATTTAGCTCTGGGATAAAGGAATCAAGGGATATGGGGAAAAGGCAGGAACAGGGTACTGATTATAGATGATCAGCCTTGCTCATATTGAAAGGCGGTGCTAGCTCAAAGGGCTGAATGGCCTACTCTGGCACCTGTTTTTCTATGTTTTTTTTGTTTCTATGTTTTCAAACCACTGCAATTTGGTTCCCTGGTCAGCAGTCATGCAGTGCTAATTTTTTAGGTGCCAGAGCTGTCAAACAGGGGCGTCATTTGGCCCATTCTTAGTCACGTGTGACCAAAAAGGTGAAAAACTGTGGAATACATCTCTTCTAATTCTGAAAGCATTACAGGTATATTGTTTTGTACTGTGTATATGATTCATATTTTTTTCGGTTTATCAAGTGAAATTTTTATATGTTACTTGACCAAGTGAGCCCCATTCCACCAAAACGCAAGTTCCCACAGTCACTCCACTGACCAGCATGTCCCACAGTCACTCCACTGACCAGCATGTCCCAAAGTCACTCGTAAAGGCCTGCCCCACTTAGGCGACTTTTTAGGCGACTGCAGGAGACTATGCAGTCGCCACATGGTCGCCACATGTTCGCGGGTAGTTGCCGGGGAGTCGCCTTCATGATCGCGAGGAGTTCCCGCATTCTGGGAACTAGTCGAGGCCTCATTATGGTCGGCATGTTGAAAAATTAGCGCCGACTAGAATGAAGCCGCCATGGAGTAGCGAGAATTCTCGAGCCGTAGGTAGGTCGACAGGAGGTCCTAATGGGTTGCCAGGAGGTCGAAGGTTCTCGGAGGTTCTCGTAGGTTGTTGCCGGTGCTGACCGGTGAATTTCATTGGCTCATTGCGGAAAAAAAAGGTAAGCACTAGTTTTCAGAACCAAGGATACGTTAAATGTCCGCCGAGCTTCACAGCCGTGTTTCTCTGGCTTCTGAAAAGTTGTCTCCACTCCTTCTCCCCCCTTCCCCCCCTCTCCCCACCTCTTTTAAAGGACTTACCGTACACTTGTGCTTTTGCCCTCTTAATTACAGCGCCAACCTTCCTGTTCATCGCGGTGTGTGTCTGTATCACTTTGGCTTTGCACCGTGTGAATTTTATAGACAGAGCAAGCGGGAGAAGCGCTGTCTAAAGAATTCACACGGGCTGGTGAAGGAAGCGATGTGTTTGTGTGTGTGTGTGTTCCACACTGACAGTCGCCGTTCCAGTTGCCGTTTTTTCAGCCGACTGCCAGCAACTGCCGGCAGTCCGCTGAAAAATCGCCTAAGTGGGACAGGCCCATTAGGTTTGTGAAGAGGGAAAAAATAGTTAAGACCAAAGTTGGATTCTTGAAGACTGAAACAGGTGAATTTATTATGGGGAACATGGAAATGGCAGACGAGTTGAACAGGTACATTGGATCCATCTTCACTAAGGAAGACACAAACAATCTCCCTGATGTACTGGTGGCCAGAGGATCTAGCATGACGTAGGAACTGAAGGAAATTCACATTAGGCAGGAAATGGTGTTGGGTAGACTGATGGGACTGAAGGCTGATAAATCCCCAGGGCCTGATGGTCTGCATCCCAGGGTAGTTAAGGAAGTGGCTGTAGAAATTGTGGATGCATTGGTGATCATTTTCCAATGTTCTATAGATTCAGGATCAGTTCCTATGGATTGGAGGGTAGCTAATGTTATCCCACAGTTTCCGAAAGGTGAGAGAGAGAAAACAGGGAATTATTGACCAGTTCGCCTGACATCGGCGGTGGGGAAGATGCTGGAGTCAATTATAAAAGATGAAATAGCGGCACATTTGGATAGGAGTAACAGGATCGGTCCAAGTCAGCATGGCTTACGAAGCCGAAATCATTCTTGACTAATCTTCTGGAATTCTTTGAGGATGTAACTATGAAAATGGTCAAGGGAGAGCCAGTGGATGTAGTGTACCTGGACTTGCAAAAAACATTTGATAAGCTCCCACATAGGAGATTAGTGGGCAAAATTAGAGCACATGGTATTGGGGGTAGGGTACTGACATGGATAGAAAATTGGTTGGCAGACAGTTCCCTTTCAGAATGGCAGGCAGTGACTAGTGGGGTACCGCAAGGCTCGGTGCTGGGACCGCAGCTATTTACAATATACATTAATGAATTAGATGAAGGGATTAAAAGTAACATTAGTAAATTTGCAGATGATACAAAGCTGGGTGGCAGTGTGAACTGTGAGGATGATGCTATGAGGATGCAGGGTGACTTGAACAGGTTGGGTGAGTGGGCAGATGCATGGCAGATGCAGTTTAATGTTGGGGGAGTCCAGAACCAGCGGCCACAGTTTAAGAATAAGGGGTAGGCCATTGAGAACGGAGATGAGGAAAAACCTTTTCACCCAGAGAGTTATGGAACTGTGGAATTCTCTGTCTCAGAAGGCAGTGGAGGCCAATTCTCTGGATGCTTTCAAGGGAGAGTTAGATAGCGCTCTTAAAGATAGTGGAATAAGGCTATATGGTGAGAAGGCAGGAACGGGGTACTGATTGTGGATGATTAGCCATGATCACATTGAATTGGAGTAAGCCATTCTGGCTCGGAGGGCCGAATGGCCTACTCCTGCACATATTGTCTATTGTTCACTTTCCAAAGAATGGGCCATTTCAGGTTTCCCCATCCCCCTCTTTTAATCAGGTTACCCCGACCACACACCCGTTAGTTAAAATTCCCCACTTTTTTTTGTGTTTTATTTTACAGAGGTGCTCGAGACGGGACGGTGCTCCAGCGAGCTCCAGCAGCACTGCACCCCTGCTGGTCAGGATATCAAAGAAGGCCAAGACTTTAAAAAGACCATGGTCTGAGGACTGAGGAGAGAAGGTTGTGTCGGCTAATGTCAGGGGACTTTTCATTCACCACCCCCACTTGTAATACTATGATCATGCCTCTGATATTTGCTAGGATTAGTTGAATCAAAAGTACAAGGCTTGACAATTTGCACTTTCTTGCTGTCTATTATTTTGGACAGTGAAGTTTAAGGATAACCAGTATTCTCATTGGGAGCTGGATATAAGAAACCAGGACAATTATGTTGTATACTTGTTTGTACATGAGCAACAGTCATGGCGAAACGCTGCTAAATCAAATAAGCACAGCAGCCTCTGGATGGGGATCAAACGCTGAAGATGTGTGGAGCACATTGGAAATATGAGCAAGTCTAAATCTGAAATAATATTAAGAAATCTTTCAAATGTACATGCCACATTTAGATAAAAGGATTTAATCAGCATCTTCCTACTTCCCATGTCTCGATTTTAAACCAGTAAAACAAGAATCAATTGTTATATATCTACTAACCTTAACTAGCAAATGGATTGAACATTATTGTAAAAAAACTGATATGAATAAACTTGATTAGTGATAGAGCGTAATAAAAGTTCTTTCCACAATACATATGTATTGCATCATCTCCAATTCCAGCCCAGTTAGCCGAAGCAAAGATTTATAGCGTATCATTATCACTAATTCTATATAAGAAATACTAATGCTGTGTCCATGTCCAATAGAATCACTATTATCTGCAAAAGTGAAAACAATCTGGTGCAAAAATAGAGGTATTTTTATGGTTATGAAATTCACTAGTAGATTAGAATGAACCAAATATAAGTAACAGAGCATTAAAAAAATGTGCATTCATTGATGGTTGTAGTGTCGCTTAATGTGAAATCTACAGTGATAATCCTGTTGTGATCAGTCAATGATTACATAAAAACGCACAGCTCTACCTTCTGAAGTCTTATACTAAATAGGATTGTAGAAAACACTTTCATGAGAGCATATTTAATAAAATATGACATGGTGAGAATGGAACTATGAAATGTAAGTAGATACACAATTTAATGTCTGGTCTATGCTTAGTTAATCACATTTCTATGCAAGAAAGAGAAAACAGATTCTCAAGGTGTCCGGGAATAAAATATTAAAAACATTCTCCTTAATAATCAATTAATAATCAATCGTAGAACAGCAAATTGGTGTTGTATTGATTACGCTGAATATGGTTTAAATCTCCATGGCTTAATAACCAGTAATTGCTTATTGACCAGTCTAATGAGAAGAATGAATAGATGTTAATTTTTTTTTAATGCTGCCATTTGTATAACCGTATCCAGCATGGACCAGAATAAGAACTAAACAAAGAAAATCACCTAAAAAGAAATTGGAAATTAATTGGGGGCAAAATTAGTTTGAACGTTTAAAAATTTGGCATTATAAGTGACAACTGCAAGTTATTAGATGTTTTTGTGTAGAATGTTAATTCATATTCAGGTTATCAGATGCAAATGGGCTGAAGTGTCTATTTCAATGCAAGGTGTATTGTGGAGGAAGCAGATAAATTTTAGATCCTGGATTGATGTTGGGACTATGATGTGATTGTGGGAGGGATATGACTGGTTGCTCAATGTTCCAGGGTTTCGATGTTTCAGATGTGATCGAGAAGAAGGCAAAAAGGAGTTGTGCTACTGATCAGGAGATGGCCAAAGCTGCACTCAGAGAGGACATACTGGAGGAATTGTCCGCTGAGGCGGTATGGGTGGACCTTAGAAATATGAAAGGTGCAAGTGCTCTAATGGGATTGTATTATTCCATTCCATAGACACATAAAGCTGGAGTAACTCAGCAGGTCAGGCAGCATCTCTGGAGCAAAGTAATAGGTGACGTTTCGGGTCTAGACCCTTCGCCTATTCCTTTTCTCCAGAGATGCTGTCTGACCCACTGAGTTACTCCAGCTTTTTTGTGTCTATACTGGACCTTGTGTTGGGAAATGAGCCTGGCCAGGTGACCAGTGTTTCGGTGGAAGAGCATTTTGGGAATAGTGATCACAACTTTGAAGTTCTTAAGATTGTTTTGAATAGGGAGATGGCTGGACCTTGCAGGAAGGTGTTAAATTGGAGTAAGACTAACTACAATATTATTAGGCATGAGCACGGGAAGGTACACTGAGCAATTGTTCTTGGGTAAATTGCTCAGTGTAAATCCACATCTGACATGTGGGAGTTGTTGAAAGGCCAGTTGATCGATGTTCAGAACTGGCATGTTCCAGAAAGGAGGAGGAATAAGGATGGCAAAGTAAGTGAACCCTGGATGAACAAAGAGGTTGTAAATTTAGTCAAAAAAAGGAAGCGAGTGCAAGGTTTGAGGTTTGAATCAGACAGGGCCTTTGAGGAATATAAAGAAAGGTAAAAATTACTCAAGAGGCGATTAGAAGGGCCAAAAGGGACCACAAAATGGCTTTGGTGAGTCGGCGATGAAAGAAAATACCAAAGCATTCTATGCCTATATTAAAAACAAGAGATGAACCAGGGAAAAGGTAAGACCACTCAAGGATAAATGAGCGACTATGTGCTTGGAGTCTGGGGATGTAGGCGAGGTACTAAACAGGTATTTTGCATTTGTTTTTACCATGGAGATCAGTGAGAGCAGTGTGAAGAATACTAATATGCAAGAGCGGTTTGATAGTCTATAACATCCTGAAAGTGGCAACACAAGTAGATAGAGTGGCAAAGATAGCATATGGTATGCTTGCTTTCACAGGTCGGGGTGACTCCATGACTCGTCTACCACCACCACTGAAGAAGGTGGCATGTATCATCAAGGATACCCACCATCTGGGTCACTCCTTCTTCTCCCTTCTACTGTTGGGTAAGAGAGACTGAAGCCACAAGTCACACACCACCAGGCTACTTTCCTACGACCATCAGGTTCTTGAATCAACCTGCACAATGCTAATTTTAACTCAGCAACAGAACACTACGGACCACTCTTGCACGACCATGAACTTATTTTTTAATTGTGTTTTGTATTAGTGTCTTTTTCACTAAATTGTATTATTTATATATAATTTGTTTTGTATGTTGTCTGAGTCTATGCTGCTGAAAGATTATTTTGGGTTAACGCAAGTAACATTCGCACCACACATGAACAGAATAAATATTCATAACAATAATAAAGATTCTTACTGCATGCCACCTTGATATTGAATGGATTTCCTTCGCTGAAACAGCTATGATTATTATTTGTGTTGTGGGGGTGAGGGGAGTGGTGGTGGTAGGAAGTCTTGTGGTCACCATTGACAACGGACATTTGTAGATCAGCCATATAATTGCTACCAAAGCAGGCAAAAGGGTGTGTATCCTACGATGAATGGCATATCCCTTATTTCCAAAAGCTACTTCATCATCCATGAAGCAGGAATGTATGGGATACTCTCCCTGAGATACAGCTACAACACTGAAAAGAAACAATGCCATGGTGCATTGTAGGTATAGGATATCTTGCAGAAATTCACAAGTCTTCTTCAATAACTCTTCCAAAACTTGCAACATCCTCAAACTAAATGATCAAGAGCAGCAGGTGCATGGAAATACTATTACCTCCAAGAATCCTGTAATTCACATACCATCTTGACTTTCAACATTTAATGTCATCAATTCAGCTTTGTTAATTCAACGTCCGCAATGTTATTCTTAATAGCAAAGTGATCGTATCATTATCACATGAACTGCAACAATTTCCAAGGGCAACTGGTCATGGACAGAAAATTCTGGCCTTACCATATCCAAGAGAACGAATTAAAATAAACAAACAAAATAAATAGTATGCTTAAGTAATCACAAACTTTAATGAAATAGTGGAAAATCCTATAACAAAGCTATTATAAAAAGTGCATTGAAGGCGATGCCATTTTGTTATATCTCAACCAAAAATAGACACAAAGTATTTGCTTTACCAATATGTGATCATAAATATGGAAGAATAAGCACCAACCAGTCACATTCCAAACTCGACATACAAGTTCAGCATATGGATGAATATTTTACATTTTTATTTTACTGAATTATTAACTGGTCAATTTGTTATATTTGTGTATGCCAATGGATCACATTTATGTAACAACTATGTCAATTATAAAGGTAAAATGAATAGGCATTTAATCAAAAGTAGTTTCCCCAAGGATACTCATTAATCAGAGTTTTGGATAATTGACAATAATGTTTTCATTAAATGCCTCTTTATACATCCATGGCAACTAGTGAGTATACATCACATGCAGTGACTGCAAGTGGAGCTCATGGCATCCAATCTTAACAGTAATCGAGTTTGCACTACTTTAAGGTGAAGGCCATAACTATTTGACAGTGCAAAATAAAGGCAGTTCACATTTGAAGTACATCAGGATAATTGTGGAAGAATAATTAATATCCTTAATTTAATTTTGATTGGAATTGAACAAGGTAACGAAAGGGTGTTTTGGATGTGATAATTGGCATCACTCGCTTGACCAGGTGCAGAAGAAGTTTGTGGGAATTGGCAAAGTAAGATTAGATATATTACCTCTTGTCTGGGAATGTGTTGAAGGATGGATGGTAAATGTAAATATGAAATAGTAGAGGAGATAATGAAGCTTGTTTTTCCTTTGTGAGAAGTTACAGTAGATCACCCGCGCCCCCTACCACTAGTAGCATAGAAATGTTACTGTAAATGGGGGGCTTATGATTGGCTCGGAGAAGGGATGGTGGCGTGGGCCGCCTGAAAGGTGAGATAGAATAATGTCAAGATGCCCTTGTATTGTGTTTGACTTGTATTAACCATCTGTTGTTGAATAAGATTAACATAAGCAAAAAGTATGTTGTGACTAATGAAATAATTGGTACCCATGTAGTTGATAGAATATTTTCGTAGAGTGGTATCTAACAAAAGTAAACAAAAGTTGTTTACTGCACAGTATAACTGTCGGCTAATTCTGCTGTGAAATCCGAGAACTGGTGGGCAGTTTACTGCCACCATCTCTCCATGATATCATGCAATAAAGTCTCTTGAAGCAAACCTACGAAGTCTGTTGCTTTTTGTTTCCCTTTAATATCCCTCTAAATTAATTTCTTCCACAATAATAGTTAATACATTGTCTCTAATTTATGACAGAAACCGTTTAACTGTACTCCATGAGTAACCAATTTAAATAAACCGAGCAGGTTGTCACACATACCTGTAGAATATGGCTTCCCAAATTCTTTTCAAACATATTGATAGCGACGTTACTTGGAGTTCTCCTCCGTTGAGCTCCTAAAGCTATAGAAAGAAAAAAATATATATATTAACATTGAACTGATATTTGCTAATACTAATAAAACGGGTAAGCAGAAAAATAGCGTAGTACGTTGATTGATGACTGTAAACATACTCATAAAATCCCATCGACATTCTGAAAACAACTAACAAACTTTGAAAGAAATGGATGCTGTGACTGAGGTAAATTGCAGTTTTACTACACAAATACTCATCCTCAAAGAGGAAATAACCCCAAATGCTCAAAAAAGTCTCAGTTCTCAGCCCATTTCTGTTTTCAAATTAATCCTCCATTTAATTTTTTTTAACATCCACCAGATCAGAACCACGCCCTGTAGTCCTGCCACATTTACTTATGTGTTGTTGCCCAATTCTGCAAATGATAAGATTAATGAGCTTCATGAATATCCCCATTCTAAAAAGATGGTAGAATATCACGTCAGCACAAAAGACAAAACAAAGGCATTTGCAGGTTTTCTTTAGCCTGAAATGCTGTCTGGGTGCTCCTATTATTCCTTCTCCTGAGATCCCTACTTTGCAGAAACCTGTCTTCTGCTAATTTGGTTGACCATGAAATATCAAGAATGTCAAGAATGTCTTAATGAACTGGATGTGGCAGAGACTCTGCACTATGATGACATCAACAGTATGACATGTAACGTTCCCAAACTATCTAATCTCCACCCAAGCTTTCTAGTGCAGCAACAAAACCCTCATCACTTGACAAAATTAGAAAATGCCCATGAAAATCCTGAGCACACAAAAGCAGGTTAACTAAAATCCAGTTAAATGCTAGTTCCAGTTAACTTCACCTGAAAAATGATAGGAGTAATTTATAGCACTTTCAAGTACCACCTACTCAGCAGCATCCTTTAATCATTGCCAGCTTGGGATCTGGCTCCAAAATTCATCATTAACTTGCTTTAAATAACAATTTAAAAATGAATTCTAGATGTTAGATGACCAGAGCTTCCCTTGATTTCCAGGGTGGCATCAGTCAAAGTTTGGCCTGAAAGAACTCTGATAAAATTGTGGTCTATGAGAATGAGAGAGATAATTCCTCCCTCTGTAACATAAAAGAAGACACCTGTATGTGTTAAAGGTCAATTATCTCAGCTGTAAGACAACGCTGTAAAAGTCCCTAAGGAGTATATTCCAGAAATATATTTTTTATTGATGTATTGATTCTTGGCTCACAGGCATGGGCAGCATTATTGCCCATCTCCAAGTGGATGATGAAGAACTAGTGGTGTATTTTCATGTCAGGATGTTGTACAACCGGAGGAGACCCTACAGGCAATGGTTATCCCATGGACTTGTTCTGCTTGTCGTTTTTGAGAGCAGAGATCGTGAATTTTGGAGGTAGCGTAAGCATCCTGCCGCGTATTTTGTAAAGATGGAACACTTTGTAACCACTGAATTCTAGAGTTTAGGGAATTAACGTTTCATGTAGTGGATGGGATATCAATCAATGATCTTAATGCTTCAATAATTATGAACGGGGATATTCATGGATGATTGCACATTGTGAAGTTCCATGTGTACGATGCAGCAGTCAACACATACAAACAGTGCAACCAGACTAAAAAATAGCTATGCAGATAGTCATTCAGTGTGGAAACAGGCCTTTCGGCCCAACCTGCCAATGCCGACCAAGATGCCCCATCTACACTAGTCCCACCTGCCCAGATTTGGCCATATCCATGAAGTCCATGAAAATTGTTGATGGAAGGGCAGTGGATGCTGTATACATTGATTTTAGTAGGGCTTCCGATAAGGTACCTCATGGTAGGCTGATCCAGGAGATTAAGATGCATGGCATTCACAATGACTTGATTGTATGGATTCAGAACTAGTTTTCATAGAAGAAAGATGTGGTGGAAGGAAGAAATTCTGATTGGAGGTCTGTCCAGTGGAGTTCTGGAGACACCTGTGCTGGGACCTCTGCTGTTTGTGATATAGATAAATGGTGTTATATGTAGATCAGTGTCACTCATGTTATGAGTCATACTTTGTTGCTCCGCCCACTAGTTTAACAGAATGCTTCTCTTCCCTTTCTTCCTCAGTCTTGAGTTATGTGTTAAGATGAAGTTACCTATGCTGTAATGCTAATAAAGTCTTTGGATCTTAATCACTGTGCGTGATCTAAGTTATTCTAACAGCAGAGCTCAACATGGTGTCAGAATACTCGGACTCACTCCCTTCCTAATTATATTGTTTTTATTTTATTTTGTTGTTTTCTCCGGTATATGTTATACTATGGCTTCTGCTCTCAGAAAACCAGAGATCCTGGTTTTTGACGAAGACCTCGCAGAACGGTGGCGCATATTTGAAAAAGATTTCTCAATTTACATAGAAGCGGCACACCCTGCTGCTGCTCCAGGTGTTCGAGCTTCAATTCTTCTTAATCTAGCACGCACAGAAGTTGCTCAACGTGCCAGAAGATTTCATTATGAACCAGCTAGGTTTGACCCAGCTGGTGTCCAGATCGCTCCCGCTGAATCTATCCGGGACCCTGACTGCCAACTACGCAAATTCTGACAGTTATGTGAGTTAAGAACTAACTTGGTTATGGAGAGGCATTTGTTCTTTTCTCGAAGCCAGAGAAAGGGTGAAACTGTAGAAATGTATGTTAGTGCTTTGAAGCACATTGCCAGTCGATGCGATTTCAGGGATATATGTGACAGCCTAGTCCTCGACCGTCTGGTTTATGGTGTCCACAATGATAAATTACGCGACGAGTTACTGCGAGATGCTGAGCTCACTCTAGAGACTGCTGAAAACCGCTGCCACATTGCTGAAATGGATGACGCTCATACAAATGTTTTAGGGCACTGCCCCCACTCTGCTCATGACATTAATGTTGCAGGCATGTCTTATCAAATCTCTCGCCGTTCTCCTCAAGTGTCCGACAACTCTTTCGTTAGACTAATAGACAATTGTTTTAACTGTGGGGGTTCACATGCTGCAGCTCATGACCGTTGCCCTGCGTATGGAAAATTGTGTCATTTCTGTAACAAAAGGAACCATTTCTTCAGATGCTGCCACTCACGTAGCAACAGAGTTCAAACAAGACAATATGTTAATTCACTCGGCCATGAGAACCTGCTCTCGGAACGCTCTCAACCAGCTCCCACGGATTTTCAGGCTGCTAGTGAAGATTTTGACTTGGATGTTCACTCCCTGTCTGATTTACTGCACAATCAACTAGATCCCAAGGTCGCTTTGGTCGTTAATGGCAAGAACTTTTATCTGAAAGTTGACACCGGGGCAAGGTGTAATGTCATGTGTCTAGCTGAGTTGACAAAGATTAGAAAAACAGAGACTGTCACTCCTACGGCTGCCTCCCTTCTCCCATTGGCAGGAGGTCCAGTGCACCCTATCGGTCAAGTCGAGTTACGCTGCTATCTTAACTCACGTGTCCACAACCTGAGTTTCTATGTTGTTCGTGAGGATGTGCCGTCCCTGCTGGGTGTCAATGCTTGTCACGACCTGGGACTTGTCTCTTTCAGCCCTTCTGTTTGTCATCTGACTGCAACCTGTGACTTTGCTCAACAAATCCTGACATAATACAAAACTTTGTTTGACGACAAGCTGGGCAGGTTGCCCATTAAGTACACAATTACCATTAACCCTGAGGTGCTTCCAGTTGTCCGTCCAGCACACAGGATTCCCCATGCTATGCGGGACCGTGTTCAAAGTGAAATCAATAGGATGGTGTCTCCAGGTGTAATTGCTCCCATCGCTAACCCCTCAGATTGGGTCTCCACCATGGTTGTGGCAACGAAGAAGAATAAAGACAAAATGTGGATTTATATCAATCCCGAGGACTTAAACACAGCCATTAAATGACACCACTATCCCATGCGCACTGTGGACGAGATTGCAGCGCAGCTGGCTGAAGCAACTGTATTCACAGTACTAGATGCCAAGAGTTCATTCTGGTAGATTTTGCTGGAACGCAACTCCTCTAAGTTAACTACCTTCAGCACACTGCTCGGGCAATAGATTTCTTCGCATGCCTTTTGGCATAAGCTCTGCTAGTGAAGTATTTCAATGAGCTATGGAGCAGTTGTTTGCAGGTTACCCATGCCCCATTGTAGTGGATGACATCCTCGTTGCTGCAAGAACTATCGAAGAACACGATGCTAATCTGACAAAGGTCCTGGATCGTGCCAAGGCCATCAACCTCAAGTTAAACCCTCAAAAATGCAAATTCAGGGTAAGTGAGGTGAAATCCAGTGTCATCAACGAGCTCCCAGCACCCACAGACATGCTCGGTCTGCAGAGATTCCTTGGCATGGTTAACTACTTGAGTAAATTTATTCCGGACTTCAGTGAAATATCAGCCCCATTGTGCTAGCTTACACACAAAGACATTGCTTGGACGTGGCACGAGCAACAGCAGAGGGTGTTCGACACTCTTAAGCAGAAGATGTCTTGTGCTCCTACTCTTGCTTATTTTGATCCTAAACGACGGGTCACACTGACTTGTGACGCTTCACAACACGGACTTGGTGCAGCATGTCTTCAAAATGACGGTAGCGGCAATAAGCTTGTTGCCTATGCCTCACGCACTATGACTGACACAGAACAACACTTGAAAAAGAGCTGCTAGCGGTTGTTTTCGCCTGCAAGAAATTTAACGACTTTATCTTCGAACATACGATCACGATTGAAACTGACCACCAACCTCTGGTCAGCAAACCGATTCATGCTTTTCCAGGACTCTTGCAGAGGATGCTGCTGCAACTTAAAAAATATGACATTGTTCTGACCTACAAATGTGGTAAGGATATGCACCTGGCTGACACTCTCTCGCATGCACCCCGAAAGACCTGTGAGGGTCTGTCCTCACCGGATGATGACTTTATCGTAATGACTGTGTCCTTTATTCCCTCGTCCTGTGTGGAGGACCTGGTTGCCCACATTGCTGCTGACAGCACCTTACGGTCGCTCGCCTCCGTCATTAAGCGCGGCTGGCCAGACAAACACTACAATGTACCGCTGCCAGTTCGGCCTTTCTTTGCCATCCGCGATGAGCTAGTACTGCGGAATGGCATTATCGTAAAAGGCCATAAGGCTGTGGTCCCTGCTTCGCTACACAGTTAGTATTTTAACGCTGTACATGCAGGGTACCCAGGCGCTGAAGCCACCGTTCTACGAGCAAAAAACATGTTTTACTGGCCTGGTATGGCAGAATACATCAGCGAGAATGTGCCATCCTGTGCAGTGTGTAACAGCTTGGCACCTCATCAACAAAAGCAACCACTTCTCTCACAACCGGCTCCTGCCCTCCCATGGTCTACGGTGGCAACTGACATATTTGAATGGCACGGCAAGCAGTACCTGGTGCTTGTCGACTCGTATTGCGGATGGTTTGATATCGATTTTCTTAGCAGTCCCACTTCTCGCGGGGTAGTTTTAAAGCTTGCTCACCATTTTGCAGACCACGGAGCTCCTTGCCTACTGTTATCTGATAATAGCAGTCAATTTACCAGCCAACACTTCAAGGAGTTTGCTGCACTCTGGGGTTTATGCCACATCACCAGCAGCCCTGAATATCCACAGTCGAATGGACTAGCTGAGCGGGCTGTCAGGAGTGCCAAACAGCTCATGGAACGATCACACAGAGCTAATTCCAACGTGTACCTGGACCTGCTCAACCTACGCAACATCTCCCGCGACCCCATTTTGAGTTCACCTGCTCAATGTTTATTGTCAAGGCTGACCCGAGCAGATCAGGCATTGATCTCGCAGGTGGTTCCACAATACAAAGGCCAGTCCAGGCTGCAACAAAAGCGTGACATTCAAAAACAGTGGTATGACAAAACAAGTAGGCCACTGCCATCATTAACCAAGGGGCAGGTGGCTTCCTGAGCCACACTCATATCTGGTAAGTGCTGATGGCAGCATCTACAGGTGTAACAGACAACATATCCTGCCTGTGAATGAGCCGGCTCCACCTCCGTATTATCCGGACCGTACAAGTATACTTCCGTCCATGTCCAGCAGCATCGATCTGCCTGCACCAGCACAACAACCCACTTCTGGAGCGGCTCTACTAGTGGCGACGCCCCTGCCTGTGTCAAAGTCCCCTGTTTCATCACCGGGAATGTTGTTTCCATCTCTGTCACCCGTCAAACCACCGACTCTGTACCCGGTGGGGAAAAACGGAGATGGTTTTTATCGCACATATGCAGGTTGTGTTTGCAAGCCCGCCGTGAAGTACCCGGGCTATGTTTGACTGTCCTCCAGCGTATTATCATATGTTATGAATGCCTTATTTAGGCAATGGTTTTGTACTGACATTAATTCTTTAAGAGGGAGGATGTAGATCAGTGTCACTCATATTATGAGTCATACTTTGTGGCTCCGCCCACTAATTTAACAAAAAGCTTCTCTTGCCTTTCTTCCTCAGTCTTGAGTTATGTGTTAAGATGAAGTTACCTATGCTGTAATGCTAATAAAGTCTTTGGATCTTAATCACTGTGCGTGATCTAAGTTATTCTAACAGCAGAGCTCAACATTATAGTACCTGGCTCAACTACCTCCTCTGGTACTCATTCCCTATACCCACCTTCCTCTGTGTGAAAAAGTTGCCCCTCAGGTTCCTATTAAATCTTTCAACCTCACATTAAACTTATGTCCTCTGCCTCTTAATTCTTCAACTCTGGGTAAAAGGCTCTGTGCATCGACCCTATTTATTCCCCTCATGGTCTTATATCTATGTATCTATCTATATTACTAAAAGTAAGATCTTGACCGCTTTTGGCTCGCTGTGCTTTGATTTCCGAGAGAACGCCGCCACCTACGGCCGTCATTTTTGGCCACCTAGCTCAGAGCCCCCCTCCACCTGCCTGGACTGGAGGATTTTTCACATCGATGAAAAATCAGAGACATTAATGTTTTTAAATTTTTTGCCATTCTCTCTGCTGCCCCTGCTGGTGGGAGGGGGGAAGGGACTATAAAACCCGGAAGTGGTGTGCCTCACTCAGACTCTGCAAGATGGAGGAAGAGAGAGGGTCTCTCTGAGCTCTGAATAACACTGAACACATGTCTACTCAACTGTGAGTGCCCTTAATGTGGTTTGAAATTGAAAATATGGTTGGTTTGAAGTAAAAAGGCACTGCAAATGGTTGTTTGGGGTGTTTTGGGTTGAAGTAAAAAGGCACTGCAAATGGTTGTTTGGGGGTGTTTTGGGTTGAAGTGAAAAGGCACTGCAAATGGTTGTTTGTGGGTGTTTGGGGTTGAAGTAAAAACGCACTGCAAATGGTTGTTTGGGGGTGTTTTGGGTTGAAGTAAAAAGGCACTGCAAATGGTTGTTTGGGGGTGTTTTGGGTTGAAGTAAAAACACACTGCAAATGGTTGTTTGGGGGTGTTTTGGGTTGAAGTAAAAAGGCACTGCAAATGGTTGTTTAGGGGTGTTTTGGGTTGAAGTAAAAAGGCACTGCAAATGGTTGTTTGGGGGTGTTTTGGGTTGACGTGAAAGGCACCGCAGATGGTTGCTTGGGGGCTTTGGGTTGAAGTGAAAAGGCACCGCAGATGGTTGTTTGGGGGTTTTGGGTTGAAGTGAAAAGGCACCGCAGATGGTTGTTTGGGGGTTTTGGGTTGAAGAGAAAAGGCACCGCAGATGGTTGCTTGGGGGTTTTGGGTTGAAGTGAAAAGGCACCGCAGATGGTTGCTTGGGGGTTTTGGGTTGAAGTAAAAGGCACTGCAAATGGTTGTTTGTCTAAGCTTGACAACTTTTTGTTTGCACTATATTGATTTTAGGTAAAACGCTACCACTTATGGCTGTGATTTTTGGCCATCTTACTCAGTCCCCCTCCGCTCATCAGGTGCAGAGGATTCTTCCCATCAATGAAAAATAAATGTGTTATTCGTGTTTAAAAAATGTTGAGAATCTCTCTCCTGTCAATCACGCCATGAAGGCCACACCTTTTCTGGTGGGAGGGGTTGGGATTATAAAACCCAGAAGTGTGGGTGTGGTCAGTCTCTGCATGATGGGGGAGGGAGAGGTCATGACTCTGTCTGAGCTGTGAATCAACTGAACACACTGAATATCTACTGAACTGTGTGTGGTGTTTTGTGTAGTTTTATGGTGGTTTCACCCTGCTTGAAATGGTATGAAACTGCATTTGAATGTGGTGGTCTTGCACCTTGCATGAAATGGTATGAAACTGCATTTGAATGTGGTGTCGTTGCACCCTGCATGAAATGGTATGAATGCATTTGAATTTGGTGGCCTTGCACCCTCCTTGAAATGGTATGAAACTGCACTTGAATTTGGTTGCCTTGCACCCTGCTTGAAGTGGTATGAAACTGCACTTGAATTTGGTGGCCTTGCACCCTGCTTGAAGTGGTTGGAAACTGCACTTGAATTCGGTGGCCTTGCACCCTGCTTGAAGTGGTATGAAACTGCACTTGAATTTTGTGGCCTTGCACCCTGCTCGAAGAGGTAAGAAACTGCACTTGAATTTGGTGGCCTTGCTCCCTGCTTGAAATGGTAGGAAAATGGATTTGAATTTGGTGGCCTTGCACTCTGCTTGAAATGGAATTTCAAGAAATAGCCGTGTCAACTGCCAGCCCACCAGCCGTGAGTGAGCTGCCAGCACATCAGGCTTGAGGGACTGAGCTGCCACCCCAAGAATCCATTTGGCCCACAGTGTCCATACTAGCCCTCTGGAGACCAGTAGTCCCTGCAGCCAACAACACCCATACCAGCACTCCAGAAAGCCCCACCCCCACTGGCCACCAATATTGGAATTGGTGGAGAGGTGGAATACTGCGTCGGGGGACCAGGCCTCCCGTGTGAACAAGGGACCCAACGGGTCCCACTTATCTAGTATATATATAAATATATATATATATATATATATATATATATATATACACACACACACACACACACACACACACACACACATATATATGTGTGTGTGTATATATATATATATATCTTCTATATACTATTAAAACTGTGTGTGTGGGTGTGTGTGTTTGTTGGTGTCAGATTTGGCCTTTGATTTCTTGCTCCGCCAAAACCACATTACACGTTTACATACCCTAACACACTCCCTATTAGATTTAGACATTTCTATATACACATTTTTTACATAAAATCCATCACCCCCCATCACCACCCCCCCCCCCCCACTCACTCATTTTGTCGCCTCCTGCTGGCCAGCCACCATAACGGCTGCTGCCGACCAGCTCTGCTCCAAAAACGCCGACATTTTTATTCTTTCGCTGGCGATTTTTGCAGCTGCCGCCCGGCTCTCCTCCACTATCCCGCCCCCCCCCCCCCCCCCGGGCCGGATCTCTCACGCTGGCTCAAGCGCCCGGCTCTCCTCCAAAAAGCCAACATTTTTATTTTGTCCCTGGCGATTTTTGTTAGTGCCGCCCGGCTCTCCTTCACTACCCACCCACCCCCGGGCCGGCTCTCTCACACTGGCTCAAGCCAAACATTGGCTCTTCCCCCTTTGCTTTTCGCCGTCCTCTGTGTCTACGCCGTCAAGACGCTGAAGCACGTTCGGGAACCAGACCCCGGGGTCTGAAGCACGTTCGGGGTCCAGACCCAACGGGTCTGCACTTGGTCTAGTATGTGTGTGTGTGTGTGTGTGTGTGTGTGTGTGTGTATATCCATCTATCTTATCTTATATACTTAAAACTCTGATCTTGGATGTGTGTGTGTGTGTAGAATCACATCTGCTCGAGAAAACGACGCCCTAACGGTAAAAATGTTACATATTCCGATAGAGATTTATTCCGTGGACTCCGAAATTGCCTCATCTGAAAAACTCATGCATTATTTCTCGAGTTATTAATCAAAATGTTCAAAAATCTGAAATAACTTAGAAAATAAAACCGCTGGCTTTGGCTGGTGACGTGATGATGTCACAATGGCTGCAGGCTGTGTTCACGTGCTGCGAATGACGTAGCCCGGCCGCTCCACTCGCAAGCCCAGCCCGGGAGTTCACAAATTGGAAAGACCTTTGAAAAAAAACCCGCTGTCTTCTTGCTCGCGCTGCGAGTGACGTCACCCCCTGACCACTCCCCCCGTTTTCAGACCCTGCCTGGAACCTGCAGCGAGGGAGTATTGCGTGCGGGAACCAGCCCTTCCCTCTGGTGAGGCACCCCCCCACCCCTCAAACTCTACCCCCTCCCTCTCTGCCCCCATCACGTTCCCTCTCTGCCCCGCCACGCCTCCCGTGAGGGCAACGGGGAGGGGACTGGTGCGTTTTGCAGCCGGGAGCGAGAGAGTATTGGATTCGGGAACCAGCCCTCCCCTGTGACCCCCCACTCCCTCTCTGCCCCCCTCCACTCCCTCTCGACCCCCTCTCTCACTCCCTCCCTCGCTGTGCATCTGTGTCCCTCTGTGTCCCTCTCTGTGCCTCTGTGTCCCTCTCTGTGCCTCTGTGTCCCCCTCTGTGTCCCTCTCTATGCCTCTGTGTCCCTCTCTGTGCCCCTGTGTCCCTCTCTGTGCCTCTGTGTCCCTGTCTGTGCTTCTGTGTCCCTGTCCGTGCCTCTGTGTCCCTCTCTGTGCCTCTGTGTCCTTCTCTCTCTAACCCCCTCCTCCCTCTCTAGCCACACTTGCGAGTTGGGGGCTATGCGTGAGTGGATAGGGCGGGGGATGGGGTATAAGGAGTGAATGAATAATATTTATGTAATATTATTGGGGGTGGTTAGTGTATCTGTGGTGGTGGTTACTGTGTGTGTGTGTGTGTGTGTGGGGTTGGTTAGTGTGTGTGTGTGGGGAGGGGGGTTGGTTAGTGTGTGTGTGTTACGCCGCAGGCCACCCCCTCCCCCGCAACCGCACGTTGAGTCGCCCCCCCCCCAACTCTCCCTCCCGCACCCCGTTATTTAAAAGACGCTGCTGGAGATGAAGCCGCGTGCCACTCCCTGCTCCCTCGTTCAAGACTCTGTCAGAGATGACCTCGCTCCCCGAGAGAGAGAGAGAGAGAGAGAGAGAGAGAGAGAGAGAGAGTGTGTGTGTGTGTGTGTGTGTGTGTGTGTGTGTGTGTGTGTGTGTGTGTGTGTGTGTGTGTGTGTGTGTGTGTGTGTGTGTGTGTGTGTGTGTGTGTGTGTGTGTGTGTGTGTGTGTGTGTGTGTGTGTGTGTGTGTGTGTGTGTGTGTGTGTGTGTGTGTGTGTGTGTGTGTGTGTGTGTGTGTGTGTGTGTGTGTGTGTGTGTGT
>CM075978.1:34091269-34140045 GCA_038087875.1 Malacoraja senta
ACAAACTTAAAACAGTGCCCCCACCCGTGCAAGCGCATGCGCAGTTGGGGAAGAATTCCCATGCGCATCTTTACTGGCATCGCAAAGGGCACCCAACGGGTCCTCAGCCGCGCCTGCGCAGTTGGGGCCTTTCCAGAATTCAGATCACCATCTTTTTTTCACAACGGCGACATGGGTAAGATTACTTCCATTTTAATTTCTGCCACCCCGGGCCCACGGGGATTCGCCGCCTTGGTGCTGAGGCTGGGGCTGCATCAGCGGGCGGCCGGTTCCAGGGGTGGGAAGAGGCCGGGCAGGGAGACGCCGCGCCAACGATTCGGGGCCTGGGCGCTGAGGCTGGCTCTGAGGCTGACGGCTGCTGCTGCTGATCCGGCCTATGCAGCGGACTGAGGCCGCACCGAGGATCCGAAGCCTGGGCGCTTTTCCTGGCTCTGAGGCCGATAGCTGCTGCTGGTCCAGGCACGCAAGGAGGGAGAGGAGCGGCAACCTCGAGATCCTGGGGAGGGGAGGAAGGAGAGTGGGGGGATTGAGGGAGAGGAGGGGGTAGGGAGGTAGAGGGGAGAAAGTGGGGGAGGTGAGGAGTGAGAGTAGGGGATGAGGGGGAATAGAGGGAGAGAAGGGGGGAGTGGGGGAGGTAGGGAGTGGGGAATAGAGGGAGAGGAGGGCAGTGGGGGAGCTCAGGAACGATAGTGGGGGTGGGATGGGGAGGTGAGGAGTGGGGGATAGAGGGATAGGAGGGGTTAGGGAGGGGAGAGGAGTTATGAAGGGAGTGACTGAGGGTAAGGGGAAGGAGAGGGAGAGGTGGGGAAGGGATTGGGGAGGGGGGGAGGAGAGGGGAAAGAAGAGGGAAGATGAAGAGGAGGGGGTGGGTGTGCTGGGGGATGAGGGGAAATTAGCTGTTGGGGGCTATGGGTGAGTGGTGGAATATTGCGTTGGGGAAATGGGTTGCTTTGGGGGAACGGATGAGTGGTGGAATATTGCGTTGGGAAATGGGTTGCGTTGGGGGACCAGGCCTCCTGTGTGACAGGGACCCAACGGGTCCCACTTAGTCTAGTACCTCTATAAGATCACCCCGCATCTTCCTGCCCTCCATGGAATAAAGTCCTAACCTGTTCAACCTCCTCCTATAACTCAGGCGCTACATATCCCCCTACCCCCCTCCCCCCACACCCCATTGAAATTACATGCAGCTGCTCCGTGACATCCTGGACCCTGACAACAGGGAGGCTGGTGTCTCGATTGCTGCCACAGAATCTCCTGTCTGCCCCCATAACTGACAAGTGTCCTACCAACACCAACCTGACATAACCCTTCCCTACTGTGCCTCAGAGCAAGGCTTGGTGCCACAGCTCTGCCAGCTCCTGCTTAACGGTCACCTACCCACCTCTATGCCTGTACCTTAGGGGGGGGAGCCCCTCGCTAGAAGAAGTTCTCATTCTCCCGGATGTTCCTGAGGTCGTCCAGCAATAGCTTCAGATCCCAAATGCGACCTGTAAGGAACTGCACCTGGAGATAATTCCTATGGGTGTAGTCATCAGGGACACCAGCAGTTTCCCTGACTTCCCACATACTGCTGGAACTGCGTTGCACCATTCTACCTGCTATCTCTACGGCACCTCCATACAGCACTTCCCACCAACACAGTCTCTCCCAACATGGCTGCTCCCAACTGGCCACTCTGTTACACATTGCCTTCTTTTTATCAGTTGCCGAATTAGCCAATTTTAATCAGTCAACGAATCCAACGGCTAGCTTTTCAATTCAACTGCTCCTGTTGCAACACTGAAACTAACACAGGCTAATTGATAATTAACAATTAATATTTACACCTTGTAAAACACAAGTATTAGGCATCACATACCAATAAATAGGCTAAGCTGATAATTAACAATTAAAATTTATATCTTGCAACACACAATTGTTCGGCATGATTATGCTATCACTTCCCCTTTCCATTGAAAGGCAAAGCTTTGGTGAATCCTTTGACATCAACATCTGGATCTGCCACATAAATACTGTGATCAAAAGTGCAGGAAACAGGCTTTGAGATGAGAGACTTTTAGTTTAGTTTAGATATACAGTGCGGAAACAGGCCCTTTCGGCCCACCGGGTCCGCGCCGACCAGCGATCCCCGCACATTAACACTATCCTATACCCACTAGGGAGAATTTTTACATTTTTTACAAGCCAATTCACCTACAAACCTGTACGTCTTTGGAGTGTGGAAGGTAACCGAAGATCTCGGAGAAAACCCACGTAGGTCACGGGGAGAACGTACAAACTCCGTACAGTCAGCACCCGTAGTCAGGATCAAACCCGGGTCTCCGGCGCTGCTTCGCTGTAAGGCAGCAACTCTACCGCTGCTCCACCATACCGCCCTTTAGCCTTGCTATCAGGCTCCATCTGAACAAGGCACATAAGCGAGTGTGATGGAATGCTTTCCACTTCGCTGAATAACACAGCTTCAATTATGCCGAAAGAGCTTAGCATCATCCAGGAAAAAACAGCAAGTTTGATCGGTCCCCTGTATTTTACAAATGTGTTCCTCCACCATCACCAGTGTATTGTGGCTGCAGAGTGTACTGGCAAAAAGATGCACTCCAGCAAGCCATCAAGAAGTATCTCCCAAATCTGCAACCTCATGTCCACCTAGGACAAGGGTTGTAGACATTCAGAAACATAAAACACTCAAATTCACATAAGTGGTCGTACATAATTGCTGAGGTAGGGTTGTGGTTAGGATTGTGCAGTGTGGTTCAACACTGGTTCAAGAGCAGGATGACCAGGGAAGAAGCTGTTCTTGAACCTGGAGGTCACTGTTCTCAGGCACCAGTATCTTCTTCCCAATGGTAGCCTCCAGAGATAAGCACATGGCCATGGTGGTGTGGGTCTTCCGTGATTTTAGCTGCTTTCAATTATTTACATCCTTGAGTTATTTTCTGTGTCCACCTGATAAAGTCATCCCATGGCAGATCTTAAAAAAGAACATCTGTTTCTGGAGTTTGGTACCAGGTATGCTAATGATGGGCTTGCTCAACATTGTCAATTGACTATAACAAGGATCTCAATATTGGTCCAATCCTTAATTATAGCTTTTCCATTTCTCAGGTGCAAATTAGGTGGCTACCAGTTCAATTTCAATAGACAATAGACAATGGACAATAGATGCAGGAGTAGGCAATTTGGCCCTTCGAGCCATTGTCCTTCCTTAAATCACTGTGATCATGGCTGATCATCCACATTCAGTACCCCGTTCCTGCCTTCTCACCATTTGCCCTGACTCCGCTATCTTTAAGAGCTCTATCTAACTCTCTTTTGAAAGCATCCAGAGAATTGGCCTCCATTCCCTTCTGAGGCAGAAAATTTCACAGATTCACTACTCTCTCTGGGTAAAAACATTTTTCCTCATCTCCGTTCTAAATGGCCTACCCCTTATTCTTAAACTGTGGCCCCTGGTTCTGGACTCCCCCAACACCGAGAACATGTCTCCAATCCCATAATAATCTTATATGTTTCAATAAGATTCCCTCTCATCCTTCTAAATTCCAGAGTATTCAAGCCCAGCTGTTCCATTCTATCCACATATGACAGTCGCACCATCCTGGAAATTAACCTCGTGAACCTAAGCTGCACCATCAATAGCAAGAATGTCCTTCCTCAAATTTAGAGACCAAAACTGCACATAATACTCCAGGTGTGGTCTCACTAGGGACCTGTACAACTGCAGAAGGACCTCTTTTCTCATATACTCAACTCCTCTTGTTATGAAGGCCAACATGCCATTAGCTTTCTTCACTGCCTGCTGTACCTGCATGCTTACTTTCAGTGAGTGATGAACAAGAACCCCTAGATCTCTTTGTACTTCCCCTTTTCCCAACTGGACACCATTCAGATAATAATCTGCCTTCCTGTTTTGCCACCAAAGTCAGTGCCAGATTTACCTAAAGGTGTTGCAGGTTTAAGCCAAGGGCCTCAAAATCTAGGGGGCCTCCGGCCAAGGTGTATAATATTTTTGACTGTCATGGGCCTTTCTTACAGATGCTGTCACAACGCGCTGTAGTCTCTAAACAACCCTTCAGTAATTTTCCTTGCCCTCCATTTCAGAATAATACTGTTTTAAGCCAATAACTCGACACTAGCACTGGCAATAAAAACATTTTAAGCGCAGCTTTCCAGCCCCTTATCTCATTGGCCTCGCTCGGCTGGACATCGGTGTCAATCTGGTGGCACCGGGGTCCGGCAAACTTTCACACATGCTCCAGTAAGCAGCGATGGCGGGTGCAGGGAACATCTTTGGATACTTGCAGGCTTCAAAAGTCAAAACTCAGGAGTAAGTAGGAAAGTGCAAAGATATTTGAACTAGGAAGTTGGCAAGGAGCAAAGCTAGGGGTTGTAAGGAGCAATTTTATGTCCTTTAGAGAAGGAATTGTGAATTGAGGAATTTTAAGCACCCGTCATACTTGGCTTACCTCAAATTATTTAAAACAGTCTTCCATCTTCCTCTAGTCGTGGGGGTGGGGGATTGGGAGGGGCCTCACAAGTGGAATAGCCTAGGCCTCTCTTCATCTAAATCCGGCACTGACCAAAGAGAATAACGTCACATTTATCCACATTAAATTGCATCTGCCATGCATCCGCCCACTCACCCAACCTGTTCAAGTCACCCTGCATCCTCATAGCATCCTCCTCACAGTACACACTGCCACCCAGCTTTGTGTCATCTGCAAATTTGCTAATGTTACTTAGAATGAATGAATGAATGAATGAATGCCATTTTATTGTCACTATACACATGTACAATGAGATTAAAAGCAGCTCGTACTCAGTGCAGACATATAATTAGTTCAAAAAACAAAAAAACAAAACAAAAGGGGGGGGGGGGGATAAGGTGCACAGTTCTGCGGCGCTATATACATATCTATAAAAAGACAATGGGTAAATAGAGTGTATAAATAGGATTCCTATATACAGTATGGGTTATTGCATATATTAAAAATTACAGTTACAGTACAAATTACAGTAGGTGGATAGATGGAAGTCCAGGGGTTAAGCTGTGAAGTCAGTGCATGTGTGAGTTCAGAGAGGTTATGGCTTTTGGAAAGTAACTGTTCTTGAGTCTATTTGTCCTTGATCTGATGCACCTATAGCGCCTCCCTGAGGGCAGCAGGTCGAACAGGCCAAACGCAGGATGGGAGCTGTCCTTGATGATGTTCTTCGCCCTGCTGAGGCAGCGGGAGGTGTAAATGTCCATCAGGGAGGGGAGAGGGCAGCCAATGATCTTCTGTGCTGCCCTAACTACCATCTGAAGCCTCTCCCTTCATCTAAATCATTAATGTATATTGTAAATAGCTGCGGTCCCAGCACCGAGCCTTGCGGTACCCCACTAGTCACTGCCTCGCATTCTGAAAGGGACCCGTTAATCCCTACTCTGTTTCCTGTCTGCCAACCAATTTTTTTCTATCCATATCAGTACCCTACCCCCAATACCATGTGCTCTAATTTTGCCCACTAATCTCCTATGTGGGACCTTATAAAATAATTTCTGAAAGTGCAGGTACACTACATCCACTGGCTCTCCCTTGTCCATTTTCCCAGTTACATCCTCAAAACATTTCAGAAGATTAGTCAAGCATGATTTCCCCTTCGTAAATCCATGCTGACTCGGACCGATCCTGTTACTGCTATCCAAATGTGCCGCTATTTCATCTTTTATAATTGACTCCAGCATCTTCCCCACCACCGATGTCAGGCTAACTGGTCAATAATTCCCTGTTTTCTCTCTCCCGCCTTTCTTAAAAAGTGGGATAACATTAGCTACCCTCCAATCCACAGGAACTGATCCTGAATCTGTAGAACATTGGAAAATGATCACCAATGAGTCCACGATTTCTACAGCCACTTCCTTAAGTACCCTGGGATGCAGACCATCAGGCCCTGGGGATTATTCAGCCTTCAGACCCAACACCATTTCCTGCCTAATGTGAATTTCTTTCAGTTCCTCCGTCACCCTAGATCCTCTGGCCACTAGTACATCAGGGAACTTGTTTGTGTCTTCCTTAGTGAAGCCGAATCCAAAGTACCTGTTCAACTCATCTGCCATTTCTTTGTTACCATTAATAAATTCATCTGTTTCAGTCTTCAACGGTCCAACTTTGGTCTTAACTAATTATTTTCTCTTCACATATCTAAAGCAGCTTTTACTATCCTCCTTTAAATTCTTGGCTAGCTTACCTTCATACCTCATCTTTTCTCCCCGTATTGCCTTTTTAGTTATCTTCTGTTCCTCTTTAAAAGTTTCCCAATCCTCTGGCTTCCTGCTCATCTTTGCTATGTTATACTTCTTCTCTTTTATTTTTATACTTTCCTTGTCTTCCTTTGTCAACCACAGTCGTCCCTTACTCCCCTTGGAATCTTTCTTCCTCTTTGGAATGAACTGACCCTGCACCTTTTGTATTATTTCCAGAAATACCTGCCATTGTTGTTCCACTGTCATCCCTGCTAGGGTATCTTTTCAATCAACGTTGGCCAGCTCCTCCCTCATGGCTCCATAGTCCCCTTTGTTCAACTGTAATACCGACACTTCCGATTTTCTCTTCTCCCTCTCAAATTGTAGATTAAAGCTTATCATCTTATGGTCACTATCTCATAATGGCTCCTTTACCTCGAGTTCCTTTATCAAAATCGGTTCATTACACAATACTAAATCCAGAATTGCCTTCTCCCTGGTAAGCTGCAGTATAAGCTGCTCTAAGAATCCATCACGGGGGCACTCCACAAACTCTCTTTCTTGGGGTCCAGCACCAACCTGATTTTCCCGGTCTACCTGTATGTTGAAATTTCCCATAACAACCATAGCATTACCTTTGCGACATGCCAATTTTAACGATTCAACTTGCACCCTATATTCAGGCTACTGTTTGGGGGCCTGTAGATAACTCCCATTAGGGTCTTTTTACCCTTACAATTCATCAGCTCTATCCATACTGACTCTACATCTCCTGATACTATGTCACCCCTCGCAAGGGGTGACATAGTATTCCTCACCAACCTCAAGGGGCAAGGGGTGACAAAATATTCCTCGCATTCCTCACCAAAAGAGCTACCCCAACCCCTCTGCCCACCTGTCTGTCTTTTCGATAGGATGTATACCCTTGAATATTCAGTTCCCAGCCCTGGTCCTCTTGCAGCCATGTCTCTGTAATTCCCACAACATCATACTTGCCAATTTCTAACCGAACCTCAAGCTCATCCACTTTATTTCATACTTCGTGCATTCATATATAATATTTTTAATCCATTACTCCCCTCACCCTTCACATCGATTCCTATTTCACTTGGCCATACTCTCCTGTCCATTCCTGAGCTTTCTGCCCCATTAATTCTGGTGTCTTTCTTAACTTTTCTTATACTCTCTTTCCACAGATCAGGAAATAGTAGATAATAAAATTCATTAATTACAGTACACCCCATGTTATGGAATGATTGTGTTCTGTGAAAAGGCCTTATCAAGATTTTCCATAATGAGAACTGATGAAAATGGACATTTGTTATTTCATTCTCATTTTAACCTTATTTATTAAGTTTTTTTCTCAAGATTGTATAAATTCTGCAAGTGAATTTTTATTCCATATCTCACATTTTTGGTAGTGATTTGTGAAGTCTGTGTGGGTGAATTTCTATTACCTGAACTATCATTGTACAATATTGTTTTTTTTTTATCATGTATCAGTAACAGTAAATAATGTTATTTTAGTTTAAACAAAAAGTGAAGTGACTGAAATGGTGAGGGAGGTCGTTTGCCTGAAACCAGCATTTTGCCAGGAAGCAACTGTGTTTCTCTGCTGAAGTCCTTAATGAGCCTGTCCCACTTCGGAGACTTTTTAGGTAACTGCAGGAGACTCTGCGGTCGCCACATGGTCGCCACATGTTCGCGGATGGTTGCTGGGGAGTCGCCTTCATGGTCGTGAGTAGTTCCCGCATTCTGGGAACTAGTCGCGGCCTCATTATGAAGCCGCCATGGAGAGTAGTGAGAATTCTCGTGCGGTAGGTGGGTTGCCAGAAGGTCCTAATGGGTTGCCAGGAGGTCGAAGGTTGTTGTAGGTTCTCGTAGACCGGTGAATTTCATTGGCTCATTAGGAAAAATGACAGTCGCCGGCAGTCGCCTGAAAAATCGCCTAAGTGGGACAGGCCCATTAAGTTAGCAGTGGCATCTTCCACTAGCCATTTATACAGCAGCCGGCCTTTGTGAGGCACGATTGAATTGGTCAAGGAATAGCTCAATGAATTCAATAGGTGGTGTGAACCTCAACGGCCTACCAATCCCCCAGGCTTGTTAATCTGCTCACTAATCCTGTGCCAAGTCGAACTTGGCACGAGTACCTCAATCCATTTGAAATCACTAGGAAGAAACAGCTGCATGAGGGCTTTTCACTTGATTTTATTTACTTAGCGCAAGTTGTTTTATTTGTCATAAGAGTGAATGTGAGACTGGGGCCTCACTAGCTGTCAACACCTTTATGTAAGTGCTGTTGGCCACCTACATTGAGCGAGACCGTGTGTTGTACAACGGTGCATTTGGGCCCATGCCACAAGAAACAGCGTTTATTGAGATGTTGCTTGGATGGGAGGACATTAGTTACGGGAGAGATTGGATAGACTGGGCTTGTTTATCCTGGAGCGAAGGACGCTGATGGATGCCTTAAAATAAGAGTTAATATAATAGATTTTATATTTGATTTGAGGCACAGATGGTAGTAGTCAAAATCTATTTCCAAAAATAGGAGTATCAAAAACACAAAGGAATTGTTTTACATAGAGGGATTCTGGAACTCATAGAGTCATAGTCATAGCTTCTTACAGCGTGGAAACAAGCCCTTTGGCCCAACTTGCCCACACCGGCCAACATGTCCCATCTACACTAGTCCCCATTGCCTGCGTTTGGCACATATCCCTCCAAATCTATCCTATCCATGTACCTGTCTAAATGCTTCTTAAACATTGCGATAGTACCTGCCTCAATTACCTCATCCAGCAGATCATTCCATACACCCACCATCCTTTGCGTGACAGTTACCTCTCAGATTCCTATAAAATCTCTCCCCCTTCATCTTAAACCTATGCCCTCTGGTTCCCAATTCCCCTACTCTAAGCAAGAGACTGTGCGTCCACCCGATCTATTCCTTTGATGATTTTATACACCTCTATAAGATCACCCTTCATCCTCCTGCGCCCCGTAGAATAGAGTCCCAGCCTGCTCAACCTCTCCCTATAGTGCAGACCCTCGAGTCCTGGCAAAATCCTTGTAAATCTTCTCTGCACCCTGTTCAACTTATTAACATCTTTCCTCACATGGTGCCCAGAACTGAACACAGTACTCTAAATACGGCTGTACTCAGAGAGGATATACTGGAGGACACGTCTACTGAGGCATTGTGGGTTGAGCTCAATAGTAAGAAAGGAGCAATCACTCTAATGGGATTATATTGTAGGCCAGCCAATAGCCAGAAGGAGATTGAGGATCAGATACGTAGACAAATTACAGATGGATGCAAGAGCCACAGGGTGGCTTTAACTTCTCCAATATTGAGTGGGAATTATGCAGGGCAGGAAGATTAGAAAGGGCAGAATTTGTTAGGTGTAACCAAGAAGGGGTCCTTCACAGTATGTGGATAGGCTGAATCAAAGAGGGACCATACTGGACCTTAGATAGAGAAATGCCTTTGATTCTATTAATTCCCTGGGATAATTTTCTCTGCTATAGTCTTACTGTAAAAGGTAAACCTTGACATGTGTATAATTTACACATGTGTATAATTTATTATTATTGCAGTCAAAATAAGGAAGAAAACGTTAAACTTCATTACGTTTCAGAACAAAAGTTGTGAACTAATCATTGAATCATGAAAAAAATTCTTTGGCCAACCATATACCTGTGTGTGGTAAATACATAAAAGAGAGTGGCGAAGAATTCACAGCAAAAAGATCAGTCCACTTAATTTTTCATGCATTAAATTAAAAGATTGTAAACATACTGGCCCATTAGATAATGCTATTCTTCCCACCAGTTTTTCATAAAATTGGAAAACAAAACTGTTCCTGGTAGTGTCATAAATGTCAACTCTCTGAAAGGGATGATTTTGTAGTTCCTGTTCCTTGCCTTTTCAGTCTGCTGCCACTAATATAATATCCCTCTTATTTCACAGCATACATTTCAACAGTGAATCACTGAGGGTGAGAAAAGAAAATTCAAAGCCAATGACTACAGAATCATTTAAATGTTACTGAAACTAATTAAAAGACTGCAGATACTGGAAATCTGAAAAGAACATTAAAAGCTGGAACAGTCAGCAGGTTAGGTTACATCTGTGGAAAGACAATCTGTCTACATTTCAGGTCCTGGACCCTGAATCAGAACTGGGAAAGAAAGGTGAAGAACATCACCTCATCTTCTGTGTGGGCACATAGCACCTTGCAGGATTCAATATGCGGAGTGTGGAGAAAGTTAAGAGCAAACCACATTGCTGGTTCTGGAATCATATACAGGTAAGAAAGTAGATTTCTTTCCCTGAAGGACAACAGTGAACCAGGTGTTTTGTTTTTTTAACAACAATGCAGTCATTATGAGCCAACCGTTTCTGAGCTGAGCTTTCAAAAAAAAAATCCAGCATTATTTTATTACTTGAATTCAAATTTGCCAGTTTCCTTGTTAGGATTCAAATGAATGCCACAGGAACCCTAGCTGCTAGTCCATAAACATAATTACTAAGCTACTGTATTATTTGATGCTGAAGGGAGGAATAGTTCACAAATAGTAAGAAAAACAGTGTATCGGTAATTTATATTGCCATGTGCCAATAGTAAAAAACATGACAAACATGGATGTATTACTAATCAAATGGACCATTTGGTTCCAGACTGTTTCAGTCTTTTAGTTTGGTGATGCAGCATGGAAACAGGCCCATTGAGTCCACGCCAATGATCACCCATTCGCATTAGTTCTACAATATCCAACTTTCCCATGCACCCCCTACAGACTAGAGGCAATTTATTTATTTATTTATTCCGAACAAGTAAAGACATTAAAGACATTAATATTAACAAAATCGAAATTATCAAACAATTGGACATTACAATCAATATTTACAAAGCAATGAGAAGAACAAAATCAAAGTTCCAATGTCCAACTGTGTCTGTACAAGCTCGAAAAGGAGTGAGAAGAAGAATAACTTGTTAAATCTCACCCCTTAATTTAGGCTAATTAACATACTAACCCTCACGTCTTTGGGATGTGAGAGGAAACTGGAGCACCCGGAAGAAGCGTCACAGAGAAAACGTGCAAACTCCACACAAACAACATCCAAAGTCCAGCTTGAACCTGGATCCTTGGCGTTGTGAGGCAGCAGCTCTACCAGCTGTGCCACTGTGCCGTATAGTGTGTGGAGCTACATCATCCTTCTGACTGGTGTCATCTAGATCGCGATAGAGGTTTTAGTTGTCAGGAAGTGAGCCGCACATAGAGATGTACAACAGAAACATCCTTTCTGTTCACCATGTCCACGCTGATTGCAGCACCCATCTAAGCTAATCCTATTCACCTGCATTAGATGCATAGCCTTTCAGATCTTGACAATTCAAATGCTTTTTGAGATGCTTTTTAAATGTTGTGAGAGTATTTCCAACATGGAAAAATATTCTTATTATCCACCCCCTTCATAATTTTGTAGACCTTCATCGGGTCACGGCTTAGCTTCCTCCACTCCAGAGAAAATAATCCAAACTCTCCAATCTCATTTGATATCTGAAATGCTCCAATACAGGCAACATTCTAGTGAATCTGTATGAAGGAACTGCAGATGCTGGTTTAAACCAAAGATAGACACACAATGCTGGAGTAACTCAGCGGGACAGGCAGCATCTCTGGAGAGAAGGAATGGGTAACGTTTCGGGTCGAGGCCCTTCTTCAGATTGAAGAAGGATCTCGACAGAAACGTCACCCATTCCTTCTGTGTCTATTCTAGTGAATCTCCCCTGCACCCTTTCTAGTGCAATCACATTCTCCCTATAGCCTGGCAACCAGAACTGCACACAATACTCCAAATGTGGCCTAACCAATGTTTTATCAAGTTATAACATGATAATTCTATATAATTGTTATATTCTATGCCAATGAAGGCCTATGCCAAGCATGCCATATGTGTGCTTCTTTCAGAAATTAATAGATTTGTACCCCAAGGTTCCTCTGTTCACTTGTCCTACTCTTGATTACCCTCTCAAAATGCTTCTCCTCACACTTGTCAGGATTAAATTCCATCTGCCATTGCTCCATTTGACTTTCTTGCTGCTCTTTATAATCTTGTTGCCTTCAGCACAGGATCTTCAACCTTTATTCTTGCAGTCACAGCATTTTCTATCTAGTCCAGTTGACTGTACAATCAATATTGGCACCTAGAATGTTAGTTAGAACCTGGTGGTTCAAATGCCCCCCACCCCCCCTGACCACATGATGGAAGGAGAATCACAGATGAAGCAGTTAAAGATGGTTGTGCCAGGACATTGTCCCGAGAGACAGCACAGTGTTGCGGCTGGTAGAGCTACTGTCACACAGCGCCAGAGCCCCAGGTTCGATCCTGACCTTGGGTTCTGTCTGTGTGGAGTTTGCACTTTCTCTCTGTGACCACGTGTGTTTTCTCTGGATGCTTTGGTTTCCACCCATATCCCAAAGACGTGTGGGTTTATACATTAATTGGCCTCTGTAAGATTGCCCCAATGTGTAGGGAGTGGATGAGAAAATGGGATAACATAGAACTATTATGAACAGCTGACCGATGGTCAGCATGGACTCGGTGGATCGAAGGGCCGCTTTCCATGCTGAATTGCTAAAAAAAAAGCTTATGCATATTACCCTGGGACTAGAATAATTGACCTCTCAGAATCAATCATATTTCTTTTTATGAGATGTAACTATCATCATCTAAGTGTTTTTCCTCCTACTGCCCATTGACTCCTTGACTCAAGAGCTCATTGACTATCACACACAATCATAGAACCCTTCATATTAAAGACAGTCACTCTCACCTCACCTTTGGATTCAGCTCTTGGGTCCACATATGGACTAAGGCTGGGACAAGATCTGTACCTGAAAGAGGGCAAAATCTTAGCTGGGCATCTGTGAGCAGGTTATGCGAGTGTATTGTCACTTATAGCCCTCTCGACATTCCATTATGTCATTCAATCAAAAGGAGAACCAGAGCAATTTGATTGAATGACATAATGGAAGAAGTTGAGAGTTTTATAAGTGACAATATGCTTGCATAACCTGCAAGGAGAACAAAAGAATTACAATGTTGCTTAGAATCATCATCAAGATATTATAGGATGGAAGATGAGGAAGTATGGTTTGGGGAAATGAAGATGGAAAGGGAAAAAAGGGTCAAATCAGGGAGTAAAAAGAATGGACAAGATGGAATGGGAAACCTGGAGAATTAAAGCAGAATGGAGATGGGGAGGGGTCATTGTAGGGCTGTATTCTGTTCTTATGGTGGTTGATTGATGCTGGGAATAATGGGGTGAATATGACAGGTTTAGAGGAATATGGGCTAAACGCAGGCGTGGGATTAGCTTAGATGGGGCATTTTAGTCTGCAAGGACTAGTTGGGCTGAAGGGCCTATTTACATGCTTCATGACTATATCCATTTAACAACAGAGATTATTCTCAGTCGAGGTCGATGATAGAGGGAGATTTTCAGTTTAGTGATGGTGGCTAGTGGGCAGGTCAGTGTATATCCGTGGACAGGCTCCGATTCCGTTTATGTGTGGTAAGGAAAACGGGAATAGTGCCAGGGGATATTTTTCTGAAATTGTATCGGCAAAGAAAAAAAAGTAATTATTTCTAGTTGAAATTGGTGGATATGGTTCAAATCCATCTCAGTTGGCGGAGCAGATTGTTGCTTAATGTCATGTAGTTAATTATGAATAAGTAGCACCTTACTGGGGATCTGTGAACAGTGAGCACTGAAAGCTCGTTTCTTTCATAAAAATCATTTGAATGTAGTTTAGATATACAGAGAGGAAATGGGCCCTACGGTCCACTGCACCAACCAACGATCACCTGTACACTAGTTCTATCCTACACACTAGCGACAATTTACAGAAGTCAATTAAGGGTCAAATCTGCACGTCTTTGTAATGTAGGAGGAAACCGGAGCACCCAAAGAAAACCCACGCAGTCATAGTGAGAACGTACAGTGTCTAAACTCTGTACAGACAGCACCCATAGTCAGGATCGAACCCGGGTCTCTGGCACTGTTAGACAGCAACTCTACTGCTGCACCACTTGCCGCCTCTGTAGGTATCTTTTCTTTTGTCCTTTGCTGTATTGTTACATAAGATGATCAACCACATATTACTGTCTGAGGAGGATGTAAAACATTCTGTAACATTAGATTAAAGAAAAATAGGATTGTTATCCCCAACATTAAAATGTTATATTATTTAGTTTTAGTTTTAGAGATACAGCATGGAAACAAGCCCTTCAGCCACTGTCCACACCGACCATCGATCGGCTGATCTATTCACACAAGTTCTATGTTATCCCACTTACGCACGCACTCCCTGCACATTAGGGGTAATTTTTTTTTACAGATGCCTATTAACCTACTACCCTCACATCTGAAATATTGTTAGCAATTTTGGACACTATATCTGAGGAAGGATGTGCTGGCTCTGGAGTGGTCCAGAGAAGGTTTACGATAATGATCCCAGGAATGAGTAGGTTAACCTATGATGAGCGTTTGTCGGCACTGGGCCTGTACTCGCTGGAGATTAGAAGAATGAGGGGGGGAACCTCATTGAAACATACAGAATAGTGAAAGGCTTGGATAGAGTGGTTGTGGAGATGATGTTTCCACTAGTGGGAGAGTCTAGGACTAGAGGTCATAGCCTCAGAATTAAAGGACGTTCTTTTAGGAAGGAGATGAGGAGAAATTTCTTTATTCAGAGGGTGGTGAATCTGTGGAATTCTTTTCCACAGAAGGCTGTGGAGGCCGTCAGTGAATATTTTAAAGGCAGAGGTAGATAGATTTTTGATTAGTACAGGTGTCCGAGGTCATGGGGAGAAGGCAGTAGAATGGGGTTAGGAGGCAGAGATAGATCAGCCATGATTGAATGGCAGAGTAGACAGGATGGGCCGAATGGCCTAATTCAACTCCTATCACTTATGGCCTTATGATCTTTGGGATGTTGGAGGAAACCAGAGCACCCGAAGGGAAACCACATGTTTACAGAAAGAACGTGCAAACTCCACATGGACAGCACCCAAGGTCTCCAGAGCTCTACCAACTGTGCCACTGTGCCTCCCCATTTTATTGAGAAAATAAAATTAAGAAATCCGGAATGATCTGTGAGTCATAGAGTCATACAGCATAATAACAGGTCTTATATAATCAGAAAAGTTTTCTCAAATTATGGGTTAGATCAGGGTCCCGCAACCTACGGCCCATGGGCCGAATGCGGCCCGTAACCCGAAGTCATCGGCCCGCAGACGTTTTTTTTTTCCTGTAATCATTCTGCCCGCAGACATCCGTCATCTCCGGTACCTGGAAGGTGATTTTCGGACCGAGGGTCGGGTGAAACTTGCTGAAAAAGACACATTCAATCCTGCTGCCCATCGCCCTGCATGAGGGCGGGCTCTTCCTCCCGGGCCCGAGGCCACGGCGCCCAGGCCCGGTGACGCAAGAACGCAAGGAGGCCTGCGCTGGCGGCCGTCGAGCTCTGGCTGTACCGCATCCTGTGCAAAGCCGCCGGCACGGCTGTGCACCTTCTGTGTCTGGGCTTCACTGTTAGGGATCGGGGTTGTCAATAGGCCGAGAATGAGTGAGTGTGATATTTGAGCCACCGCCTTCAGGACAGAGCCAAGGCAATGGTCCGTAGGTGCGCCATGTTCGTGAGCGCCCGTAACTCGGGGCCAGTGCTCCGGGTGGCGTCCTCGAAGGGGCGGGATCTATTTGAACACGTGATTTGATGCCTGCCATCCGGGGCGGGATGAGCGCGGGCTCCATGTGTACAAGTGATAGATGTGGCCCGCCATTCGGTCACAGACATGCGTCCTGTCCCCTATGCAGAACAAGGTTGCCGACCCCTGGGTTAGATGTTGGAGTGCATTGCATCAATTTCATAATTGTAGTTGTAAACAAATATCACAGAATAAATTTATGGAATCCTTTTTTAGGCATGTCTGATTACATAGGCTGATGATCAGGTTAATGATTGCCCGTTGAATTATATAATTTCAAAATTAATTCTAAATGAGATATTGGACCTAAGTTCTGTCTGAATACATCAATGTTCCCATCAACCTACTGTTTTTTTGTAGTTCAGGAGTCACATTCATCATTACCCTGCTCCCACAGGTCATTCAGAACTGCTGGATCAGAATAGAGAGCCACTGTGCTGAGGTCATGTTTCCCACCATACCATTCTGTTGTAACTCTGTAGCTCGAATTTGCAGTCACTCGCTGCAGATCTTTGAAGAGAAGATTGCACTTCTTTCTCTGGTGACAACTTGAGAAAGAAATGCCCAGTACCACACTTTAAGTGGGAAACTTTATGGTGACAGGGCCTTCAGTGTGGTTTGAATACTGAAGATAGATTTTCTATCACTTTGTACCATGCTTACTATGTTGTACCCAAGAATTTAAAAGAAAGCACCTGATCACAACCAAAGTTCTTCAATAGCTAATGCATTAGTTTTGAAGTGGAAAGTAAAGGGCCTGTCACCATAAAAGCAAAGGAGATGAACTAAAACTACCTACGGCTACCTCGACTACCTACAACGACATGGCGACCCCACTACCACTGCACCTACGACTACAAAAGTATAGATTTTCTCCATGACGACCAATTTTTGGTTGCAGAAAATTTTTCAACATGTTGAAAAATTTGCTGCGACCATACCGAGGCTGCGACTAGTTCCCAGAATGCGGAAACTCCTCTCGACCATGAAGGAGACTCACCAGAGACCACGTGGCGGATGCAGAGTCTCCTGCACTCACCTAAAAAGTCGCCTGTGGGACAGGCCCATTTAGTTATTCTCCTTTGCTGACCAGGCATTTTCACTGGCTCATTGGGGGGAAAAAATGTAAACACGAGTTTTCAGAACCAAGGACCTGTAATGTTAAATGCCCGCTAAACTTCACAGCTGTGTATCTCTGGCTCATTAAAAGTTGTGTGGCTTCTTAAAAGTGTCTACACTCCGTCTCCACCCCCCCTTCTCCGCTCTTTTAAAGGACTTACCGTACACTGTGCTAGCCGTCTTTAACCTTCCTGTTCATCGCGGTGTGTGTCTGTGTCACCTTGGCTTTGCACCGTGTGAATTTCAGACAGCGCTGCCCCACTTTCCTTGGCCCCCGCCTTTGCTGTGTGTGTGTGTGTGTGTGTGTGTGTGTGTGTGTGTGTGTGTGTGTGTGTGTGTGTGTGTGTGTGTGTGTGTGTGTGTGTGTGTGTGTGTGTGTGTGTGTGTGTGTGTGTGTGCGCGCGCGCGCGTCTGCGTCTGCGTGCGTGCGTGCGTGTTCCTCTCTGACGGCCGCCGTTCCAGTTCACGGTTATTCAGGCGAGTGCCTCGAGCTTGAAGGTCGCAGGCAGTCTGCTGAAAAGTCGCCTAAGTGGGACAGGCCCTTTAGGCATCAATTGACATTTATCAAAATTCTGGAAATATAAAATGAAATGATTGGCCATTTGTTTTTTCAGGATACACAAAAATGCCGGAGAAACTCAGCGGGTGCAGCAGCATCTATGGAGCGAAGGAAATAGGCAACGTTTCAGGCCGAAACCCTTCTTCAGACTGATGGGGGGCGGGGGGAGGCGGGGAGAAGAAAGGAAAAAGGAGGAGGAGGAGCCCGGGGGTTGAGGGAGAGGTAGGAAGGTGAGGAGACAGCAAGGGTTAACTGAATTGTGAGAATTCAATGTTCATGCCCAGTGGATGCAGACTACCCAAGCGGAATATGAGGTGCTGTTCCTCCAATTTCCGGTGTTGCTCACTCTGGCCATGGAGGAGGCCCAGGACAGAGAGGTCGGATTCGGAATGGGAGGGGGAGTTGAAGTGCTGAGCCACCGGGAGGTCAGGTTGGTTAATGCGGACCGAGCGGAGGTGTTCGGCGAAACGATCGCCAAGCCTACGCTTGGTCTCACCGATGTAGATCAGCTGACATCTAGAGCAGCGGATGCAATAGATGAGGTTGGGGGAGGTGCAGGTGAGCCTCTGTCGCACCTGGAACGACTGCTTGGGTCCTTGAATGGAGTGGAGGGGGGAGGTAAAGCGACAAGTGTAGCATCTCTTGCGGTTGCAAGGGAAAGTGCCCGGGGAAGGGGTGGAGCGGGAGGGAAGGGAAGAATTGACAAGGGAGTTACGGAGGGAGCGGTCTTTGCGGAAGGCAGACAGGGGGGGAGATGGGAAGATGTGGCGAGTGGTGGGGTCACGTTGGAGGTGGCGAAACAGGATGTTGCTCAACATATTAGCTGGACGGGGCCTCAGTTCAGCAAATCCCCAAAAAATGTACATCTAGCAATGCACCACTCCCACTGTACTGCAAATTCCATGGAAATTATAAATAACTAGGACAATAGTAGAAATATTTATTTATACTATTTACCAATTGAATAAATTTGAAACAAAGCTTTGCCAGTTGCAATATGTTGGTAGCATGGAGCTTAGTTGAAGTCTGCTCTGGGTAGTGCATGCAACCAATCAAATCGACCAGGGTAATTTGAGACCTTTATGGAACGTGGCGGTAGAAGAGCACCCCGCGTAATGAAGCCATATTTGTTTCACGCAACATAATAACCTGTTCCATATCCTAGCTATGTAATATATTCACAAGCCATTTCCATGGTTATGACGTCTTTCAGTGATTGTGATATTATGCAGTGATATTAAAACGTTGATGAATTCTGCTGAACGTCTGATCTTACATGTGCTACTGCTGTAATCTGTTCTTCAGCTACACATTTTTGGTTCAGATATACTTTGGGAAAGATTTGATATCAAGTACAGGTAAAAAACAAAGCACCTCTGCCCTTAATATATCATTACTTAATTTACTACTTCTGGTACTTGTTGGTAGCTGCATAAACTATCTGTAAAGAATATTATATTATTGTAAGTAATAATATTACTTACAGCTAGTAGAAGCAGCTATCATATTTACACCTTAGAATGTGATGTAATAAGGTGTAGAACTACATGTCAATAATTCCTCGACATATACAATTTCATTATTGACATTGTTTGGAGGTGCAGTGGAGGTGGAAATCTAGCAAATCATTCAAATTATCTCACACAAACCAAGGGGACTATTTTCCTTCTTCAGTTCCAATCATCTATGGAACATAGAACAATCAGCATGGAAATAGTCTCTTTGGCCTACAATGTCTGTGTTGAACATGATGCCAGACCAACTCTAATCTGCCTATGCATAATCCATATCCCTCCATTCCCTGTGTATCCATGTGTTTCTATAAAGTCTCTTAAATGTCAATATCTTCCCCCACCATTTCCACCGGAAGCGCATTCCAAGCACTCACCACTCTGTAAAAAAACTGTTACACCACTGTAAACAAACTTGCCCCGCACATCACCTTTAAACTTTGTCCCTCTCAATTTAAAGTTATGCCCTCTAGTACTTGATACTTCCATCCTGGGAGAAAGGTTCTGACAGCCTTCCCTATCTATGCTTCTCATAATTTTATATACTTCTGCCAGGTCTTCCCACAACCTCCAGCGTTCCAGAGAAAACAATCTGCCCAACCTCTCCCTGCAGCTAATACCCCCTAATCCAAGCATCCTTAAGGTAAAGTTCCTCTGCATTCTTTTCAAAGCCTCCAAGTCCTTCCATTGTTGAGACGACCAGAACTGCACACAATAATCCAAATGCAGTCTAACCAATGTCCTATAAAGCTGCACCTTAACTTCCTGACTCTTCTACTCAGTGTGTCAACCAATGAGGGCAGCCTACCATATGCCTTTATTGTCACACTATCTACTTGTGTTGCCACTTTCAGAGTGCTCTGGACTTGGTGTCCAATATTTCTCTGTAGATCAATGCTGTAATCTTGCCATTAATTGAATATTTTCCCCTTACATTTGGCCTCCGAAAGTGCAACATCTCACATTTACATGGATTAAACCATCTGGCATTTCTTGACCCATTTCTGTAGCTGATCTGTACCCTGCTGTATCACAAACAACAGACTTCCAGTACACATCCATGTTAAACTCCACTAATCACAGACCTCCAACCTGAATATTGTTCTTCCCCCACAGCCCTCTGTCTTCCATCAGCGAGCCAGTTCTGAATCGATAAAACAGAGTCACTGTTATTCCCAAGCTTCTTAATCTTCTGGGTCAGCCTAGCAGAGGGAGCTTTATCAAATGTCTTACTAAAATGTAGACAACATCTACCACCCTACCTTCATCGATCACTTTCGTCACTTCCTGAAAAACTCAATCAAGTTAGTAAGACACGATCAGCCGCATACAGAGCCATGCTGACCATCCCTTATTAACCCATTCCCTTCCAAATGTGAGAAAATCCTATCCTGAAGAATCCTCACCACTGATGTGAAGCTCACTGGACAATAATTCCCTGGGATCTCTCTAATTGTCATCTTAAACAAAGGAACAATAGCTACTCTCCAGTCCTCCGAGATCTTGCCGTGGCTAAAGAAAACGTAAACACAAAATCTTTGCAAAGGCTCCAGCAATCTCATCTCCCTCAATAATTGGGACAGATCCCATCAGGCCTTGTGAATTTTTCCTAAATGCTCTTCAAGTGCCCCAACACCTTGTAAATTAATGTTCTCCACACTGATCTCACTGTCGTCTATGACCTCCTCCTTGGTGAAAGCAGATGCAAAGTACTTGTTTATTACCTTGCCTACATCGCCTGACTGTGGTCAAGGAAAGAGCATTCACGTTGCGGCCCTGTTTTCACCAATCTTTCCACCACCACGCACAAGAAGCGCAAGACAGACACCATTGTATGCCGAGAGGTGTGTTCAGCTCTGACTGAAAAACTTCTAATCTTGTGTGTGGACTCGATAAAAAGAAGAAGTTCGCCTGACTCAAAGCACAAATTCCCTCCTTTATCTTTGAGTGGTCCTACCCTCTCCCTGGTTAACCTCTTGTTTTTAAAGTAGGTATAAAAAAGATTGAGAGATTTTCATTAATCCAATTTGCCAAAGCTATTTTGACGGTCTTTTTGGCCCTTCTAATCTCCTGCTTTTTTCCTTGCTTCATATTCCTTAAATACCCTCTCTGCGCACTGATATTATGCAGCTGATTGTCAGATGTACCTTTGATAAGACTGTGGGTTAGGTCTGTGGGACAATGGAGCCAATAATATTTTGATTTGCATTGTGAGCGTCAGAAAAATTAGCATTTGCAAAATGTCTCTTCAACAGCCAGAATAATGTGCACTTTTAGCTTTAGCATCTTTCAATGTCAAGTATTTTCAGTGTTTAGCACTTTAAATCAAATAGTTTAACTTAAACAAGTTTCAGGATAATGGTAAAAAATGTCTGATCAAGTGAAATCATAATACTAATTTTAAAGCATTTTGTTGTATTTATGCTCATAGTTTCCGATTTGCGGGGTTTTCTATTTGCGCAAAAATGGTACGCGTTAGCGCTACGATTTTGCGGCAGGTTACTCACCGTTCTCCTGTGCCGCGAGTGCAACAAGTTCCGTTCCGATCGGTGGTATATTGTAAAAGTTATCGAGGTTTAAAAATCTTTTAAACTGCGTGTGCGCAGATTCCTTCAGTCAGATTGGCAGATGGGATGTTGACGCCCATTCCTGCCCCACCAGCGGCGGCCTGTCCCGCCTCATTCACAAACTCTTCTCTCCCCTCCTCACAGTAACTTGTCTATTGTCTCCCCCACCACCTGCGGTGGCAGCGGGGGGGGGGGGGGGGGGTTCAGTGGAGGTCCAGTGGAGGCTCTTGTCCCGTCTCTCTCTCCCTCATCACTCACCCCCCTCCCCCGCCCACCCTCTGCGGCAATGGCGGTCCCCGTCTACCCGTCCTCCCCGGGTTCGTCTCCTCTGCTGCCGCCGTTGCAGTAACTCATCCCCATGGCCTTCTCGGAAGAGAGCTTCTCCACCAGCTCATCGAAACTCGTGGTGCCCACCGTGACGAACACCGACTCCATCCCACCCCCCGCGGCCCGGCGGTGGCAACGAGCAGGCAGGCAGGTGGGCGGGTGGGCAGGGCGGTACAGACCGAGCGGCAGCAGCGGGCGGGTGGGAGTGGGCAGAGGGAGGGAGGGAGAGTCGGGTTGCAGGGTGGCCGAGCAGTTTGCGCGGAGTTTGAGTAACTCACACACACGCACACACGCGATGCAAACTGTTCCAATTGTCAAGTCAACGGGATCTAAACCACAGCTAACAATGAATGACCTGTGGAGGAAGGAACTGCAGATGCTGCTTTTTATGGATGGAGGGAGGGAGGGAGTGACTGAGGGTAGGGGAAAGGAGAGGGGAGGGAGAGGTGAGGGAAGGATTGGGGGTGAGGAGGGAAAGTGGGGGGATTGAGGGAGAGGAAAGAGTAGGGAGGGGAGAGGGAGAAAGTGGGGGGAGGTGAGGAGAGTGGGGGAGGAGAGGAATAGAGGGAGAGGAGGGGGGGAGTGGGGGGAGGGTAGAGAGTGGGGGAATAGAGGGGAGAGGAGGGCAGTGGGGGAGGTCAGGAAGGATAGTGGGGGGATAGGGGATAGGAGGGGGCTAAGGTGGGGAGAGGAGTTATGGAGGGAGGGAATGTCTGAGGGTAGGGAAAAGGAGAGGTGAGGGAGGGGATTGGGGGAGAGGGGAAAAAAGAGGGAGGGTGAAGAAGAGGAGGAGAGAGTGCTGGGGATGAGGGAAAATGAGCCGTGCCTGTGCAGTTGGGGGCTGTGCGTGAGTGGTGCAATATTGCGTTGGGTGGACGGTTTGCATATAGGGAACGGTGAGTGGTGGAATATTGCATTGGGGAACGGGTTGCGTTGGGGGACCAGGCCTCCGTGTGACAGGGACCCAATGGGTCCCACTTAGTCTAGTATCACTTAAAATTGTACTTTTATAGCAGGGGTTTGTTCAGTTGAACAGGAATTCCTCCATTAAAGGTGACAGTTACAAAACTATCAACGTTCAGAAAAGAAATCTGACACAAACTTCTTCAGTATATACAAGCAGTGGTTTCCTGCTCCTCTAAAGGGCATTAAAAAAAATCAGATGTCAATCAACTGACAAGAACTTAAAGTATCAACAAACTATTCATACTATTCAAAAATAGCTTTAAGATGATAGGCACAAAATCCCTCTACCACCCCACAAACAAGAGCTTGTTCTTGTGCTGTACGGTTCTACGTTCCATGACCACATCAATTATTGTCCCATTTGCCCACTTCTGAAGGTACAAAGTTTGAATGTCTGTCAGAGATCTGTGATGCAGCCACCCAGCACTCCCCCACTTGAAGACAAAATACTGCAAGTTGATCTCACTTCCACTAAAGGTTCCACTGCTCATGTGACTTGGTACTGTATGTAATGTAAATTTTCTTGCATGTAACTGAAAATAATCTCTAGATTTGCAATACACAGCACATGCATTAAAAATAATCAATCCCTGATGACACCGCTGGAGATTGGTGCAGAACCCAGAATATTCTGAATTTACTGAACAATCTGCATTTTAATAATAACTAGACCAAGTGCAGACCTGTTGGTCTACTCCCCCAATGCAAGATTCCACCCCTCCCAACGCAAGCCATTCCCCCAATGCAATACTGCACCACTCATGCGTAGCCCCCAACTGCGCAGGCGCGGCTCATTTCTCCTCATCACCCAGCACTCACTCTTCCTCCTCTTCACCCTCCCTCTTCAATCCCGAGAGGGGAGGGGTGTAGAGAGGGAGGGGGGTAGAGAGGGATGGGGGGTTAGAGAGGGAGGGGGGTAGAGAGGGAGAGGGGATAGAGAGAGAGGGGGGAGGGGGTAGAGAGGGAGAGGAAGGGTAGAGAGGGAGGGTTGAGGGAGGGGAGGGGAGGGGGTAGAGAAAGAGAGGGAGGGGGTAGAGTGGGGGGAGGAGGGTAGAGAAGGAGAGGGCGAGGGAGGGAGAGGGAGGGGGGTAGAGAGGGAGGGGGGTAGAGATGGTGGGAGTGAGGGTTGATAGGGAGGGGGTAGAGAGGGGGAGGAAGGGTAATAATAATAATAATAGATTTTATTTATGGGCGCCTATACAAAAGTCTCAAGGACACCTTACAAAATTTAACAAAGAAAACATATAATCAGAGTAAAATAAGTTATAAAGACATCACCAATACACAAATTAAAGACAGAAATTCGATCCAAACAAGACAACAAACAAATTCAGAAACAGAATGTGAAGAGAGAGCAGCGGCAGCCAAACCGCGCCAGCGTCCACTCTCCCTTCCGACCGCCATCTTGGACATAGACTAACATAGTCACTAGGGTAGAGAGGGGGGCGAGAGAGGGATTGTAGACGTGGCAACAATCCTCCCTACCCACTCCTCTCCCTCAATCCCTCCACTATCTCCTCACCTCCACCCCACTCCCCACCTCATCTCCCTCCTCCACACCCCCATCTCCCTCCTCCACCCACCCCCATCTCCCTCTACCACCCCACTCCCCACCCCATCTCCCTCCTTCTCATTTCCCTCATCCTCCTCCCCTCACTCCCATTCCCTGCCCCAGCACCTACCCAGGTCGTAGAGCAGCGGCAGGGTCTGGAATTCGTCTGGAACTGGTTCTTGTACTCGGCCCGGCCCTGGCTGTAGACTCCAGCCATCAGCTGGGCCGCCGCCTGGGCTCCAGTGCCGGCCCCGACTTCATCTCCGGGCTTGTCCCTGACACCCGGACCCAGGCTTATCCTTGGATCCAGCAGCAGCTTCTTTTTCGGCCCCGGTCACGGCCCCATCCCAAGCCCCGGGCTCGGCCCACACTCCAGCTCCAGCACCAGGCTCAGCTCCAGCCCAGGCCCAGTCCCCGGGCTCAGCCCGCAGCACCGCCCTCCCCACCAGGTAGCGGGCGGCAGTCAGGTGTCGGGCGCTAGCAGCCACCGCCACTCCTCGTTCACCGTGAGCGCTGGAGTGCCCCTCCATCGTGGAATGTCCCATCCTGCCTTGCGAGTGCATTGTGACGTCACTCCAATTTTTTTTTTCCAAAGTGGGTGAGTTTGAAGAAATCGGGCTGTTTTTTTTAATTTCAAGGATTAATAACTTCTGAAATATAGGTGGGAATGCGACGGGACTATGTTTATCGCCGCGACAGGAAAAATGTGAGTAGGATGTGTGAAAATGGGAAGTCTGTTGCCTAGTGTTTGGAAGAAGATAGGAAAAGCGGCTTGACACATCGTGGGCATAAACTCAAAAACTTTTAGTATTATATAGATGTCCATCATTATCACACCTTATGTTTCCAAGAACATTCAGCGATGAGAATTCAGAAACTACAATGAAATTGTATTCCAACGGTTTTAAATAAAGTTCCAACTTTTTTAGTTAGGCAAGTTATATTACAGTCCGTCAATTGTGCTCAAGATATCCAGTTATTATGATGTACATACTTCCTCTGACTTGGGAGTCCATTTAGCTAATTGGGCCTAGATTGGTTCACAGAGCAATTCAATCCCTCCATTACAGAAGGGGTAATTTAGCCGTCAATATCATTTCTCACATCTTTGGCATGTGGTAGAATACATGATCTCCCAGAGGAAACCCTGGAAGTCAGACAGACAGTACCAGAGATCAGGCTCGTATCTGGCTGCAAGATCTTTGAGGCAGCAGTTTCAGCACTGCTATGCTGGCCAATGTTCTGGGTTCAACTTTCTATTAACGGTGGTGGGCACCTGTTTGATCTGATCATAACAGAGTAATTATAAAGTTAATTAATGAGCTATAGTAAAGTTACGCCAATAATGAGAAAGCATAATACATGTAAGAACAATAAATAAACCAGAAACTATTCCAACTTAAATTGAAAAAATGCTGCAAATTAAATTTCAAAATACAAAACATACTTTTAATCTAGTGCAGGCAGAGTAAGAATAAACAGTCGCAATGGACATAATGACTGAGAAACCATGTTGATATTTTTTATAAGCAGATGACCTCAAGCTTGCGAATAGTGAGTGCATATGATGCACAACCTGTGAAATACAACCATGTATACGGATTAGGCTTTCATGTACCTGTGGGCCACATCATTTTCAGATATAGAAAACATTTATACTTGACTGGTCGTAAAGTCATTGCCACAGGAACCATTGGTACTTTATCAATTGTGACAGAATGATTACCAAAATATAGCTGAACCTCTACAAACCACAAAGTATGTAAAAGTCTGGAAATTGTCACCATTTCAGGCAACTGATGGGAAAATATGAAGAACCATGCTACAAAGTATGCAATTAATTAATCTGCCAACCACATAGAAGGGGATGGCAATCAGCAAGAGAAATGTTTGAGATTCAGAGGGTAAGTAAATGGAGTGGATGAAGGGGAGGTTGGGATAGGCTGACTAAAGGACTGAGACTATCGTGGAGGTCACAACATATATTGGGTGCTGACCCTCGGGGATGAGGTGGAGATAGTAAGGATTGGGCCTCGAGGTTTGGGAGTACTATCAATCAAGGGGTTTGAAGGATTTTTTGGAAAACGTTTGTGAACAATTGAATATATGGGACAGTTTGGTAGGGTGCCCATTGATTCACATGGATGAGTTAGACTGAATGGCCTGTTCCCATGCTACACAACTTAATGATTCTATCATCCACACCTATGCTGATTCAAGAATGCCCATTGATGGGTGGTCACTGGACAAGTTAACTTAATTTTCCCCACAATGTTTCAAATGAGGAACATCAATTTGATGCATGTCTCATGCAGAAAAGTCTCCAGGAACACAAATTCGACAAATGTTGCCCTGCAGTTACAGAAAATAAGAGTGGTTACTATTGCATTGCAAAATTGCCATTTGCAATTGAATGGGCTGTAATAAACAGTACCAGGGAATCTAATTTCTAGTTAATAATGAACAATATTGCTAAGATAATTTCTCCAGAATGGTGAAGTTGCATCCCAGCAGATACTGTAGATGCTCAATCCTGAATATTATTCTCCTAATCTTGGTACACGTGACAATATTAAACTATACGAAACAAAACAGTCAATCAGAAATCTTAAAGGCGATCACTAAACCCGCTGGGCTTGCTATCATTCCTTGCTCAGTAGTATACTGAAACAGATATTATGGCTGAATAATTCCTTTAGCAATATATCTTTATACCAGAAGCAAGTACAGACTCATCGTACAGACCTCATCATTTTGTCAGTAATAGATTCCAACTACAATAACATTTAATCTTCCAACAGAGTTGTAAATGATGTATTCTTGGAGAATCAGCTGAAGGCAGCTTAACTAGCAGCTGAGAACATCTGGTACAGAGATCCTCTATTTCACTATGAGGCATTTACTATCTGCAACTAGAAGCAGTTCCATACTTCAGCATGAGAGCATTGAAAGGTCTTTCCCAGTTTCCAGGAGGTAATTAACTGGTGAATACTTTGAACAGTAACTTCACAGAGGTATAGAATTTTGAGACAGCTTTCCAAAAGCCCTTAACAAAAACATTCACAAGTTTATTAAAAAACTTTCCATTGAGCCTGCACTGACACAATTACTCCAGAAAACCTTTTTGTCAGACATGTAGAGCAAAGTAATACTTAAGATAGGTTGTAAATTCTGTTTAATATTATAGCCAAGGGATTACATACTTTTTCCTCAATGCTCATCTCAAGGTATACAGTAGCTCTTATTTTTATTTGATAAATGCATTTAAAGACTTGAAAGTTTCATTTTGTAATCAGAACTAATTTATTCAGACAGCCTATGGGAATTCTAAGTAAAATTGCCAGAAGCATTAAGATCAGGCACTCTTAAGAGAGTTTGTAAATAACGGGGCCGAGACAAAAAATGTGCAGGGCATCAGATAATACAGAATCAATTTGGCTGAGAAGTTCATTTGGATAGCAACTTCTTTAACTTTTTTGTGATTGATTTTGAATGTAGAATTGATTGTAAAATGAACTCAAGGGCTTTTAATGCTCATAATATTTAATGTGATCTTTAATTAGGCAGTTCCATTTACAAGTTGTTTGTAAGGATAAAATCATAGCGATCATATGGACGACATCAATAGATGTGCAATGCCCAACAGTTGGCTCCCTAAGTGAAGTTGAATCATGAATAATTGACAAAGTGATGCAGAATACATAGAGAAAACCTCAGCTTTAGTCAGAAATATCCCCTGTAATTTTGCAACTTGGTAGGATCATGATCACTTGCAGATTTGACTAGAAATAATTTGGAGCTAAGCATTACTGAACTCAAGTTTGCTTTTAATTCTGCTAACAATTGTTGCTTCAACAGAAGTCCGTGAAAAAAGTAAGCCAAGACAAGGACAACTTGTAGGACAAGACAGAAGATGCGGTGAGGTGGGGTGGGGGTAGGAGTACTCTACTACTAGGTATGTTACAAAACTTACCTTCAGTCGCGCTGTAATTCTGCCACTGGCCGTGTGCGCGATTTTGGCGCCTTTAAGGGGGGGGCGGGGTTAAAACGCGGTTTATCCTCCCCTGTCCTGGAAATATTTTGTTGGAGTACAAAACTTCGCTGACAAAATCGTTCCTACCGGCTTTTTGGGAATTTCTTTTTTAAATTAAATCGTCAATGTCAGCGCTACAGTCATTTTAAAAGCAGCTCCTGAAGCGTCAACGCCAATAACGGGGACGGATTTCACACAATGGACAGGTAAACAAAAGTGCTTTCTTTAAATGTATAAAAGTGCTTCTTAAGAAGCCTTTAATTCACATTTTTTCATGCGACACGGTGATTTTATTCCCCGAATTAACGGCAGTATTTTTCATGCCAATACGGGGTTAAATTCACCGCAAATGAACGTTCCAAAAGATCGCGTTCCAGAAATTCTCACTCGCAAGATGAATTAAATGCCCATTAATTTACAGGTATTAAACATTCAATTCCTTCCATTTGGCCTGTAAATTCATGAAAATTAGATTTAAAAATTATGTTATATTGTGAATTATTGTGTGAATGTTATTTGGACACTTAGGCTATTTAAAAATGTTAATCTATTCTTAAGAAATTGATAGATGTTTAGATCTAGTAATTGAATTTTGTAATTAGCTACAATTAGGTAACTAACTAATTATATGCTTTACTTTCATGTCTTCGAAGTAAGATTGTTTCATATTTGTTTCAGAATGCTTCAATCTATAATACCTGAAAATTTCTTTCAGTTACCATAAATTTTAAGAAAGTTATGGGCTTTTAACTGTCCTCGATCACAGCTTTTGTGTTAAGTCAATGGAAAAGCAATAGGGAACAAGATGCTAATTTCTGAGTATGATAATGGCCATAACTTTTTTAATACTGAAGATATGAAAGTGAATTAAGTGTCAAATTAAACTTCTTTTTATGCTTTATCTGATGGGATAAATTGCAGACTTTATTTTTTAAATCTCAAAATTTTGTAACATTGCTACTACTACATCCAATCAATTTCCAAGGGTCTCAGGCACATTCCCACCTTCAACCTTTCAAGGAGTAATAAATCAACGGCCAAAGTTGTCAATGCTATACTGATGAAAACTTGTAGATATAGAATTTCAGCCACTCACCCGTGCCTGCACTGCTCTGCCTGTGGAGCATAAGCTCACTCGCACCTTTGCTCAATGAAGAACTTAATTCCTTCTTCTTGAGTGGAGAGCCAAAGGATGTATTTGCCAGTATTGCAGTCATTCTCAAGGGCTATTGATCTGAAATGTTGACTGTTTCCCTATCCACATATCTTACCTAGTCTGTTGAGTGTTCCAGCATTTTTTGATTTTACTTTAAATTTCCGGCATCTGCATTTTGTTCCTTTTCAAATAAAAGACCTGCATTTACATTTAGCACCGAATGACATTACCATAACACCCCTCAACAGAAACAGTTTAGGAATTGCTACTGAAATAGGATGCTGAATATATTTTGTACATCCTGTTGTCCTGTTGACTAATATCAACTAATCACCATTGTGTATTCCCTTCCTGAATATTTGCAAGTGCCCTTGCCTTGCATACTAATTTCAACCTGTGCACTCTTTGTGGGAACAGCGTAGTTGTATGTTTGTCCCCCTTTTTTTTAATCAAAAATATTTATTCAAATATTAAAAGAATATATACAGTACAGTAAAAAACAAAACAGAACCCACCACCAATACACACGACAAACAATAAACTATTATACAACTATCTTACACTCCTTGTCAAGGATGCATTCAACCCCCCGCGGTCCCAGAAATCCCCCAGGCCATCTGTGGACAGCGCGTAGTCCCTCACTAACACCACCCGGGCACAGACGTTACCCCAGAAAAGAGGCAGGCTGCCTGCTCGGGCAGAGCCCTCTTCCGCCTGGCGCCGTGACTAGCGGATGGCCAGCTTGGCCATGCCCATGTCGAAGCAAACTGGCAACGAAATGTGAAAAAAACTGCAGTTAGGCTTGATGTTGTCATCCTAATAAAGAACAGAAGATTCAAAACCTGTAAGTTTGATAAAAACTAAAGAACATTGATTTAACAGTGGGGTATCAGTCGGCAAAGCAATCTGGAAGACAACTGAACATTGATGTGCACCATTATTTTGAAGATGTTGAATAGAGTAAAAACCAGAGTCAACATGGCAGCAACTATTGGAGTAATGGAAGATGGGAATAAATTGAATTCATCTCAAAATTTATTTTTTAATTATGGTTTAATAATAGCAAAAAAAATTAATACTTAAATTTTGGAAAAATACACCAATACCAACGCTCAAAATGTGGATTGCAAGCATGTTGGACACCGCACATCTTGAGGAAATGCGATTCCTCCTAATAGATAAATCAGACCAATTCATAACGAGTTGGTCCCCATTTGTCGTCTTTTTGGAATCATATGGTGCAACACAATTGTAAAAGCTAACTGTCTCGGGACTGGGCGAGGGATGGTCAAGAGTATAAATAATGATCTCCTTACTTCTTTTATTTTTTAATTTTTTACTCTCTTTTCCACATTTTCTTTTCTTTAACTTTCTTCTTTCATTCTTTTTTCTTCTTCTTCACACACTATATATCTCATGTTTTTCTATACTATTATCTAATTTCTTTTTCTTATTCTTCTTTATTATAATTTTTTAAAAAAGCTGTACATAAAATGTATTATGAAAATATATATTAGGCACTTTGGTGCCATACGATTGTACTTACTTCTAATAAAATTAAAATAAAAAATAAATAAAAAAACATGGCAGCAACTTGAGCTTGCATGACAGATAGTTGAGTTTGGCAGGAAGTTCAGCCTGATTAACAGATAATTCTAATCTATGGGCTGTACCCGGGGTATATACTTAGACAAACATCATGAGCTGTTGGAGAATTATTAACTTGTGAAAGACATGTTGGTCTTCCATTACAATGAGATGTCCACAAGAGAATGGCGCTGACTGACACATTCCTGATAGCAAGAGTATATGCGAAAAATATACTCCTTTTGATACAGCCATCGCAAAGACTTGGTGGTGAAGGAGTTTGGTCTAAGGTCCTTCTGTCACTAGATATTGAGGACTAAAAGCATCTGAAAGGAGATAAGTTTGTATTGTCAAAGAGGGCAACATGAGTGAAAATGATGTTCTGTTTGCAGAAGGTGCTCAAACTACATATGTGTAGAACTGATAACACTAACAATGTTTTAGTTTTAGTTTTAGGTATACAGTGTGTAAACAGGCCCTTCGGCCCACCGAGTCTGCACCGACCAGCGATCCCCGCACATTAACATTATCCTACACACACTAGGGACAATTTACACTTATACCAAGCCAATGAACCTACAAACCTGTAGGTCTTTGGAGTGTGGGAGGAAACCGAAGATCTCAAAGAAACCCCATACGGTCACGAGGTGAACGTACAAGCTCTGTACAGACAGCACCCGTCGTCAGGATCGAACACGGGTCTCTGGTGCTGCAAACAGCTACTCTACTGCTGCGCCATCATGCCGCCCCCAATGTATAGACTGAATAACATTATGAATTTTTTAAAAGCCTTGCGCTATTTCTTTGCAGTTTGCATTTTTTGTAAATATGTTATGAATAAATATTATTTGCAAATGTTTTAAAAAGTTGATGGCAAATGTCCCATGCCTCCACTTCAGCATTTACAGTTGGAGACTATACCTAAGCTGCAATGTAAGCTTATAAATCTGCCATCAGATGCTGTGCAGTGCTTGGTAATAAATATTGCTATAGAGCCATCATGTCCAAGTCAACAAGTCAACAAGTAAGGACACATCCATATTAATGCTATCTTCCATCACTTAGACCATAACCTTCTCTGCCAAGACAATTCAAGAACCTGTACTTAGCGATGTTACAAAACTTACCTTCAGTGGCGCTGCAGTTCTGCCACTGGCCATGTGTGCGACTTTGGTGCCGTTTTCTCCTGCTTATCGGAGGTGGCTTTCCTCGGGCTGCTATGCTGCTGAAGAACAATCGATCTGACTTCCGTTCCCGATTTTTTAATTTATTTAATCGCGAGACAATTTAATAATTACATTAAAATAAAAAGCGACTCCTAATGCCCTCAACGCCTACAACGTGACGGATCGCATGAACGGGACAAAACAAAATGTAAGTCGTGTATTTTACATATAAACTTGTTTCTTGGGATGGTTTATTCAAATTTTACGTTGCGAAAATGTGGGCCCTATACTGCCCAGCAGTGTTTTTCCTGCTGATATGGGGTTCAAATTCACCGCAAATATAACGTTCCAATCGATCGCGTTCCAGAAAAACCCACTCGCAAGATGATTTAAATGCTCTTTTTTTTGGACAATCATGTCATAAGAGCATCTAATCGTCTATATTTTGTGTTATTGTCTACCCATAGTCAATATTTTTATACTAAATATCAGTTTTAGTCCCATGTATTGTGCAAAAAAATAATAATTTTAATTATATTGAGTGGATGTTTCTAGATTAATTTATGGGAATTAAACATTAAATTCCTTCCATCTGGCATATAAATTCATGACAGTGAGATTTTAAAATCATGTTATATTGTGAATTCTTGTGTGAATGGGATTAGTTTGTTATTTGGATACTTAGGCTATTTAAAAAATATATCCTTTTCTTAAGAAATGGAATCTACAGGACATTCTTAATGGGAAAGTAGTGTCATGGGAAAGGCATGTCATGCGAGGTTTGAAGAGCAAAAACTTGTAGTTTACAATGCCAAAATTGAAAAGTTTAGGAAAAACAAGGTGTACAGAGTTGCTTATCGGTTACAATCTGAGGAGTATGATGATGCTAGTGATTATTATATACCAATGTACCAGCTAGCAACTGATCTTCTCCATAAAGACTTGGTCTATTGCTAGAAATTGTAATTTATTTACCTATCTGTTACGGATTTACAGCATATAATACAATAATATTAAAGTTCTGATCTTGAGAATATCACATTTTTTAATTTTCAAGGCAGTCTGGGTGTTTATTACTATTTCCGTCACAACGGTCAATTTTGTAATTAGCTGCAATTAGGTAACTAACTAATTATATGCTTTAATTTCAGGTCATCCAAGTAAGATGTTTTATATTTGTTTCAGAATGCTTCAATCTATAATAACTGAACATTTCATTCCGTTCTCTTGATTTTTAAGAAAGTTATGGGCTTTTGACTATCCTCAATCACAGCTTTTGTGTTAAGTCAATGGAAAAGCAATAGGGAACAAGATGCTAATTTCCGAGTATGAAAATGGCCATACCCTTTTTTATACTGAAGATATGAAAGTGAATTAGGTGTCAAATTAAACTTATTTTACCCATTTATCTACTTAGTGTACAAAAAGATATTTAACCTTTTGGGAATATTGATTCCTTGACGAACTTATATATATATTTTTTTAATTCTGTTCTGTTCAGTGTTTTTTAACTCCTTAAGGAGCGGAGTTATTTGATATTAACATCTACGGAAGTTAACATGAATTACACCACCAAGAGGTGGTATTCACCAGCAACATGTCTTTATGCTGCAATCTTTGTTTTTCACCTACTATATTTTCTACGAAATAGTTTATCTATTCTTGTTTCTGGGAGATACCTTCAGGGGATAGGGGGAAAGGGAATAGGGCTCACCCACCCAGCAACTAAAAGATTCACTTTAAATATTGTGTTGGACCATTTGAAACAAAGGAGACCATGTAAGCTTTAAAATGCAAGACGACGCCACTAGGAAAATTGGAGGAATTACATTTTGTAGTTGGAACGTCAGGGGCGTTAATGAGCCAATTAAAAGGGGTAAGGTTTTAGCCCATTTGAAATCTATTAATACTGATATAATATTTTTACAGGAGACGCATCTCAAAAATGGAGCTCACAGCAGGCTGAAAGCTAGCTGGATTGGTCAATTATATCACTCTACTTTTCTTTCCAAAGCAAGAGGTACTGCAATTCTAATTCGCAAAGGTACACCATTTAAACACAAATCCACTATAGCCGATAAGGAAGGTAGGTACATTATAGTATCTGGGGGATTACACTCAACCCCACTTACTATGGTGAATATCTATGCTCCTAATTTTGATAACCCACAATTTTTAAATAAAATAATTAATATAATTTCAGACTCTTGTCAGCAAAATCTGATAATTGGAGGAGACCTTAATTGTGTATTAGATCCATACTTGGATAAATCCTCACAACAAAGGAGAAACACTTCAAAATCAAAATCCAGTGAACCTTTAAATACTTACATAAAAAACACAAACATAACCGATGTATGGAGGATTGCCAACCCAGCCGGAAGAGAATACTCTTTTTATTCTGGTGTTCACAAAACGTATACACGAATTGATTATTTTCTGGTGGATTCAAAACTGATCCCTTTTACATTCAATCCTAAATATCACAATAACATATTTTCTGACCATTGCTCATTAACCTTCTCCTTAAAACTAGAAGGAATGCATAATAAAAAAATGTTTTGGAGATTTAATCCACAAATATTAACTGAACCTGGTTTCTGTGATTACCTGAAGCAAGATGGAATTATTCTATGAGACAAATGACACACCTGGTATTTCGGCTACACTATTGTGGGAATCTTTCAAGGCCTTTATCAGAGGCTGCATTATTTCGTACCAAGCTTTTCAAAACAAAAAAAACAGGTCGGAACAATTGGAATTAGAAAAACAGATTAAAGAGCTTGATTCAGAAAATGCGATTGACCCATCTGCTGTTAAACGTAATAAGATAGCAGCATAAAATTTAAATTAAATCAGATCCTCTCAGCAAAAGTTGTTACGGTATTTCAATACACTAAGTTAAAAAAAATTGAATTTGGTGATAAACCGCACAAACTTCTGGCACGCCAACTGAGAAAAATGGAAAAAGATCACACCATTCAAAAAATTAGATCAGAAAAAGGTGAGCTGCTCACACTACCCAAAGATATTAACGAAAGATTCCTAAAATTCTATCAAAATCTATATGTATCCAAAACATCAGCTGACTCTGCAAAGATCAAGAACTTTCTTGACAATTGCAACCTTCCATCACTTAATGAGGAGGAACGAGAAGAATTAGGTGCTGAGATTACAATAAAAGATATTGAAGAGACCATTAAATCACTGAATAGTGGGAAAACACCAGGTCCAGATGGATTCAGTAATGAATTCTATAAAAAAATTCAATGATTTAATTTCCCCATGACTATGAGCCCTTTATATACATGCTTTTAAAGAACAGACTTTACCATAAACCCTACCCGAATCAACCATCACATTGATACCTAAAAAAGACAAAAATCTTGAAGAGCCTGGATCATACAGAGCAATAGCTCTTCTAAATACAGATCAGAAAATTTTAGCTAAGACTTTGGCAAGAAGACTAAGTTTGTACATCAGTAAATTAATACATCCAGACCAAACTGGATTTATACCTAAACGACATTTGTTTCATAATTTGAGACGCCTGTTTAATATAATGTATTCACACAGAAAGATAAATGAAGACTTAACAATTATTTCTTTAGATGCAGAAAAAGCATTTGACCAAGTAGAATGGGCCTATCTCTTTACAGTGTTGGAAAAATTCCAACTATGAGAACATTTTATTTCATGGATAAAGGTGTTATATAATAACCCGACCGCCAGAATATTGACTAATCAAATTCTGTCACCTAAATTTCAATTATCCAGGGGTAATAGACAAGGATGTGCCCTTTCACCAATGTTATTTGCCTTAGCCATAGAACCCTTAGCAGAAACCATAAGAGTACATCCGGGCATTCACGGATACAATACTAAACATACCAATAACAAGATTTCGTTATATGCAGACGATGTACTTTTATACATCACCAATTCTCAAGTCAGTATCCCAAATATTTAAAACCTTATAGAACAATTTGGTTCCTTCTCAGAGTATAGAATAAACTGGAATAAAAGTGAAGTTATGCCAATAAAAGCTCAAGACCTTTTACATCTCCAAAAATTCCCTTTCAGAATTGTTACTGAAAAATGTAGATACCTTGGAGTCTATGTGACTAGAAAGTACACCTCCCTATTTCAAACAAATTTCCCACCATTAATTACCAAATTAAATGCCCTCATTCAATTTTGGAAAACACTCCCTATTTCCCTTATAGGTAGAGTAAATGCCATAAAGATGATTTTCCTTCCACAACTCCTATATCTATTTCAATCAATACCGATTTATCTCCCCAAAAGTTTAAAAAAAAAACTTGACTCTGTTATTACAAATTTCATTTGGGATTATAAAACCCATAGAATACACAAACGACATTTATGTAAATCTAAAGAAAATGGTGGTTTAGCACTTCCCAATTTCCTTTTCTATTACTGTGCGACTAATATTAAAAACTTAATCTACTGGATGGATGACACATGCCATCAGGTAAACTGGTTAAAAATGGAGAGGGAAGATTGTTTGCCTTTTAATATAGGCACGATTCTTCTTTCTCCAACACATCTGAATAAATTAATGTATGAGCAAAATCCAATAATACACAGTACCCTACGCATTTGGAAACAGTTGAAATCAAACCTCAAACTGAGAAATTTCTCTCTCCATTTACCAATCGCTAATAATCCCTCGTTTAAACCGTCTACTTTAGATAAGGCGTTTGCACAATGGAAAAACTCAGGATTAAAACAGTGGGAGATCTTTACGAGAAGGGGATTTTCCTCTCGTTTCAAGAATTACAGGAGAAATTTCACTTGAAAGCAAGTAATTTTTTCAGATATCTTCAAATCCGAGACTATGTGAAAACATATACACAAGATTGTCACTCTATGGGTCATGATATATTAGATGACTGCATGAATTGACATGTTGATACAAGCAAGTTAATATCCTACATTTACAATCATATTTTAACTGCACACATTCCATCTTCTGAGATGCATAGGCGAGCATGGGAAGACTAATTGGGTTTATTAATTTCAAAAGATAGCTGGGAGGAAAGCCTTCTATACATACACTACTGCTCTCTCAATGTTCGGCACTCCCTGATATAATTTAAAATACTGCATAGACTCTACTATTCAAAGACCAAATTAAACAAGATCCTCCCAAATGTCTCTCCTATTTGTGATAAATGTCTCCTCCAAGAAGCGACTACAACCCATTCCTTCGCCTCCTGTATAAAGTTACAAAACTTTTGGAGGGGAATATTTGATATCTTCTCCAAAATACTTTAAATTAAATTGGAACCAGATATATAACTGATCACTTTAGGTATGTCAGATGCCTGCTCTAAATTAACGATATTCCAAAGACGTTTCCTCAACTACGGCCTAATAACGGTGAAAAAAATTAATACTCAAATTCTGGAAACAGACAACAGTTCCTACAGTGAAGATGTGGTTTACTGATATGTCCGATACACTGCATTTGGAAAATATTAGGCTTGTCTTGGCGGAAAAAGCAGATCAATTTCTTAAGACATGGTTCCCTTTTACTGAATTTCTGCAACAACAGAATGGTTAAACCCAAATTTAAACCCAATGCCAGGGATGGGTGAGGGGGTGGGGGGGGGGGGGGGGGGGAAGGTATATCTCCACTTTTTCTTTTTTTATTTCTTTCCTTTTCTTGGGTAGCAGGGCTCTTTTTCTCATTTTTTCTTATTTTACTTGTCTTTCTTCATTCTCTTCTTTTTTCTCGCTTTTTTTCATTTTTTAATTTTTTTAAAATTTAGGTTCTAACGTTAAAAATGAAGCTGTACAATAATTGTATAACTGTTATGTCGATCTCCTTATCCTTGTACAATCGCTTCTAATAAAATAAATTCCAATACAAATATTTTAAAAAATGTAACTTCTTTTTATGCTTTATCTGATGGGATAAATTGCAGACTTGATTTTTTAAATCTCAAAATTTTGTAACATTGCTACAGTACTTGTCAAGACACTTCTTAAATGTTATCAGCAACTTTTCTGCCACCACTATCTCAGGCAGGGTATTCCCTGTAAAACAACACTCTCTGAGTGAAAAAGGTAGTTCTCAGATCTCTTATAAATCTCAGTGAAAGGCCTGGATAGAGTGGATGTGGAGAGGATGTTTCCACAAGTGAGAGAGTCCAGAATTAGTTTAGTTGCCAAAAACTAAGTTGCCAAAAAATTGTGAGTCATGAGAGGTATTCTGGATGTGTGCAGGAAGGAACGGAACAAGGGAGGAGCAAGACGAGTCGAGGTCTGAAGAGAAAAGTTCAGTGGGACAAGAACAGGCAGGGACAATGGGTCTACCAAGAGAGTTCTGTTTGTGGATCTTAAGGAAGAAATTGAATTGGGCAAGCTTGGGACTGGGGTACTATTAGGTTGGAGGGAGATCTTCTGAAATGAGATCTGGAACAGTCTGGGAGACAGCAACCTGGTGTTCATTGGTTGGGTCATATTCTGAAGAGGGGAGGAGGCGTATGAGGAGGTTATCTGGCTTCTGCAAGTAGAGTTCAGTCCACCAGAACACAATAGCAATGCCCTTGTCTGTGGGTTTGACGATGAAGTTGGGATTGGGGCGAATAAGTGGATTACTGTGCATTAGTATGGAGTGAGGTTGAAGGTATGAGGAGATTGCTGTTGTATATGTATTTAGCTGGGAACTTGAATTTGAATTGAATTTGAATTTGAATTTTCCTTTATTGTCATTCAGACCTTTCGGTCTGAACGAAATTTTGTGCCTGCAGTCATACATATAATAAAATTAACAAAACACACAATAAGCACAAATTAACATCCACCACAGTGAGTTCACCAGGCATCTCCTCACTGTGATGGAAGATAAAAGTCTTAAAGTCTCTGTCTCTTCCCTCCTTGTTCTCCCTCTGCGCTGAGGCGATCCAGGCTTCCGTTGTTGTGACCCCGCCGGGTGATTGTAAGTTCAGTCCCGCGGCTGAACCCGAGCTCCGCTTCGCGAACGGGCCGGTTCAAACTTCGCGGCCCGGGGTGGTCGAAGCTGCCGAAGCTGCCGCCCTCCAGTCCAGGGGACGCAGCTGTTGTTGCGGGAGCTCCGGAAAAACAGGTCACCAACCTGTGACCTGCGAGCTCCCGACGATGTCGTCCACTGGGCCCGCGGTCGAGCCTCCGAATTCAGGTCACCGCCGCCGCCGCCGGAACGCCGTCACAGCCCGAAGGCCAGCCTCGCGTTGGTAAGTCCTGGCTGTCTCTGCCTCCGGAGCATCGAGGTCGGTCGCAATTGGAGGCCACCAGCTCCGCCATTAGGCCTCAGCGCAGACAGAGACGGGGGATACGACAAGAAAAAGTCGCACCCCCCCCGAAGGAAGAGACCAAAAACATGTTTTTCCCACCCCCCCCCCCACACACACACACACACATACACAACCTAATAAACTAAAATTTAACTAAAACAGGACAAAGAAAACAACAAAAAAATAAAAAAACAGACGGACTGCAGGCGAGCCGCAGCTGCCAGGCAGCGCCGCCACTTCCGGAGAGTTGAACTGAACTGTAAACTTAAGGAACTAGTTGAAAACCAGGAGTTAGATTAAACTGGCAAGGAATGGTTGTTGTTTGAGAACTAGACATTATGACTAACATGGAATCAAACAATAAAATTGTTGTTACTTTGAAATTACTTTTAGTTACTTAAGTTTTCATGACATTTTACTCCACAGTTAATGGCAGGTTAGAGAAAAGGAGCTTTGCGTTAAATGTCCACGCAGAGATTTCCCTAATAGGCTCTGGGCCGAGCATCAAAAATATGTCGAGAAATCAACTTTCGTGACCATGTCTCGGAACTACATTAAATTTTGCACAGATTTAGATAAAATATAAATGAGAAGGAAGTCATAACTCGTCAGTGCCAAAAGTTGCACATTAATTAATTAAACTAGTTAGAAAATGAGATCGGAAAAGTAAGCACCATCTAGTGTCCAATGCCCATATTACACCATGGGGAGCCTATTTCCGTGTTGAAGTCTATTTAAACCATATATTATTATACCATATATATAAATATCTATATATATATATATATATATATGACTTGTGAATATGACTGTAATCATATATAATTATGTATAATTATATTATAAAATAATAATGAATATAATTGTGTGTGTTTTTTGAATGAGACTGCCGCAGAGGTCCGGCTCCTGAACCAGCCTAATTAATGGGTGAGGGCAGTTCCTGTGGGTTCCACTGTTTACTGAACCCCACTGACCGCCAGTGTGCAGAGTGGGACTGGGGCAGTGCCAGCCTGGGGGAAGGCACTGACAGGAAAATGCCTAACCCTAACCCTAACTCGCCCCTCTTCCAGAGCTGCCCTCAGCTGGAGCTGGAGCCGCTTTGTGACCGGCTGCGGGCTCTGTACGTGTGGCCCCGCAGCGCGTCCACCTCGGCCAGCATGCCCTTCTGGATCATCGTGGTGATGATGGTGGGGAGCAGCACTGCCCTGCATGCCGCCCGGGCCACCTTCAGCACCCCCAAAGCGCCGGCTCCGTCAGTCCGCCCGCTCGCTCGCTGCAACACCGGCCTACCAACAGCCTGACTGACCACTCGCAGCACCCACCGGCCGTCCGACCACTCGCAGCACCCACCGGAAGCCCGGCCCAGCGCTCACCACCCACCGGAGGCCCGACCCAGCGCTCACCACCCACCGGAGGCCTGGCCCAACGCTCACCACCCACCGGAGGCCCGTCCCGACTGACCACTCTCACCACCCACCGGAGGCCCAGCCCAATGCTCACCACCCACCGGAGGCCCGGCCCAACTCTCACCACCCACCGGAGGCCCTGCACGACCGACCGCTCTCACCACCCACCGGAGGCCCGGCCCGATCGACTGCTCTCACCACCCACCGGAGGCCCGGCCCAACTCTCACCACCCACCGGAGGCCCGGCCCGATCGACCACTCTCACCACCCACCAGAGGCCCGGCACGACCGACTGCTCTCACCACCCACCGGAGGACCGGCCCTGCCCGACCGACTGCTCTCACCATCCATCGGAGGCCTGGCCTGGCCCAACTCTCATCACCCACCGGAGGCCCGGCACGACCGACCACTCTCACGACCCACCGGAGGCCCGGACCAACTCCCACCACCCAATGGAGGCCCGACGGCCCGACAGCCCGACTGATCCTCCACAGCATCCATCGGGCCTACCAACAAGGCCAACCGACAGACTGACCGATTGACCGACTGAATGACTGACCCTAATCCTAATCCTAACCCTAGCTCTACATTTGTTATTTATCATTTTTAGTTAACAGTTCACATAACTTTATAAAGATAAATCAATTGAAAAACAAAATGATCAGCAAGGTGAGCATTACCTTTATTGCTTCGAAGCCTTGTTATTGTTTTGATGTAATTAGGAGGCAGCTATGATCCCAGGGTCCTCGCTGCCTAGCGACCATAAAACAAAGCGCGGGATTGGTCAATTTGCGTCCGACCTCAATGTCAAACGTGCATTGATTGGGCAATTACTACTCGGAAAATTTGAGTTTTTTCTCATATTTTTTTTAAATGTGCAGGTTTTGTTCTTGAAGAGTTTCAGATATGATTTATATAATATTTTTACACAATATGTTAAAAATTCAGGTAGTTCTGTGAGTTGGGTCACGAGCTTGAACGAAAAAGCTCATCGGCCCACAGCCTATAAAGAATGGAGATTTTTTTATTTGACGGATGAATTGTTAGACTGAAAGAGTTAGTTATTAATTGATTGTTGCCATATTTAAGCTTTCCTGTTGTAAAGAGCCAATTGTAATGCATGATGGGATTTGGACAACTCCTATCATGCCAGGTTTTTTTCCCTTTAAGTTGAAAAGTTCACAGCTCTCTTGCAAGTTTTTTATGTAAGTTGAAGAGGTTAATCAGATAAGAAGGGGCCCAGAGAATTCCATTGGGGTAACTGGCTTTTGGCAAAGAGTGAAAAACAACTCCATATTTGGAGGTGGATGATGGTTTTTCTGTCATTTTATCATGCAAATTGTTTTATATCGGTACGTATATAAGCTTCGGTGTTCTGGTATTTCTTTGTGTGTGCTGCTGGAGATTCAGACGTGAGAACCTGTTGCCTCTGGGTCTCTCAGTTCACACCCGTCAGACGTTAAATTAAAGCTTTGTATGGTCTTAAGAATTTGTACTTTGTCTATCTTAAAGTGAACTTTTTCATTGGCGTAGTCGCGCAGGTCTCGCTGGGACACCATCAACAGCTGAATGAGCTTGAGGTTGCAGATGTTACCAGGTTTGGCAAGGGAGAAAACTGAGCTCTAATCGGTCCGTTGCAACCGACCCCTTGACATTCCCGGGAACATAGGTGATTCTTCATCAGACGTTGCGTTGGTTCCCTGCCGAGGTTCTTAGAGATAGACAAAGGTAAGACCAATTGTGAATTGTGTATGTATTTTTACGTATGAATATTGTGTATGTATTTTTACGTATGAATATTGTGTATGTATTTTTAAGACAGACTTGTGCTTGTATTTTTAAGAAGGGCTTGTGTATCTTGTTAAGAAGGACGTGAGTGGTTTCTCTTTCTCTCTCTCTGTCTATCTCTCTTTGTTTTTTTCTTCTCTCTCTCTCTACTAAGGGCTCATCGGCCTCGTTGAGATATCCGTGATTTGTCGGGTTGAGATACGGGGGTTGAGGTTTAAAGTCTGCCAGGTTGAGAAACGGGGGTCTCGGTTAGCGAGTCGGCTTCGTTGAGACACCTGGGTCTTATATAAAGAAAAGAAGTCTGCTAGGTTGAGAAACTGGGGTCACGGTTAGCGGGTCAGCTCAGTTGAGACACCTGGGTCTTAGAAGTCTGCTAGGTTGAGAAACTGGGGTCACGGTTAGCGGGTCAGCTCAGTTGAGACACCTGGGTCTTATATTAAAAGAAAAGAAGTCTGCCAGGTTGAGAAACGGGGGTCTCGGTTAGCGAGTCGGCTTCGTTGAGACACTTGGGTCGTATATCAAAGAGGTAAAAAAAAAAGTCAGCCAAATTGAGAAACTGGGGTCTCGAGTCGCGAGTCGGCCTGGTTGATATATTTGGAACGATTCGGAATTCAGAAGTCTGCTTTCTCTTTCTCTTTCTCTCTATCTATCTATGGGGAATGCTCTGGATAACAGTGAGGGGGGAACCCCCGTTCAACAAATGTGTTATTTGAATTTTAAGTATAATAAGAAATTTAGAATATTAAGTTACAAGCTGACCACATGGTTAGGAAATGAGAAAAGGTGATGGGATCCCTTTTTCTGACAAAGCAAAATAGGGGAAATTGGTGGGGAAATTCGGACAGAATTAAACATTTCCTGACTAAAGCAGACGAAGAAAAGGAAGGGAGTAAGGACTGAGGCAGGAGAAGAGAAACAGTATTAAATTCAACATTGAGAGTTAAAACAAACCTGCCTTCAAGATTTGAATAGCCTTTGGCACAGAGCAACAGAATGGCAGGCAACCTTGCATTGCTAAGCCTCGGATGAGAATGTGGGTCTTTGTCTGTGGAATTTGATATCTTATTGGGTGTGGTCAGACTTTGAAAAAATAGGAGTCTGATTGGTCGCCACTTCAGTGGGTGTGGCCAGACTTTGAGTGATGGGAAATCTGACTAATCACGATCTGGATCATGTCCAATCACAGAGTCCAGGATCCTGACTGACAGGGAATTGGACCATCCTACCCTGCTGCCTATCATTGTGAAGATTTATGGTGGAAGAAAAATGCTGTAACGGGTTTTATTTCCAACTTAATTTTCTTGTTTCAACAAGAAGGCTTTCACAATTAAAAGACTTTATAACCACAATTGTGACCTCAGTCCTCCCAGAGCTAATAAAAAAACAGCAGCTTGTAAAATCTTTCTTGTAAATTTTTTGAAACCAAGTTTTTGGTGGAAAAAAAAAAAAGGGTTTTGTCAGAAAAAGGGAAAGTAGATTACAAAGAGACGTCTTTGAAGTAAATATAGTATGAACTGCTTTTGCAAATGGCTTTTGTACATTCTTTTGTGTATGTGTATGGGTTCCTTTAAGAGACTGAAATGCATGGGGTCCCTTGGTGTAAATAGGTTTTTTAAATTCTTGTTGCTATGATAAAAAAAACTAATCAGGTTTGAAGTCTTTGATACCTGTGTTACACTTTGAAGCTATGTGGAGTGTGTTTTTGGATCATGACTTAAGAGAAAAATGTGCAAATGTGTTATTTGTTATAAATGTTTAAAGAGCTTTGTGTTTGAAACAATAGTTGTGTGTGTCCCTTTAACACATGGCAATGTCTGGGGGCTTTAACATTGATCACCTCGAAGCAGCAGTTTGACTTTTTTTCTCTACTGATAAGGATTCCACTGAGAATTCCGATGCGGTTCAGTGCTTTCAATTAAAGGGGCACACTCAGATTCTTCAGATTTGGAGTATTTAAATCAAATATTTTTTTTACATTGTTAACTTCTGTGGTTCTAAATACTGAGTTTTGTGTAGGTCTATTGTGGACTTTATTTTGATGTGCAAAATTTTGTGTTGTGACAATTGAATTGTTTTGTGTGACATTTTTGGCCAAAATGAAACACAAGGCATGAAAGAGCTAATTGATATTACATTGCTTGCTGAGATACTTCACAAGATCATGTTGCTTGTATTTCTCTTGGGACAGGCTTTCTCCAGTGGAACAGATAAGAAGGGAGAGAGGGAAATAGGACTTTTGTGTTCCATCACAGTAAGGAGGTGTTTGGAGATTCACTGTGCTGGATGTTGTGTGGAACTGTGTGTTTTGTTTTTGCTGTTATGACTACAGGGAACGAAAATCTGTTCAAACTTTTGTTTGTTTGAATTGTTTGAATGACAATGGAAATGACTAATTATATTTTATCGTTAACCAGGGCATTGAAGGATGTACAATAGAACCACTATGTCTAAAATTGAACCTGGTACGTGTAATAATCAGGAATTGGATGAGGAAGATTCGGGACATTCGGTGGGAAGGGCATTACCAGGTCCTTCTAACAACCCCTACCGCAGAAAAGGTGGAGGGGAGACATGCGTGGGTTCACTTTCACCACTGTAAGATTGTCAGTATGGTGTCAAAAAGATAAAATGTTAACTTCTTTCTTTTAAGAAATCCCTTTCTAGGATAGATTGCGATGGACATGTCGCTATTTCTCGCCTATCTTGGGACATTGATAGCCATCAGATCTGCGAGAAACTGAGTATGCCGATGTAATGCAATGTGATGGTGGCATTGGCAGATTTGCAGGTGACGCAGGGCTGGGTGACTGCGAGTTGTGGGAAGGATGCTATGGACTGAGGGTGACCACAGGCTACGTACCCACTAGTGGTGCGACTCACGTGTGGAAGTTTCACCTACAGGCCCTCAGTGATTAACTAATTATTATACACAGCAATTAACCGATGCCTTGCCAGGTCTGCATTCTAAGGTACAAGAAGTGCAGATACCACTACCAGTTGAACACAGGGACGAGTTCATACTGTCAGACTACATACTGATAAGGCATTGGGACGGAAGGAATTAAAACTGTGTTGAACAGAACTGTACCAAGTGGTATCAACAACATCAACCGCCAAGAAGATTGAAGATCACCGCGTTGGATTCATCTGATTGACTTTAAACAGTTCGGAGAACCAAAAAAGGACAATGGGGCTATGGACCCTCTTTTATATTCTGGGGTTGGCCCATATGGACTGGACTTGGTGAAATAATCTGTTTTTGTTTATAAGTTTTGAATTTGCCCTTCGTAATAATAAATGTATGCTGGTTGTGTATATAATGGTGGAGAAGGAATACCCCTCATAACAATACCACTTAACCTTACTGAGATTCTGGCAGAGAAAGGGGGTACATGTGCTATTATAGGGCACGAATGCTGCACTTACATCCCTGATGAATCTTCTAACATTACAGATTTAGCAGCACATATTACTGCAGAAATAAAGAAGATTACAGAGATAGGGAGGAAATGCATAACTTTAATAAGGGTGTAGAATGGTGGCCATTTAGCATGTTCGGAGGCATATGGGGAATAATAATACATTATGGATCTATTGTACTGCTGATCATTATCTTAATCTATGTACTGAAATGTCTGAAGCTTTACTATGTACTAACCAAGGACTGTAGTGTTATCATTACATGATAAAAGGGAGGAATGAAAGAGTTAGTTATTAATTGATTGTTGCCATATTTAAGCTTTCCTGTTGTAAAGAGCCAATTGTAATGCATGATGGGATTTGGACAACTCCTATCATGCCAGGTTTTTTTCCCTTTAAGTTGAAAAGTTCACAGCTCTCTTGCAAGTTTTTTATGTAAGTTGAAGAGGTTAATCAGATAAGAAGGGGCCCAGAGAATTCCATTGGGGTAACTGGCTTTTGGCAAAGAGTGAAAAACAACTCCATATTTGGAGGTGGATGATGGTTTTTCTGTCATTTTATCATGCAAATTGTTTTATATCGGTACGTATATAAGCTTCGGTGTTCTGGTATTTCTTTGTGTGTGCTGCTGGAGATTCAGACGTGAGAACCTGTTGCCTCTGGGTCTCTCAGTTCACACCCGTCAGACGTTAAATTAAAGCTTTGTATGGTCTTAAGAATTTGTACTTTGTCTATCTTAAAGTGAACTTTTTCAAGACTGCAGCAAAGAGATATGTTGGATAGGAAAGATCATGCACTTGCAGTAGTTACATTTTCTGTTGATTAAGTTAGATGGACAGAAAATTGGGATGGTTTCTATATGGGCTCAGGGCAATTTCATAAAAGCTATATTGTATTTTAAATATTTGTATTTGAATATTGTTAAAATATAAACACATATCTGACTATTGTTAAATTATTTAACAAATTGGTATATTGAAAGTTTAGCAATGGTTTGCATATTAGAATAGAGACATTTATTAAGGTAATAAATATGTGTATTGCTACCTTCAAACTAGAAAATACTTTTCTGACTATCATTAAAAAAAAGCACCATCTCTCAACAAGAAAGTTACCACTGTACAGCTCATTAATCAATTGTTCACATCCCTGCATTCCCCTATTCTTGGATGTGAATAAATTGAAATGATAATTATAATTGTGATTAATTTATTAGCCAAGTATGTAAAAACATACAAGGAGTTTGATTTGCCATACAGTCATACCAAAAAAGCAACAACACACAACTACCAGAAAAAAGAACATAAACATCCACCACAGTGCACTGTGATGGAAGGCAATAACGTATTGTAAAGAGCTGGTGTATGGACAATCACAAAGATGGGTAAAGCATGTTTGTGTTTATGTGCTTTACATCTTAAAACACCATCCAATCGACATTATTGGATCAAACAGACAGCACCAAAATAAACATGCAGCATTACATGAGATGTAGTGTTACATCAACGGAGGAACAGTGTTTCAGCCTGCCAAACAATGTAATGACTCATTCAGGCAGAAAAATATTATCATCAAGGGAATATGTGAAACTTCTCAGTTTGACGGCAATTAGGGCTGAGATAAGTTGGCATGCTCCTGTGATGAACAGAGAAAAAAATGCAATACTACTGTCAAGTACTGGTTGTTGAATAGTAAATAACAACTCCCCTGCTCTCAACTTTATGACAGATTTAAAACACCACCAACAAAATCCAGATAATTATTTAAGTCAGTGGCACAGTGCCGCAGCTGATAGAGCTGCTGCCTCACAGAGCAGAGACCCAGGTTCGACCCTGACCTAGGGTACTATCTGTGCGAAGTTTGCACATTCTCAACCACATTCTGACCATGTGGGATTAGTCCGGTTTCTCCCACATCCCAAAGACATGCAAGTTTGTAGGTTAATTGGCCTCTGTTAATTGCCCCAAGTATGTAAGGAGTAGGTGAGAAAGTGGGCTAATGTAGAACTAGTTTGACCAGTGATCAATGGTCAATATGGACACAGTGGGCCAAAATGCCAGTTTCCAAGCTATATCTCTCTAAACTAAAACTAAATACAAATTACACCACTCTACGGATCAGGTAATTATCATAAGACCTTGTCATAATCATAAGATTTGTTCGCTCTGTTGGTGCACAGTGCACTAGTAAATATAACATTAATCTACTAACATAAATATACACGTTAGCCACTAAAAAAATCACCTTATTCAAGATAACTGTAGAATAAAAAATAAGGATTTTCTATTGATTATCCACATCTTGG
>CM075978.1:34140245-34289967 GCA_038087875.1 Malacoraja senta
TGCAAATTAAATTTCAAAATACAAAACATACTTTTAATCTAGTGCAGGCAGAGTAAGAATAAACAGTCGCAATGGACATAATGACTGAGAAACCATGTTGATATTTTTTATAAGCAGATGACCTCAAGCTTGCGAATAGTGAGTGCATATGATGCACAACCTGTGAAATACAACCATGTATACGGATTAGGCTTTCATGTACCTGTGGGCCACATCATTTTCAGATATAGAAAACATTTATACTTGACTGGTCGTAAAGTCATTGCCACAGGAACCATTGGTACTTTATCAATTGTGACAGAATGATTACCAAAATATAGCTGAACCTCTACAAACCACAAAGTATGTAAAAGTCTGGAAATTGTCACCATTTCAGGCAACTGATGGGAAAATATGAAGAACCATGCTACAAAGTATGCAATTAATTAATCTGCCAACCACATAGAAGGGGATGGCAATCAGCAAGAGAAATGTTTGAGATTCAGAGGGTAAGTAAATGGAGTGGATGAAGGGGAGGTTGGGATAGGCTGACTAAAGGACTGAGACTATCGTGGAGGTCACAACATATATTGGGTGCTGACCCTCGGGGATGAGGTGGAGATAGTAAGGATTGGGCCTCGAGGTTTGGGAGTACTATCAATCAAGGGGTTTGAAGGATTTTTTGGAAAACGTTTGTGAACAATTGAATATATGGGACAGTTTGGTAGGGTGCCCATTGATTCACATGGATGAGTTAGACTGAATGGCCTGTTCCCATGCTACACAACTTAATGATTCTATCATCCACACCTATGCTGATTCAAGAATGCCCATTGATGGGTGGTCACTGGACAAGTTAACTTAATTTTCCCCACAATGTTTCAAATGAGGAACATCAATTTGATGCATGTCTCATGCAGAAAAGTCTCCAGGAACACAAATTCGACAAATGTTGCCCTGCAGTTACAGAAAATAAGAGTGGTTACTATTGCATTGCAAAATTGCCATTTGCAATTGAATGGGCTGTAATAAACAGTACCAGGGAATCTAATTTCTAGTTAATAATGAACAATATTGCTAAGATAATTTCTCCAGAATGGTGAAGTTGCATCCCAGCAGATACTGTAGATGCTCAATCCTGAATATTATTCTCCTAATCTTGGTACACGTGACAATATTAAACTATACGAAACAAAACAGTCAATCAGAAATCTTAAAGGCGATCACTAAACCCGCTGGGCTTGCTATCATTCCTTGCTCAGTAGTATACTGAAACAGATATTATGGCTGAATAATTCCTTTAGCAATATATCTTTATACCAGAAGCAAGTACAGACTCATCGTACAGACCTCATCATTTTGTCAGTAATAGATTCCAACTACAATAACATTTAATCTTCCAACAGAGTTGTAAATGATGTATTCTTGGAGAATCAGCTGAAGGCAGCTTAACTAGCAGCTGAGAACATCTGGTACAGAGATCCTCTATTTCACTATGAGGCATTTACTATCTGCAACTAGAAGCAGTTCCATACTTCAGCATGAGAGCATTGAAAGGTCTTTCCCAGTTTCCAGGAGGTAATTAACTGGTGAATACTTTGAACAGTAACTTCACAGAGGTATAGAATTTTGAGACAGCTTTCCAAAAGCCCTTAACAAAAACATTCACAAGTTTATTAAAAAACTTTCCATTGAGCCTGCACTGACACAATTACTCCAGAAAACCTTTTTGTCAGACATGTAGAGCAAAGTAATACTTAAGATAGGTTGTAAATTCTGTTTAATATTATAGCCAAGGGATTACATACTTTTTCCTCAATGCTCATCTCAAGGTATACAGTAGCTCTTATTTTTATTTGATAAATGCATTTAAAGACTTGAAAGTTTCATTTTGTAATCAGAACTAATTTATTCAGACAGCCTATGGGAATTCTAAGTAAAATTGCCAGAAGCATTAAGATCAGGCACTCTTAAGAGAGTTTGTAAATAACGGGGCCGAGACAAAAAATGTGCAGGGCATCAGATAATACAGAATCAATTTGGCTGAGAAGTTCATTTGGATAGCAACTTCTTTAACTTTTTTGTGATTGATTTTGAATGTAGAATTGATTGTAAAATGAACTCAAGGGCTTTTAATGCTCATAATATTTAATGTGATCTTTAATTAGGCAGTTCCATTTACAAGTTGTTTGTAAGGATAAAATCATAGCGATCATATGGACGACATCAATAGATGTGCAATGCCCAACAGTTGGCTCCCTAAGTGAAGTTGAATCATGAATAATTGACAAAGTGATGCAGAATACATAGAGAAAACCTCAGCTTTAGTCAGAAATATCCCCTGTAATTTTGCAACTTGGTAGGATCATGATCACTTGCAGATTTGACTAGAAATAATTTGGAGCTAAGCATTACTGAACTCAAGTTTGCTTTTAATTCTGCTAACAATTGTTGCTTCAACAGAAGTCCGTGAAAAAAGTAAGCCAAGACAAGGACAACTTGTAGGACAAGACAGAAGATGCGGTGAGGTGGGGTGGGGGTAGGAGTACTCTACTACTAGGTATGTTACAAAACTTACCTTCAGTCGCGCTGTAATTCTGCCACTGGCCGTGTGCGCGATTTTGGCGCCTTTAAGGGGGGGGCGGGGTTAAAACGCGGTTTATCCTCCCCTGTCCTGGAAATATTTTGTTGGAGTACAAAACTTCGCTGACAAAATCGTTCCTACCGGCTTTTTGGGAATTTTTTTTAAAAATTAAATCGTCAATGTCAGCGCTACAGTCATTTTAAAAGCAGCTCCTGAAGCGTCAACGCCAATAACGGGGACGGATTTCACACAATGGACAGGTAAACAAAAGTGCTTTCTTTAAATGTATAAAAGTGCTTCTTAAGAAGCCTTTAATTCACATTTTTTCATGCGACACGGTGATTTTATTCCCCGAATTAACGGCAGTATTTTTCATGCCAATACGGGGTTAAATTCACCGCAAATGAACGTTCCAAAAGATCGCGTTCCAGAAATTCTCACTCGCAAGATGAATTAAATGCCCATTAATTTACAGGTATTAAACATTCAATTCCTTCCATTTGGCCTGTAAATTCATGAAAATTAGATTTAAAAATTATGTTATATTGTGAATTATTGTGTGAATGTTATTTGGACACTTAGGCTATTTAAAAATGTTAATCTATTCTTAAGAAATTGATAGATGTTTAGATCTAGTAATTGAATTTTGTAATTAGCTACAATTAGGTAACTAACTAATTATATGCTTTACTTTCATGTCTTTGAAGTAAGATTGTTTCATATTTGTTTCAGAATGCTTCAATCTATAATACCTGAAAATTTCTTTCAGTTACCATAATTTTTAAGAAAGTTATGGGCTTTTAACTGTCCTCGATCACAGCTTTTGTGTTGTCAATGGAAAAGCAATAGGGAACAAGATGCTAATTTCTGAGTATGATAATGGCCATAACTTTTTTAATACTGAAGATATGAAAGTGAATTAAGTGTCAAATTAAACTTCTTTTTATGCTTTATCTGATGGGATAAATTGCAGACTTTATTTTTTAAATCTCAAAATTTTGTAACATTGCTACTACTACATCCAATCAATTTCCAAGGGTCTCAGGCACATTCCCACCTTCAACCTTTCAAGGAGTAATAAATCAACGGCCAAAGTTGTCAATGCTATACTGATGAAAACTTGTAGATATAGAATTTCAGCCACTCACCCGTGCCTGCACTGCTCTGCCTGTGGAGCATAAGCTCACTCGCACCTTTGCTCAATGAAGAACTTAATTCCTTCTTCTTGAGTGGAGAGCCAAAGGATGTATTTGCCAGTATTGCAGTCATTCTCAAGGGCTATTGATCTGAAATGTTGACTGTTTCCCTATCCACATATCTTACCTAGTCTGTTGAGTGTTCCAGCATTTTTTGATTTTACTTTAAATTTCCGGCATCTGCATTTTGTTCCTTTTCAAATAAAAGACCTGCATTTACATTTAGCACCGAATGACATTACCATAACACCCCTCAACAGAAAGTTTAGGAATTGCTACTGAAATAGGATGCTGAATATATTTTGTACATCCTGTTGTCCTGTTGACTAATATCAACTAATCACCATTGTGTATTCCCTTCCTGAATATTTGCAAGTGCCCTTGCCTTGCATACTAATTTCAACCTGTGCACTCTTTGTGGGAACAGCGTAGTTGTATGTTTGTCCCCCTTTTTTTTAATCAAAAATATTTATTCAAATATTAAAAGAATATATACAGTACAGTAAAAAACAAAACAGAACCCACCACCAATACACACGACAAACAATAAACTATTATACAACTATCTTACACTCCTTGTCAAGGATGCATTCAACCCCCCGCGGTCCCAGAAATCCCCCAGGCCATCTGTGGACAGCGCGTAGTCCCTCACTAACACCACCCGGGCACAGACGTTACCCCAGAAAAGAGGCAGGCTGCCCGCTCGGGCAGAGCCCTCTTCCGCCTGGCGCCGTGACTAGCGGATGGCCAGCTTGGCCATGCCCATGTCGAAGCAAACTGGCAACGAAATGTGAAAAAAACTGCAGTTAGGCTTGATGTTGTCATCCTAATAAAGAACAGAAGATTCAAAACCTGTAAGTTTGATAAAAACTAAAGAACATTGATTTAACAGTGGGGTATCAGTCGGCAAAGCAATCTGGAAGACAACTGAACATTGATGTGCACCATTATTTTGAAGATGTTGAATAGAGTAAAAACCAGAGTCAACATGGCAGCAACTATTGGAGTAATGGAAGATGGGAATAAATTGAATTCATCTCAAAATTTATTTTTTAATTATGGTTTAATAATAGCAAAAAAAATTAATACTTAAATTTTGGAAAAATACACCAATACCAACGCTCAAAATGTGGATTGCAAGCATGTTGGACACCGCACATCTTGAGGAAATGCGATTCCTCCTAATAGATAAATCAGACCAATTCATAACGAGTTGGTCCCCATTTGTCGTCTTTTTGGAATCATATGGTGCAACACAATTGTAAAAGCTAACTGTCTCGGGACTGGGCGAGGGATGGTCAAGAGTATAAATAATGATCTCCTTACTTCTTTTATTTTTTAATTTTTTACTCTCTTTTCCACATTTTCTTTTCTTTAACTTTCTTCTTTCATTCTTTTTTCTTCTTCTTCACACACTATATATCTCATGTTTTTCTATACTATTATCTAATTTCTTTTTCTTATTCTTCTTTATTATAATTTAAAAAAAAAGCTGTACATAAAATGTATTATGAAAATATATATTAGGCACTTTGGTGCCATACGATTGTACTTACTTCTAATAAAATTAAAATAAAAAATAAATAAAAAAACATGGCAGCAACTTGAGCTTGCATGACAGATAGTTGAGTTTGGCAGGAAGTTCAGCCTGATTAACAGATAATTCTAATCTATGGGCTGTACCCGGGGTATATACTTAGACAAACATCATGAGCTGTTGGAGAATTATTAACTTGTGAAAGACATGTTGGTCTTCCATTACAATGAGATGTCCACAAGAGAATGGCGCTGACTGACACATTCCTGATAGCAAGAGTATATGCGAAAAATATACTCCTTTTGATACAGCCATCGCAAAGACTTGGTGGTGAAGGAGTTTGGTCTAAGGTCCTTCTGTCACTAGATATTGAGGACTAAAAGCATCTGAAAGGAGATAAGTTTGTATTGTCAAAGAGGGCAACATGAGTGAAAATGATGTTCTGTTTGCAGAAGGTGCTCAAACTACATATGTGTAGAACTGATAACACTAACAATGTTTTAGTTTTAGTTTTAGGTATACAGTGTGTAAACAGGCCCTTCGGCCCACCGAGTCTGCACCGACCAGCGATCCCCGCACATTAACATTATCCTACACACACTAGGGACAATTTACACTTATACCAAGCCAATGAACCTACAAACCTGTAGGTCTTTGGAGTGTGGGAGGAAACCGAAGATCTCAAAGAAACCCCATACGGTCACGAGGTGAACGTACAAGCTCTGTACAGACAGCACCCGTCGTCAGGATCGAACACGGGTCTCTGGTGCTGCAAACAGCTACTCTACTGCTGCGCCATCATGCCGCCCCCAATGTATAGACTGAATAACATTATGAATTTTTTAAAAGCCTTGCGCTATTTCTTTGCAGTTTGCATTTTTTGTAAATATGTTATGAATAAATATTATTTGCAAATGTTTTAAAAAGTTGATGGCAAATGTCCCATGCCTCCACTTCAGCATTTACAGTTGGAGACTATACCTAAGCTGCAATGTAAGCTTATAAATCTGCCATCAGATGCTGTGCAGTGCTTGGTAATAAATATTGCTATAGAGCCATCACGTCCAAGTCAACAAGTCAACAAGTAAGGACACATCCATATTAATGCTATCTTCCATCACTTAGACCATAACCTTCTCTGCCAAGACAATTCAAGAACCTGTACTTAGCGATGTTACAAAACTTACCTTCAGTGGCGCTGCAGTTCTGCCACTGGCCATGTGTGCGACTTTGGTGCCGTTTTCTCCTGCTTATCGGAGGTGGCTTTCCTCGGGCTGCTATGCTGCTGAAGAACAATCGATCTGACTTCCGTTCCCGATTTTTTAATTTATTTAATCGCGAGACAATTTAATAATTACATTAAAATAAAAAGCGACTCCTAATGCCCTCAACGCCTACAACGTGACGGATCGCATGAACGGGACAAAACAAAATGTAAGTCGTGTATTTTACATATAAACTTGTTTCTTGGGATGGTTTATTCAAAGTTTACGTTGCGAAAATGTGGGCCCTATACTGCCCAGCAGTGTTTTTCCTGCTGATATGGGGTTCAAATTCACCGTAAATATAACGTTCCAATCGATCGCGTTCCAGAAAAACCCACTCGCAAGATGATTTAAATGCTCTTTTTTTTGGACAATCATGTCATAAGAGCATCTAATCGTCTATATTTTGTGTTATTGTCTACCCATAGTCAATATTTTTATACTAAATATCAGTTTTAGTCCCATGTATTGTGCAAAAAAATAATAATTTTAATTATATTGAGTGGATGTTTCTAGATTAATTTATGGGAATTAAACATTAAATTCCTTCCATCTGGCATATAAATTCATGACAGTGAGATTTTAAAATCATGTTATATTGTGAATTCTTGTGTGAATGGGATTAGTTTGTTATTTGGATACTTAGGCTATTTAAAAAATATATCCTTTTCTTAAGAAATGGAATCTACAGGACATTCTTAATGGGAAAGTAGTGTCATGGGAAAGGCATGTCATGCGTGGTTTGAAGAGCAAAAACTTGTAGTTTACAATGCCAAAATTGAAAAGTTTAGGAAAAACAAGGTGTACAGAGTTGCTTATCGGTTACAATCTGAGGAGTATGATGATGCTAGTGATTATTATATACCAATGTACCAGCTAGCAACTGATCTTCTCCATAAAGACTTGGTCTATTGCTAGAAATTGTAATTTATTTACCTATCTGTTACGGATTTACAGCATATAATACAATAATATTAAAGTTCTGATCTTGAGAATATCACATTTTTTAATTTTCAAGGCAGTCTGGGTGTTTATTACTATTTCCGTCACAACGGTCAATTTTGTAATTAGCTGCAATTAGGTAACTAACTAATTATATGCTTTAATTTCAGGTCATCCAAGTAAGATGTTTTATATTTGTTTCAGAATGCTTCAATCTATAATAACTGAACATTTCATTCCGTTCTCTTGATTTTTAAGAAAGTTATAGGCTTTTGACTATCCTCGATCACAGCTTTTGTGTTAAGTCAATGGAAAAGCAATAGGGAACAAGATGCTAATTTCCGAGTATGAAAATGGCCATACCCTTTTTTATACTGAAGATATGAAAGTGAATTAGGTGTCAAATTAAACTTATTTTACCCATTTATCTACTTAGTGTACAAAAAGATATTTAACCTTTTGGGAATATTGATTCCTTGACGAACTTATATATATATTTTTTTAATTCTGTTCTGTTCAGTGTTTTTTAACTCCTTAAGGAGCGGAGTTATTTGATATTAACATCTACGGAAGTTAACATGAATTACACCACCAAGAGGTGGTATTCACCAGCAACATGTCTTTATGCTGCAATCTTTGTTTTTCACCTACTATATTTTCTACGAAATAGTTTATCTATTCTTGTTTCTGGGAGATACCTTCAGGGGATAGGGGGAAAGGGAATAGGGCTCACCCACCCAGCAACTAAAAGATTCACTTTAAATATTGTGTTGGACCATTTGAAACAAAGGAGACCATGTAAGCTTTAAAATGCAAGACGACGCCACTAGGAAAATTGGAGGAATTACATTTTGTAGTTGGAACGTCAGGGGCGTTAATGAGCCAATTAAAAGGGGTAAGGTTTTAGCCCATTTGAAATCTATTAATACTGATATAATATTTTTACAGGAGACGCATCTCAAAAATGGAGCTCACAGCAGGCTGAAAGCTAGCTGGATTGGTCAATTATATCACTCTACTTTTCTTTCCAAAGCAAGAGGTACTGCAATTCTAATTCGCAAAGGTACACCATTTAAACACAAATCCACTATAGCCGATAAGGAAGGTAGGTACATTATAGTATCTGGGGGATTACACTCAACCCCACTTACTATGGTGAATATCTATGCTCCTAATTTTGATAACCCACAATTTTTAAATAAAATAATTAATATAATTTCAGACTCTTGTCAGCAAAATCTGATAATTGGAGGAGACCTTAATTGTGTATTAGATCCATACTTGGATAAATCCTCACAACAAAGGAGAAACACTTCAAAATCAAAATCCAGTGAACCTTTAAATACTTACATAAAAAACACAAACATAACCGATGTATGGAGGATTGCCAACCCAGCCGGAAGAGAATACTCTTTTTATTCTGGTGTTCACAAAACGTATACACGAATTGATTATTTTCTGGTGGATTCAAAACTGATCCCTTTTACATTCAATCCTAAATATCACAATAACATATTTTCTGACCATTGCTCATTAACCTTCTCCTTAAAACTAGAAGGAATGCATAATAAAAAAACGTTTTGGAGATTTAATCCACAAATATTAACTGAACCTGGTTTCTGTGATTACCTGAAGCAAGATGGAATTATTCTATGAGACAAATGACACACCTGGTATTTCGGCTACACTATTGTGGGAATCTTTCAAGGCCTTTATCAGAGGCTGCATTATTTCGTACCAAGCTTTTCAAAACAAAAAAAACAGGTCGGAACAATTGGAATTAGAAAAACAGATTAAAGAGCTTGATTCAGAAAATGCGATTGACCCATCTGCTGTTAAACGTAATAAGATAGCAGCATAAAATTTAAATTAAATCAGATCCTCTCAGCAAAAGTTGTTACGGTATTTCAATACACTAAGTTAAAAAAAATTGAATTTGGTGATAAACCGCACAAACTTCTGGCACGCCAACTGAGAAAAATGGAAAAAGATCACACCATTCAAAAAATTAGATCAGAAAAAGGTGAGCTGCTCACACTACCCAAAGATATTAACGAAAGATTCCTAAAATTCTATCAAAATCTATATGTATCCAAAACATCAGCTGACTCTGCAAAGATCAAGAACTTTCTTGACAATTGCAACCTTCCATCACTTAATGAGGAGGAACGAGAAGAATTAGGTGCTGAGATTACAATAAAAGATATTGAAGAGACCATTAAATCACTGAATAGTGGGAAAACACCAGGTCCAGATGGATTCAGTAATGAATTCTATAAAAAAATTCAATGATTTAATTTCCCCATGACTATGAGCCCTTTATATACATGCTTTTAAAGAACAGACTTTACCATAAACCCTACCCGAATCAACCATCACATTGATACCTAAAAAAGACAAAAATCTTGAAGAGCCTGGATCATACAGAGCAATAGCTCTTCTAAATACAGATCAGAAAATTTTAGCTAAGACTTTGGCAAGAAGACTAAGTTTGTACATCAGTAAATTAATACATCCAGACCAAACTGGATTTATACCTAAACGACATTTGTTTCATAATTTGAGACGCCTGTTTAATACAATGTATTCACACAGAAAGATAAATGAAGACTTAACAATTATTTCTTTAGATGCAGAAAAAGCATTTGACCAAGTAGAATGGGCCTATCTCTTTACAGTGTTGGAAAAATTCCAACTATGAGAACATTTTATTTCATGGATAAAGGTGTTATATAATAACCCGACCGCCAGAATATTGACTAATCAAATTCTGTCACCTAAATTTCAATTATCCAGGGGTAATAGACAAGGATGTGCCCTTTCACCAATGTTATTTGCCTTAGCCATAGAACCCTTAGCAGAAACCATAAGAGTACATCCGGGCATTCACGGATACAATACTAAACATACCAATAACAAGATTTCGTTATATGCAGACAATGTACTTTTATACATCACCAATTCTCAAGTCAGTATCCCAAATATTTTAAACCTTATAGAACAATTTGGTTCCTTCTCAGAGTATAGAATAAACTGGAATAAAAGTGAAGTTATGCCAATAAAAGCTCAAGACCTTTTACATCTCCAAAAATTCCCTTTCAGAATTGTTACTGAAAAATGTAGATACCTTGGAGTCTATGTGACTAGAAAGTACACCTCCCTATTTCAAACAAATTTCCCACCATTAATTACCAAATTAAATGCCCTCATTCAATTTTGGAAAACACTCCCTATTTCCCTTATAGGTAGAGTAAATGCCATAAAGATGATTTTCCTTCCACAACTCCTATATCTATTTCAATCAATACCGATTTATCTCCCCAAAAGTTTAAAAAAAAAACTTGACTCTGTTATTACAAATTTCATTTGGGATTATAAAACCCATAGAATACACAAACGACATTTATGTAAATCTAAAGAAAATGGTGGTTTAGCACTTCCCAATTTCCTTTTCTATTACTGTGCGACTAATATTAAAAACTTAATCTACTGGATGGATGACACATGCCATCAGGTAAACTGGTTAAAAATGGAGAGGGAAGATTGTTTGCCTTTTAATATAGGCACGATTCTTCTTTCTCCAACACATCTGAATAAATTAATCTATGAGCAAAATCCAATAATACACAGTACCCTACGCATTTGGAAACAGTTGAAATCAAACCTCAAACTGAGAAATTTCTCTCTCCATTTACCAATCGCTAATAATCCCTCGTTTAAACCGTCTACTTTAGATAAGGCGTTTGCACATTGGAAAAACTCAGGATTAAAACAGTGGGAGATCTTTACGAGAAGGGGATTTTCCTCTCGTTTCAAGAATTACAGGAGAAATTTCACTTGAAAGCAAGTAATTTTTTCAGATATCTTCAAATCCGAGACTATGTGAAAACATATACACAAGATTGTCACTCTATGGGTCATGATATATTAGATGACTGCATGAATTGACATGTTGATACAAGCAAGTTAATATCCTACATTTACAATCATATTTTAACTGCACACATTCCATCTTCTGAGATGCATAGGCGAGCATGGGAAGACTAATTGGGTTTATTAATTTCAAAAGATAGCTGGGAGGAAAGCCTTCTATACATACACTACTGCTCTCTCAATGTTCGGCACTCCCTGATATAATTTAAAATACTGCATAGACTCTACTATTCAAAGACCAAATTAAACAAGATCCTCCCAAATGTCTCTCCTATTTGTGATAAATGTCTCCTCCAAGAAGCGACTACAACCCATTCCTTCGCCTCCTGTATAAAGTTACAAAACTTTTGGAGGGGAATATTTGATATCTTCTCCAAAATACTTTAAATTAAATTGGAACCAGATATATAACTGATCACTTTAGGTATGTCAGATGCCTGCTCTAAATTAACGATATTCCAAAGACGTTTCCTCAACTACGGCCTAATAACGGCGAAAACAATTAATACTCAAATTCTGGAAACAGACAACAGTTCCTACAGTGAAGATGTGGTTTACTGATATGTCCGATACACTGCATTTGGAAAATATTAGGCTTGTCTTGGCGGAAAAAGCAGATCAATTTCTTAAGACATGGTTCCCTTTTACTGAATTTCTGCAACAACAGAATGGTTAAACCCAAATTTAAACCCAATGCCAGGGATGGGTGAGGGGGTGGGGGGGGGGGGAAGGTATATCTCCACTTTTTCTTTTTTTATTTCTTTCCTTTTCTTGGGTAGCAGGGCTCTTTTTCTCATTTTTTCTTATTTTACTTGTCTTTCTTCATTCTCTTCTTTTTTCTCGCTTTTTTTCATTTTTTAATTTTTTTAAAATTTAGGTTCTAACGTTAAAAATGAAGCTGTACAATAATTGTATAACTGTTATGTCGATCTCCTTATCCTTGTACAATCGCTTCTAATAAAATAAATTCCAATACAAATATTTTAAAAAATGTAACTTCTTTTTATGCTTTATCTGATGGGATAAATTGCAGACTTGATTTTTTAAATCTCAAAATTTTGTAACATTGCTACAATACTTGTCAAGACACTTCTTAAATGTTATCAGCAACTTTTCTGCCACCACTATCTCAGGCAGGGTATTCCCTGTAAAACAACACTCTCTGAGTGAAAAAGGTAGTTCTCAGATCTCTTATAAATCTCAGTGAAAGGCCTGGATAGAGTGGATGTGGAGAGGATGTTTCCACAAGTGAGAGAGTCCAGAATTAGTTTAGTTGCCAAAAACTAAGTTGCCAAAAAATTGTGACAGTCATGAGAGGTATTCTGGATGTGTGCGGGAAGGAACGGAACAAGGGAGGAGCAAGACGAGTCGAGGTCTGAAGAGAAAAGTTCAGTGGGACAAGAACAGGCAGGGACAATGGGTCTACCAAGAGAGTTCTGTTTGTGGATCTTAAGGAAGAAATTGAATTGGGCAAGCTTGGGACTGGGGTACTATTAGGTTGGAGGGAGATCTTCTGAAATGAGATCTGGAACAGTCTGGGAGACAGCAACCTGGTGTTCATTGGTTGGGTCATATTCTGAAGAGGGGAGGAGGCGTATGAGGAGGTTATCTGGCTTCTGCAAGTAGAGTTCAGTCCACCAGAACACAATAGCAATGCCCTTGTCTGTGGGTTTGACGATGAAGTTGGGATTGGGGCGAATAAGTGGATTACTGTGCATTAGTATGGAGTGAGGTTGAAGGTATGAGGAGATTGCTGTTGTATATGTATTTAGCTGGGAACTTGAATTTGAATTGAATTTGAATTTGAATTTTCCTTTATTGTCATTCAGACCTTTCGGTCTGAACGAAATTTTGTGCCTGCAGTCATACATATAATAAAATTAACAAAACACACAATAAGCACAAATTAACATCCACCACAGTGAGTTCACCAGGCATCTCCTCACTGTGATGGAAGATAAAAGTCTTAAAGTCTCTGTCTCTTCCCTCCTTGTTCTCCCTCTGCGCTGAGGCGATCCAGGCTTCCGTTGTTGTGACCCCGCCGGGTGATTGTAAGTTCAGTCCCGCGGCTGAACCCGAGCTCCGCTTCGCGAACGGGCCGGTTCAAACTTCGCGGCCCAGGGTGGTCGAAGCTGCCGAAGCTGCCGCCCTCCAGTCCAGGGGACGCAGCTGTTGTTGCGGGAGCTCCGGAAAAACAGGTCACCAACCTGTGACCTGCGAGCTCCCGACGATGTCGTCCACTGGGCCCGCGGTCGAGCCTCCGAATTCAGGTCACCGCCGCCGCCGCCGGAACGCCGTCACAGCCCGAAGGCCAGCCTCGCGTTGGTAAGTCCTGGCTGTCTCTGCCTCCGGAGCATCGAGGTCGGTCGCAATTGGAGGCCGCCAGCTCCGCCATTAGGCCTCAGCGCAGACAGAGATGGGGGATACGACAAGAAAAAGTCGCACCCCCCCCGAAGGAAGAGACCAAAAACATGTTTTTCCCACCCCCCCCCCCCCCCCCACACACACACACACACACATACACAACCTAATAAACTAAAATTTAATTAAAACAGGACAAAGAAAACAACAAAAAAATAAAAAAACAGACGGACTGCAGGCGAGCCGCAGCTGCCAGGCAGCGCCGCCACTTCCGGAGAGTTGAACTGAACTGTAAACTTAAGGAACTAGTTGAAAACCAGGAGTTAGATTAAACTGGCAAGGAATGGTTGTTGTTTGAGAACTAGACATTATGACTAACATGGAATCAAACAATAAAATTGTTGTTACTTTGAAATTACTTTTAGTTACTTAAGTTTTCATGACATTTTACTCCACAGTTAATGGCAGGTTAGAGAAAAGGAGCTTTGCGTTAAATGTCCACGCAGAGATTTCCCTAATAGGCTCTGGGCCGAGCATCAAAAATATGTCGAGAAATCAACTTTCGTGACCATGTCTCGGAACTACATTAAATTTTGCACAGATTTAGATAAAATATAAATGAGAAGGAAGTCATAACTCGTCAGTGCCAAAAGTTGCACATTAATTAATTAAACTAGTTAGAAAATGAGATCGGAAAAGTAAGTGTCCAATGCCCATATTACACCATGGGGAGCCTATTTCCGTGTTGAAGTCTATTTAAACCATATATTATTATACCATATATATAAATATCTATATATATATATATATATATGACTTGTGAATATGACTGTAATCATATATAATTATGTATAATTATATTATAAAATAATAATGAATATAATTGTGTGGGTTTTTTGAATGAGACTGCCGCAGAGGTCCGGCTCCTGAACCAGCCTAATTAATGGGTGAGGGCAGTTCCTGTGGGTTCCACTGTTTACTGAACCCCACTGACCGCCAGTGTGCAGAGTGGGACTGGGGCAGTGCCAGCCTGGGGGAAGGCACTGACAGGAAAATGCCTAACCCTAACCCTAACTCGCCCCTCTTCCAGAGCTGCCCTCAGCTGGAGCTGGAGCCGCTTTGTGACCGGCTGCGGGCTCTGTACGTGTGGCCCCGCAGCGCGTCCACCTCGGCCAGCATGCCCTTCTGGATCATCGTGGTGATGATGGTGGGGAGCAGCACTGCCCTGCATGCCGCCCGGGCCACCTTCAGCACCCCCAAAGCGCCGGCTCCGTCAGTCCGCCCGCTCGCTCGCTGCAACACCGGCCTACCAACAGCCTGACTGACCACTCGCAGCACCCACCGGCCGTCCGACCACTCGCAGCACCCACCGGAAGCCCGGCCCAGCGCTCACCACCCACCGGAGGCCCGACCCAGTGCTCACCACCCACCGGAGGCCTGGCCCAACGCTCACCACCCACCGGAGGCCCGTCCCGACTGACCACTCTCACCACCCACCGGAGGCCCAGCCCAATGCTCACCACCCACCGGAGGCCCAGCCCAACTCTCACCACCCACCGGAGGCCCTGCACGACCGACCGCTCTCACCACCCACCGGAGGCCCGGCCCGATCGACTGCTCTCACCACCCACCGGAGGCCCGGCCCAACTCTCACCACCCACCGGAGGCCCGGCCCGATCGACCACTCTCACCACCCACCAGAGGCCCGGCATGACCGACTGCTCTCACCACCCACCGGAGGCCCGGCCCTGCCCGACCGACTGCTCTCACCATCCATCGGAGGCCTGGCCTGGCCCAACTCTCATCACCCACCGGAGGCCCGGCACGACCGACCACTCTCACGACCCACCAGAGGCCCGGACCAACTCCCACCACCCAATGGAGGCCCGACGGCCCGACAGCCCGACTGATCCTCCACAGCATCCATCGGGCCTACCAACAAGGCCAACCGACAGACTGACCGATTGACCGACTGAATGACTGACCCTAATCCTAATCCTAACCCTAGCTCTACATTTGTTATTTATCATTTTTAGTTAACAGTTCACATAACTTTATAAAGATAAATCAATTGAAAAACAAAATGATCAGCAAGGTGAGCATTACCTTTATTGCTTCGAAGCCTTGTTATTGTTTTGATGTAATTAGGAGGCAGCTATGATCCCAGGGTCCTCGCTGCCTAGCGACCATAAAACAAAGCGCGGGATTGGTCAATTTGCGTCCGACTTCAATGTCAAACGTGCATTGATTGGGCAATTACTACTCGGAAAATTTGAGTTTTTTCTCATATTTTTTTTAAATGTGCAGGTTTTGTTCTTGAAGAGTTTCAGATATGATTTATATAATATTTTTACACAATATGTTAAAAATTCAGGTAGTTCTGTGAGTTGGGTCACGAGCTTGAACGAAAAAGCTCATCGGCCCACAGCCTATAAAGAATGGAGATTTTTTTATTTGACGGATGAATTGTTAGACTGCAGCAAAGAGATATGTTGGATAGGAAAGATCATGCACTTGCAGTAGTTACATTTTCTGTTGATTAAGTTAGATGGACAGAAAATTGGGATGGTTTCTATATGGGCTCAGGGCAATTTCATAAAAGCTATATTGTATTTAAATATTTGTATTTGAATATTGTTAAAATATAAACACATATCTGACTATTGTTAAATTATTTAACAAATTGGTATATTGAAAGTTTAGCAATGGTTTGCATATTAGAATAGAGACATTTATTAAGGTAATAAATATGTGTATTGCTACCTTCAAACTAGAAAATACTTTTCTGACTATCATTAAAAAAAAGCACCATCTCTCAACAAGAAAGTTACCACTGTACAGCTCATTAAACAATTGTTCACATCCCTGCATTCCCCTATTCTTGGATGTGAATAAATTGAAATGATAATTATAATTGTGATTAATTTATTAGCCAAGTATGTAAAAACATACAAGGAGTTTGATTTGCCATACAGTCATACCAAAAAAGCAACAACACACAACTACAGAAAAAAGAACATAAACATCCACCACAGTGCACTGTGATGGAAGGCAATAACGTATTGTAAAGAGCTGGTGTATGGACAATCACAAAGATGGGTAAAGCATGTTTGTGTTTATGTGCTTTACATCTTAAAACACCATCCAATCGACATTATTGGATCAAACAGACAGCACCAAAATAAACATGCAGCATTACATGAGATGTAGTGTTACATCAACGGAGGAACAGTGTTTCAGCCTGCCAAACAATGTAATGACTCATTCAGGCAGAAAAATATTATCATCAAGGGAATATGTGAAACTTCTCAGTTTGACGGCAATTAGGGCTGAGATAAGTTGGCATGCTCCTGTGATGAACAGAGAAAAAATGCAATACTACTGTCAAGTACTGGTTGTTGAATAGTAAATAACAACTCCCCTGCTCTCAACTTTATGACAGATTTAAAACACCACCAAACAAAATCCAGATAAATCACAGAGCAGAGACCCAGGTTCGACCCTGACCTAGGGTACTATCTGTGCGAAGTTTGCACATTCTCAACCACATTCTGACCATGTGGGATTAGTCCGGTTTCCTCCCACATCCCAAAGACATGCAAGTTTGTAGGTTAATTGGCCTCTGTTAATTGCCCCAAGTATGTAAGGAGTAGGTGAGAAAGTGGGCTAATGTAGAACTAGTTTGACCAGTGATCAATGGTCAATATGGACACAGTGGGCCAAAATGCCAGTTTCCAAGCTATATCTCTCTAAACTAAAACTAAATACAAATTACACCACTCTACGGATCAGGTAATTATCATAAGACCTTGTCATAATCATAAGATTTGTTCGCTCTGTTGGTGCACAGTGCACTAGTAAATATAACATTAATCTACTAACATAAATATACACGTTATCCACTAAAAAAATCACCTTATTCAAGATAACTGTAGAATAAAAAATAAGGAATTTCTATTGATTATCCACATCTTTGCAGAACTGCATTTTCATGTTCACAGTTTCAGAAAATGTGGGTGGTTTGATGCATTCCCACAATCTATCTTCCTACTAAGCCCAGTTTAATTTAAATGCAATTAAGGGTTTGGAATGAGCGTTATGTATTAGATAAAGCCCTGAATCTGCCAACTATCATAAATATGATTTTCTGAAAAATTAATTACAAGCCATTAGGGTACAAATCATCTTATTGCAAGTGTTAAATTAAATCACAAAATCATTTCACTCATTCTATTAAATAATGAACACTGATTTAAAGCAGCTCTTCAATTTATTACAAGTACGTAACATTTTAAGGGAAGTGATAAATGCTCTGACATGAAAATACCAAAAGAACATTGCTAAAAGCAGTAACTATGAAAATCTTTTCAAACAGATAATCTGATGAATGCACAACGTAAATTTCTGATGTGTATAGAGGGATAGTAGCAAATAACTCCTATTTCAGGTGTGAGTTTCCTTAACAACATCAGCTGACAAACTTATAACTAGCGTCACAGGAGTGCTATAACGAACAACATAAGGTTACATTTCTGAACTGATAATGCTAGATAAGGAAAAGCAAATTGGAATTCTGCAGACTTAGGGCTTAGTGTCATTGAGTCATACTGTGTGGAAACACGTCCTTTGGCCCAACTTGCCCATGGTGACCAAAATGCCCCATCTATCTGCATTTGGCCCATATCCCTCTAAACCTTTCCTATCCATGCACCTTCCAAATGTATTTCAAATGTTGTTATAATAGAGTCGTAGAGTCAAATAGCATTGATGTAGGCCCTTCGGCTCAACTTGCCTACGCCGACCAACATGCCCCATCTACATTAGTCCCATCTGCCTGCTTTCGGCCCATATCCCTCTAAACCTATCCTATCCAAGGTACCTGTCTAAATCTAAATGTTGCTCCTCAAGGCGGAACAGTGACGCAGCAGTAGAATTGCTGCCTTTTGAATGAATGAATGAATGAATGAATAAGTTTATTGGCCAAGTATGTACACATACAAGGAATTTCCCTTGGTGCTCCGCTCGCAAGTAACAACACGACAGAGTAACAATTAAGAATGACACATAAAACATTAAACATTAATAATAAAACATTACAGTTTAAACATGTGAATGAAATATAATACTGGAGCAAAATGAGGCTACAGACGTTTGGTTATTGAGTAGAGCTACTACACATGGAAAAAAGCTGTTTTTATGTCTGGCTTTGACAGCGAAGTCGCTTTCCAGAGGGAAGTGCTTCAAAGAGTTTGTGGCCAGGGTGAGAGGGGTCAGAGATGATCTTACCCGCTCGCTACCTGGCCCTTGCAGTGTACAGTTCGTCAATGGGGGGAAGGTTGCAGCCAACAACCTTCTCAGCTGATCAGACGATTCGCTGCAGCCTCCGGATGTCATGCTTGGTGGCTGAGCCAAACCAGACCATGATGGAGAAGGTGAGGACAGACTCTACGATGGCAGTATAGAATTGGACCATCATTGCCTGTGGCAGATTGTGTTTCTTCAGCTGCCGCAGGAAGTACATCCTCTGTTGGGCCTTTTTGACTGTGGAGTCTATGGTGGCCCCCCATTTCAGGTCCTTGGAGATGGTGGTTCCAAGGAATTAAAAAAACTCCACAGATGTGACTGTGGTGTTGTTGATGGTGAGTGGGGGGGGGGGGGGGGAGCTCTCCTAAAGTCTACTCTCAATTCCACTGTCTTAAGAGCATTGAGCTCCAGGTTGTCACGAAGGCACCAGGACGCCAGCTGTGTCACTTCCTGTCTGTAAGCAGATTCCTCCCCATCCTGGATCAGTCCAATCAGGTTTGTGTCGTCCGCGAACTTGAGAAGCTTGACAGAGGAGTCTGTGGTGGTGCAGTCGTTGGTGTAGAGAAAGTAAAGGAGAGGAGAGAGTACGCAGCCTTGTGGTGCTCTTATGGTGAGGGTCCGAGCTGTGCTTTCCCAGCCTCACATGCTGCTAAAGAAGGAACTGCAGATGCTGGAAAATCGAAGGTACACAAATGTTGTCACAATACAGTCTGAAGAAGGGTTTCGGCCCGAAACGTTGCCTATTTCCTTCGCTCCATAGATGCTGCTGCACCCGCTGAGTTTCTCCAGCATTTTTGTGTACCTCACATGCTGCTTCCTGTCTGTCAGGAAGTTGGTGATCCACTGACAGAGGGGTTCAGGCACAGTCAACTTGGAGAGTTTGGAGTGTAGTAGCTCTGGCACAATGGTGTTGAATGCAGAGCTAAAATCAACAAACAAAATCCTTGCTTAGGTCCCCTGGCGGTCTAGGTGCTGGATGATGAAATGCAGGCCTAGGTTGACTGCATCATCCACCGATCTATTGGCCCCGTATGCAAACTGCAGAGGGTCCAACAGGGGGTTCGTGATATTTTTCAGTTTGGCCAGCACAAGTCTTTCAAAGGTCTTCATGACTACAGAGGTCAGTGCGACAGGCCTGAGGGTAGAAGGGGAAATATTGTCCGGTTCTGGAGATTTACGGCTTTTCTGTCTTCTGAACAGCCTCTCCACCTGCTCAATTTCTACTGTTAGTGATGGAGAAGTGGCCAGACTAATGTTGGGCAGCAAGGAGGGGGTGGGTAGTAGACGATGGCCCAGTCTTTGCAGACTGGAGTCAGGCTGTAGGTGGGTGTAAAGTGGTGATTGGAGAGGGGTGGGTGGGAAAGGGCCCAGTCTTTGCAGACTGGAGTCAAGCTGTGAGTAGGTGTGAAGTGTTGGTTGGGGAGGGGGGAGGGGGGGGGGGTACCAGGGTTAAGTTTCTGTCTATTGAATCAGTAGTAGAACTTGTTCAGGTCGTTGTTCAGCTGACAATTATCCAAGGAGCGGGGGGCTTTCCTCTTGTAGCTGGTGATTTCTCGCAAGACCTTCCAAACTGAAGAAGTCATTAGCTGAGAACTTGCTCCTCAACTTCTCAGAGTACCTTTCCTTGGCAGATCTGATTCCTCTTCTCAGCTTGTACTTGGCCTGCCTGTAGAGGTCAGCATCCCCTCTCCTGTAGGCCTCATCTTTGGACTGGCGGAGATGTCTGATTTCTGCTGTAAACCAGGGCTTGTCATTGTTGAACCAGATCTAGGCCCTAGTGGGAATGCAACTGTCCTCACAAAAGCTGACATATGATGATACAGTGCCGTATACTCATCGAGGCTTGTGGTTGCTTCCCTGAACACATTCCAATCAGTGCAGTGAAAGCAGGACTGTAGGTTTTCAATGCCCTCGCTTGTCCACCTTTTCATTGTTCTGATCACAGGCTTAGCAGATTTTAGTTTCTGCCTGTAGGTTGGAATAAGGTGAACTAGACAATGATCAGAGAGACCCAGAGCCGCCCGGGGAACAGAGCGATATGCGTTCTTGATTGAAGTCTAACAGTGATCGAGTGTTCTCTCCCCTCTGGTGGGGCAGGTAACATGAAGTCTGCACTTTGGAAGGTCTTGGCTGAGGTTAGCCTTGTTAAAGTCCCCCAAAACAATGACCATGAAGTCACTCTCTACCCTCATTACCTGGTCAGCGAGTTGCGTTTGCGCCTCACGTACTAGAGATCTGGGTTTGAGATCTGGGTTCGATCTTGATTACAGGTGCTGTCTGTACAGAGTTTGTACGATCTCCCCATGACACATGAGTTTCTCTGAGGGTTCCGTTATTCTCCCAAATTCCGAAGACGTACAGATTTATAGGTTAATTGGCTTTGGTAAAAATTGTAAATCGTCTCCAGTGTGTAGGATAGTCATAGTGTACAGGGATTACTGGTCAGCAGAGACACAATTGGACAAAGGGCCTTTTTCTGCGCATATCTCTAAACTAAACTAAACCAAAGATAGACACAAAAAGCTGGAGTATCTCAGCGGGTTGAAGAAGGGACTGAAGGGTCTCAACCCGAAAGTCACATATTTCTTTTCTCCAGAAATACTGTCTGATCCGCTGAGTTACTGCAGCTTTTTGTGTCTATCTCTGATTTAAACCAGCATCGGTAGTTCTTTCCAATTAATCTTTGTTTTGATCTACCACTCTTATTGCCTGAAGACACGGAAATGTCCACGTCATTATCAATGGCAATCACTCAAAGTGGAATATGTTTGTCCTCCCAGTGGGTTCATTCTGTGGGCCTGGAGCAAGAGCAACAGACTTTATGTCATTCCAGGTGAATGGCATGGTCTCCATGACAGTTGGGAATCCCTCCCTGCTGCAATCTCCTACTGCTTTCTTTGGCATTATGGTGCTCCATCTGTGACCAGCCACCATCTTCTGCTGTTGAGTTCTTCTTCTTGGGCTGCACTTTGTCAGGAAAATCTTGTCAAGCTGTCCACCATGGGTGACCATACCAGGATGGATTACTTTTCAGGATCATCGGCACATACAGGCTTCCCACCACAACAAGGTGGTGACCCTCAGAGACCGTGAACTGCGTGAGAGGTGGCAAGGAAGGGCTTAGCACCGAAGATTTAACCACCACAGAGCTTATCGAGATCCACAATCATTCCTGGAGACATATCTCATCGAGACCTATTATCTCAAAAAATGTCACACACATGCCCTGACAGTTGAAGTCAATTCTCTGCTTCAGAATTATTCTAGGCTCCTACTGCTGATCTATGCTACGTCACAGTTCATTGGTCTCTGCATATCAAGCAGGTCACTAATGCTCTATGCTCACTGGGAGAATATTTTATTAGAAGTATATACAATTATGAGAGGCATAGATAAGGAAAACAATCAGAACCTTTTCATAGGATGGAAAAAATTAAATCTGAGGGAGCATAGCTTTAAGGTGTGATGGGCAAAGTATAAAGGAGTTGTGCTAGGCATCTTTTTGTACACAGGGGGTGGCGAGTTCCTGAAATGTGCTGCCGGAATTGGTGGTTGAGGCAGATACAATTGAGGCATTTAACAGACTTTTGGATAGGATATGGATCTGCAGGGAATGGAGGGATATGAATTATGTGCAGGTAGAGAAGAGATAGACTTGGCATCATGTCCAGCAGATATTGTTGGCTGAAGGACCTATTCTTGTGCTGTACTATTCTATGCTCTAGGTTCACCACGGCTATATCCACCATTTACATAAAGGGCCTGTCCCACCAGCATGCGACTGCATGCGGCTAGCGCAACCTAACGTGGTCGCTTGAGCCGTACGGCCTCGCGGGGCCGGTCCCACTTCGATCGCCGGAGGCGTATGGAGTTGTGCGGGGCTGTTCCCGACATCGTGCGGGGCTCCGAAAAACTGACACTGTCCAAAAATTCCGCGCGCCAACGGCCTGTCGGCCCACATCCGCATTGAGGACGTATGCAGCGTCTCAACGTCGTACGCAACGTCTTGACGTCGTACGCAGCATCTTGACGGCGTACGCCTAGCACGTGGCATTGCGCGATGACGTCACCGCCCGGCGTGCCGTAGCGTGATGACGTCACCGCCAGACGCCGTGCGACGTCCAAATTCAGTCGGCCCGCCTCCTGCCCGGCTGATTGGTGAGTATGATGTCGGGACCAGCCCCGTCCAACTCCAGATGCCTCCGCGGTTGAAAGTGGGACCGGCCCCGCGAGGCCGTACGCCTCAAGCCACCACGTTTGGTCGCAATCGCATGCTGGTGGGACAGGCCCACTTCTGAAAGTGCTTCTCATCCCTCAGAACTCAGAGTTCTTGGAGCAGTGGGAGCTTACTGGAGACCTGGAGACCTTAATACCACTCCAATTAACACATTTTTTGCAGTCTGTGTCACTCTGTGAATTACCAAACAAGCCCAGCCATCAGATGACAATACAAAACAATGGGAGAGCCAGCAGAGTGAATACTAGAGTGATGATAACTACGAGGTAGAAGTAGAAGTGAAAGAACACCATTGGCATACGCGGCTCATTCAATACTCATAACCAGAGGAGACTCAGGCCTGAAGGTTGTCTACTCTGGTCATGCAGTCTTGGAGAGTCTTAAACAAGAAAGGCATTCATTAAAATCATAAGAGTGCAGCATACACAATCCAATATCATTAACATATTTGCAGCTTTATTTTGTTATGTACGGTGATATATTTCCAGAGTAAAGTTGATTATTAATAACGTGAAATAGCTTCAAATTTGAAGAACACGGATGCATTTTCCACAACATGTAGGAGTTTGTAGCTCTACTACATGGTTTGAAATTTCTGGTGCATTAACCAACAGTGAATCACTCATATCACTAGACTGATAAGTTGATTGTCACTATAATGTTATATGTCCGAATCTGTGAAGGCAGCGTGATGTTATTCAACCACTCACCACTGTGCACACATTGCACTTGTTGATTTCAGAATTAATTTCATCAGAAGGTTAGCACCCTCATGCCCAGCGCAGTTCCTGTGCTGTATGACTATGCATCTATATATTTTCAACATTTTCCGAATTGTCTCCCACAATAGCCTTAATACATAGAACGTGGAACAGTTCAGCACAAGAACAGGCCTTTTGGTCCACAGAGAATGTGACAAACATAATACCCTATCTGTGCCTCTCATAATTTTTCTGACCTATGAAAGGAAGCATACCATACCTCTCCCTTACCACTATATTTGTGTTACCACTTTCAGGGAGTTATGGACTTGGACCCCAAGATTCCTCTGTACATCAATGCTGTTAAGGGTCATTAATTGTATATTTCCCCCTTACATTTGACCTCCCATTGCTCGGAATAAACATCATCTGCCATTTCTCCACTCATTTCTGTAGCTGATCTATATACCGCTATATACTTTGACAGTTTTACTCACAGTCCACGACCCCAGCGAACTTGGTATAATCTGCAAGCTTACTAAGCAACCCATCTACATTTATGTCCAAGTCATATATATCACAAACAGCAGAGGCCCCAGTAGAGATCACTGTGGAACTCTACTGGTCACAGACCACCAGACTGAGGTCTCTGTCCTTCCACCACAACCCTTCCATCAGTAAGCCAGTTCCAAATACATATGACCCAAGTCACTGTTAATCCGATGCATCTTAATCTTCTGGATCAGCCTACTAAGGGAGCCTTTATCAAATCCCTTACTAAAATCACTGTGGATAACATCCACCACCATCGATCACCTTGATCACATCCTCAAAACATTAAATCAAGTTATAAAGTCACGAGTTGCTGCGTACAAACACATGCTGACTGCCCCTAACTAACCCCTTCTCTTCCAATTTGGAGTAAATCCTATACTGAATAATCCTCTTCAAAAGCTGATGCACTGACGTGAGGCGTACCAGCCTATAATTCCCTGAATTCTCTCCACTTCCCTTTTTAAATAAAGGGGCAACATTAGCTATTCTCCAGTCGTCCAGGACCTTACCTACGGCCAGAGAAGACACAAAGATCTTCGTCAAGGCTCTCGCAATCCCCTCTCTTACCTCTCTCAATAACCTATGATAGCTCCCATCAGGTCCTGGGGATTTATCTACCTTAATGCTCTTCAGGACCTCCGCACCTTCTCCTTCTTAATATCAACCTGATCTTGCATATTAGTATTCTCCACACTGATCTCACTCTCCTCCTTGTCCTTCTTCTTGATGTAACAAATACAAAGTACTTGTTTAGTACCTCGCCTACACAGAGGATCCATGAACCTGTCTTCATCGATGGATCAGTGGTGGATTTCATTCAATCAAATTCTGCATTATTTCTTTTGATTTTATGGCTATTGCAGTGAAATTTTGCAATATATTGTTATTCTAGATTTCCCCAGTGTACCAACAAACAATGCAAATATATACTTCTACCAGCAAAGGTATGCTGAGAAGTTGCTTGAAAAACAAATAGAATAACAGATACAACAGACTGCAAATGCTGGAAACTGGAGCAAAGAAACACATTGCTGGAGAAACTCTGTGGGTCAAGCAACATCAGTAGAGACATGACTGTTTTTTTGGCTCAAGAACTAGTATCAGAACTGAAAGTGTAGAGGAAAGACAGCCAGTATAAAGAGGTTGGAGTGAGGGTAGAGATGGGGTAGCCGGTAGGTAATAGGTGAGGTAAGAGAAAGAGCCACATGAGGAGAGGAGAGGGGAAAGATAGAGACTAAAGGGAAATAGTCGAACCATATAAAAGAGGGATGATGGGCAGATGGAACCAGATGGGGAAGGGGATAGGAAAGGTGAACCAAGGGAGAAGAAACACAAGTGAATAGTTTCTTGGATGATGGGAAGATGGAACTAGGTAGGGTGGATGGGGTTGAAATTCCAGGAAATAGGGGGGGGTGGGGGGTGCGGGGAGGTAAACAAAGGGGAAATGTAAAAGGTGAATCCTTCTTTAGGATGGAGAGTGACATTGTTAATTAAGAAACAAGGGTCCTGAACTTTGTAACTTTGAGGGTATGAAACGTGAATTGGCCAAGATAGACTGGCAATTGATTCTTAAAGGGTTGAAGGTGGATATGCAATGGAAGGCATTTAAAGACTGCATGGATGAACTACAACAATTGTTCATCCCAGTTTGGCAAAAGAATAAATCAGGGAAGGTAGTGCATCCGTGGATAACAAGGGAAATCAGGGATAGTATCAAAACAAAAGATGAAGCATATAAATTAGCCAGAAAAAGCAGCCTACCAGGGGACTGGGAGAAATTCAGAGTCCAGCAGAGGAGGACAAAGGGCTTAATTAGGAAAGGGAAAATAGATTATGAAAGAAAACTGGCAGGGAACATAACAACTAACAGTAAATGTTTTCATAGATATGTGAAGAGAAAAAGATTAATTAAAACAAATGTAGGTCCCTTGCAGTCAGAAACAGGCGAATTGATCATGGGGAACAAGGACATGGCAGACCAATTGAATAACTACTTTGGTTCTGTCTTCATTAAGGAAGACATAAATAATCTGCCGGAAATAGCAGGGGACCGGGGGTCAAATGAGATGGAGAAACTGAGTGAATTCCAGGTTAGCCGGGAAATGGTGTTAAGTAAATTGAATGGATTAAAGGCCGATAAATCCCCAGGGCCAGATAAGTTGCATCCCAGAGTACTTAAGGAAGTAGCCCCAGAAATAGTGGATGCATTAGTGATAATTTTTCAAAACTCTTTAGATTCTGGAGTAGTTCCTGAGGATTGGAGGGTAGCTAATGTAACCCCACTTTTTAAAAAGGGAGGGAGAGAGAAAACGGGGAATTACAGACCAGTTAGTCTAACATCGTTAGTGGGGAAAATGCTAGAGTCAGTTATTAAATATGGGATAGCAGCACATTTGGAAAGTGGTGAATTCATTGGACAAAGTCAGCATGGATTTATGAAAGGTAAATCATGTCTGACGAATCTAATAGAATTTTTGGAGGATGTAACTAGTAGAGTGGATAAGGGAGAACCAGTGGATGTGTTATATCTGGACTTTCAGAAGGCTTTCGACAAGGTCCCACATAAGAGATTAGTATGCAAACTTAAAGCACACGGTATAGGGGGTTCAGTATTGATGTGGATAGAGAACTGGCTGGCAGACAGGAAGCAAAGAGTAGGAGTAAACGGGTCCTTTTCACAATGGCAGGCAGTGACTAGTGGGGTACCGCAAGGCTCAGTGCTGGGACCCCATCTATTTACAATATATATTAATGATCTGGATGAGGGAATTGAATGCAACATCTCCAAGTTTGCGGATGACACGAAGCTGGGGGGCAGTGTTAGTGTCGAAGAGGTTACTAGGGAAATTGATGAGGGTAAAGCAGTGGATGTTGTCCATATGGACTTCAGTAAGGCCTTTGACAAGGTTCCGCATGGAAGGTTGGTTAAGAAGATTCAATTGTTGGGTATTAATGGTGGAATAGCAAGATGGATTCAACAGTGGCTGAATGGGAGATGCCAGAGAGTAATGGTGGATGGCTGTTTGTCAGGTTGGAGGCCGGTGACTAGTGGGGTGCCTCAGGGGTCTGTGTTGGGTCCACTGTTGTTTGTCATGTACATCAATGATCTGGATGATGGTGTGGAAAATTGGATTAGTAAGTATGCAGATGATACTAAGATAGGTGATGTTGTGGATAATGAAGTAGATTTTCAAAGTTTACAGAGAGATTTAGGCCATTTGGAAGAGTGGGCTGAAAGATGGCAGATGGCGTTTAATGCTGATAAATGTGAGGTGCTACATCTCGGCAGGACAAATCAAAATAGGACGTACATGGTAAATGGTAGCGAATTGAGGAATGCAGTTGAACAGAGGGATCTAGGAATAACTGTGCATAGTTCCCTGAAGGTGGAATCTCATGTAGATAGGGTGGTAAAGAAAGCTTTTGGTGTGCTGGCCTTTATAAATCAGAGCATTGAACATAGAAGTTGGGATGTAATGTTAAAATTGTACAAGGCATTGGTGAGGCCAATTCTGGAGTATGGAGTACAATTTTGGTCGCCTAATTATAGGAAGGATGTCAACAAAATAGAGAGAGTACAGAGGAGATTTACTAGAATGTTGCCTGGGTTTCAGCAACTAACTTACAGAGAAAGGTTGAACAAGTTAGGTCTTTATTCTTTGGAGCGCAGAAGGTTAAGAGGGGACTTGATAGAGGTCTTTGAAATTATGAGCGGGTTAGACAGAGTTGACGTGGATAAGCTTTTCCCATTGAGAGTAGGGAAGATTCAAACAAGGGGACATGACTTGAGAATTAAGGGACAGAAGTTTAGGGGTAACATTAGGGGGAACTTCTTTACTCAGAGAGTGGTAGCTGTGTGGAATGAGCTTCCAGTGGAAGTGGTGGAGGAAGGTTCGATTTTATCCTTTAAAAATAGATTGGATGGGTATATGGAGGGTTATGGTCTGAGTGCAGGTAGATGGGACTAGGGGGGGGGTAATAAAAAATAAAAAAAATAAAAAATAAAAAAAAATAAAAACGTGTTCGGCACGGACTTGAAGGGCCAAGATGGCCTGTTTCCATGCTGTAATGGTTATATGGTTATATGGTAAGGAGGATGCTAGGAGGCTGCAAGGTGACTTGGATAGGTTGGGTGAGTGGGCAAATGCATGGCAGATGCAGTATAATGTAGATAAATGTGAGGTTATCCACTTAGGTGGCAAAAACAGGAAAGTAGACTATTATCTGAATGGTGGCCGATTAGGAAATGGGGAGATGCAACGAGACCTGGGTGTCATGGTACACCAGTCATTGAAAGTAGGCTTGCAGGTGCAGCAGGCAGTGAAGAAAGCGAATGGTATGTTAGCATTCATAGCAAAAGGATTTGAGTATAAGAGCAGGGAGGTTCTACTGCAGTTGTACAGGGTCTTGGTGAGACCACACCTGGAGTATTGCGTACAGTTTTGGTCTCCTAATCTGAGGAAAGACATTCTTGCCATAGAGGGAGTACAGAGAAGGTTCACCAGACTGATTCCTGGGATGGCAGGACTTTCATATGAAGAAAGACTGGATAGACTCGGCTTGTACTCGCTAGAATTTAGAAGATTGAGGGGGGATCTTATAGAAACTTACAAAATTCTTAAGGGGTTGGACAGGCTAGATGCAGGGAGATTATTCCCGATGTTGGGGAAGTCCAGAACAAGGGGTCACAGTTTAAGGATAAGGGGGAAGTCTTTTAGGACCGAGATGAGAAAATCATTTTTTACACAGAGAGTGGTGAATCTGTGGAATTCTCTGCCACAGAAGGTAGTTGAGGCCAGTTCATTGGCTATATTTAAGAGGGAGTTAGATGTGGCACTTGTGGCTAAAGGGATCAGGGGGTATGGAGAGAAGGCAGGTCCAGGATACTGAGTTGGGTGATCAGCCATGATCATATTGAATGGCGGTGCAGGCTCGAAGGGCCGAATGGCCTACTCCTGTACCTATTTTCTATGTTTCTATGTTTCTAAACAAAGGGAGAATGAACCCAGGTAGAGCAGTGGGAGTGGGAAAGGAACAAGTGTTCTGGGTTACCTGAAATGGGAAAATTCAATGTATACACCTTTAGGGATATGTGGACCAGGGAGTCACAGAGAGTTGTTACCTGAGAAAACACAAATGAGGGAAAGAGGAATATGTGACTGGTGGTGGGAACCCATCACAGCTGATGGAAGTAGTGAAGGATGCTGGATGCGGGGATAGTCGGGTGAAACACGAGGACCAAGGAAACTATCTGATTTCTGTCTGGGGAGAGAGGTGTGAAAGAAGACATCTGGGAAATGGAGGTGTTGCGAATGAGGGCTCCATAAGCGACTTTGAGTCCTGAAAAGCGCTATATAAATAAAATCTATTATTATTATTAACCTCAGTATGGGGAAATCTAAGGTTCCTGAAAAGGAGAACAAAGAAGCAAAACTTCATCTTGAGAACAGATGGGGCAGAGACAGAGGAACTGAGAGGAAGGGGTGGCGTCCATCCGGGAGACAGGGTCGGGGGAAATGTAGTCCAGTGACTGTGGAACAGTGGGTTGAAAATAGATATTGGTGAATAGTTTGTCCCCAGATATGGAGTCAGAGAGGTTTCGAAAAGGGACAGAAGTGTCAGAAATGGTCCAAATGAATTTGAGGGAAGTAGCAGCAAAGGTGATAAAATTGACAAGTATAAGTGCATGAAGCAGCACTGATTGTAGTCATCGATGTAGCGGGGAAAGAGTTGGGTGTTTCTTATGGTGGTAATGGATAAGGTTCAGGCACAGGAATTACACCACCTACTGTTGCAGGGAAAAGTGCTGGGAAACAGGGAGGGATTTCTGATGGTAGTGAGGAAGGATGTGTGGGATGAGTGTCCCACCTCCGAAGGTTTCAGGGGGAAATGCCAGGGGATAGGGAAGGGTATTCTGATGATAGAAGGCACTTTACCTTTGTGCTGTCAGTTTGTATTGATTATATTTGCAGTCATTTAATTGAGTCAAAAACAGGCTTGGTTATTTTTACAGAAAATGCCCTGGAAGGAAAACATTAAAAAAAATTGCTCTAAAATGATGCTCTTGCTTTTGTTGGCAACTATAACATCAAATGCCTATTAAAGAGATATTCTAATTTTTTACCATCCTTATATTCAAAATCCTATATCCTGGTCTCTGTTTCAGTTAAAAATAATTTGTGATCGTTAATATTACTATTGTCATTACTTCTTAAATAGTAATAGGTTCAAAGGAAGTTAGGCTGTTTTTACGTCTCGCAGTATTGCATTTTAATGATGTATCAGTCACACAAGACAATGTTAAATTCACACTGAAATAACAATGATCTATGTGTGCCTTGTATTTCTCAGATGTCCGGTTAAAAAATGACTGTCTTAATTATATGGGGATCAATGCTTGCTGTACCTTACACTGTCTATTCTCCCAAATGAATTATACCTACGGGCAACCTCCTCATCTCTCTGCTCAGATCTGACTAATTTTATCCTAGTACAATGCTGTCAAACAGTCTTTCTGTCTCAGTGGCTTTAATCGATTAACTCAACATCTTTATAACATATCACCCGCTGCCAGAGAAGAAACGGATACTCGGAAGGATTTTAACTAACTGACAGTTTAATTATTTGAGTCTCAAAGACTTAACTCATACACAGCAGCAAATTACCAAAGGTTGTCAGTCTAACTGCTCCAAGAACATGAGATGGAAAGAGCAATGTTCCCTTAAAAATCTATCGGCAAATCATATTGGGTAAGATCTTCCAAGAGCGCTCCAGTATTTACCATTCTATCGCCCAACACTGATGGCCTTATCTGAATGGAAATTGTTTGAACAGCTGACAATCTCCTGGCCTGTCCTATGCCATTCACCTGGCAATCCTGCTACATGACAAAGCTCCCAATGAAATTCAGCATGCCAATTTACAGTATATCTTCAGTTCCTTCTTTTAACTGGTGACCTAGTGTGTAGGAAGTGGGACAAGGAAGTAGTGTGAACTGATGATTGATGGTCAGTGGGCTGAAGGGAATGTGTATTTCAATCAATCAAAACATAGAAACATAGAAACATAGAAAAATAGGTGCAGGAGTAGGCCATTCGGCCCTTCGAGCCTGCACCGGCCATTCAATATGATCATGGCTGATCATCCAACTCAGTATCCTGTACCTTCTTTCTCTCCATACCCCCTGATCCCTTTTGCCACAAGGGCCACATCTAACTCCCTCTTAAATATAGCCAATGAACTGGCCTAAACTACATTCTGTGGCAGAGAATTCCAGAGATTCACCACTCTCTGTGTAAAAAATGTTTTTCTCATCTCGGTCCTAAAAGATTTCCCCTTTATCCTTAAACTGTGACCCCTTGTTCTGGACTTCCCCAACAGGGAACAATCTTCCTGCATCTAGCCTGTCCAACCCCTTAAGAATTTTGTAAGTTTCTATAAGATCCCCCCTCAATCTTCTAAATTCTAGCGAATACAAGCCGAGTCTATCCAGTCTTTCTTCATATGAAAGTCCTGACTAGTGTGGAAAGCTGTATCTTGAGAACAAAATGTGGCGGAGATGAAGAAACTGCAAGATAGGGATGACATCCTTGCAAGAGACAGGGTGGGAGGATGTGTAGCCAAGGTAGTTGTGGGAATCAATATACTCTTGACTCTCTTGACTCTTAATGTCTGTGGATCGTTTGTCTCAGATGGAAAACTAAGTGTTTAGTTAAGTGCTGCCCGTGTAATAAGGTGAATCAAATAATTAGATAAATGAAGAAACCCTGATGAAATCATAGGAATGGCAGGCATTTTGCCAGGACCGAGCATCTAAACCAGCTATATACAGACAATCGTTAATTTAGCAGTTCCTTCCTACACATTAATTTAGTTTAGTTTCGATTAGTTTTTATTGTCACATGTACCAAGGTACAGTGAAAAGCTTTTTTTGTTGCGTGCTACCGAGTCAGCGGAAAGACTATACATGATTACAATGTCTACAGTGTACAGATACAGGATAAAGGTAATAACGTTTTGTGCAAGGAAACAATCCACTAACTCCATATTGTCCAGTCACTCTAATCCCACATTAATCCCTTTTTCTCCCTACATCCCCATCAGATTCTACTGCTCAACCACACACTAGGAGCAATTTACAGTGGCCACTTTATCTACCAACCTGCACATCTTTGGGATTTGGGAGGAAATTAGAGCTAAGTCATCAAGTCATAGTCATAATACGCAGAAACCGGCCCTTCAATTCAACTCACCCATCCCAACAAAGATGCCCCATTTACACTCGTCCTACCTGCCTGCGTTGTACCCATATCCCTCAAATTATTTCTTATCTATGCACCTATCTTTGCTATCTGTGTAGAAAGAAACTGCAGATGCTGGTTTAAACTGAAGATAGACACAAAGTGCTAGGGTAACTCAACTGGACAGGCTGCATCGCTGGAGGGAAGGAATGTGTGACATTTTGGGTCGAGACCCTTCTTCAGACCTACCCTTCTTCTTCGCTATCTGTGATACCACCCACTTGAGTGTCATCTACAAACTTATTAATTATGCCTTCTACATCTCATCCAAATCGTTGACATAAACCACTAAACAGCATTAGGCCCAGCACCAATCACGCACACCACTGGTCACAGGCCTCCAGAATGAAAATCAATCTTCCACCATCACCCTTGTTCCTTTTCATGAAGCAAATTTTGTATCTAATCGATGAGGTCTCTTTGGATCCCATGCGATCTAATCTTCCAGAGCGGCCTGCCTTATCAAATGCCTTGCTAAAATCATTGTTGTTATTGTAAAGTCCTCGCCTGCCAACTGTTCCCTATAGCTCAAGCCGTTGAGTCCTTGTAATCTTAGCACCCTTTCCAGCTTAACTGCATCCTTCCTATAACACGGTAGGCAAAACCAAATGTGGCCTCACCAACTGTAACATAACATAGATCTGAAACATAATGTCCCGCCTTCCACACTTAGTACCATGACTGATGAAGACCAATGTATGAAAAGCCTTCTTTACTGCCCTATCTACCTGTGATTCTTCTTTCTGGTAACTACGTACCTGTATTCCTAAATCCCTCTGCGCTACAACATTCTTCAAGGCCCCACCATTCATTGCGAGGGCCCTGCCCTAGTCTCACTACCCAGGCTCTTCGGCCCAACTCTTCCATGTTTTTTAAAATGTTGTTTTTGTACCTGCCTCAACTACCTTTCCCTGGCAGCTTGTTCAGTATAAGCACCATTTACGAATTTACAATGTACAAAAATAATATAACACCACTGCATTGACAACTTCTAACTGCTGCTGCAGATCCAATAACGTAATGTCACTTTGTTGCTGTTTTCTGATAAACAATGGTCCTCAAGATGTTTCTTGAGTGGGTTTTAGACAATGGTAATGGCAATGATCATCAAAGTAAAATAGTGAGACTTTACTGATGTAGTCATTGCCAAATATTGTTATGATAAAGCCACTTGCGATTTTAAATCACTGCTGTGCGTGGACTATCTCACTGCTAATGAACAGAACCATTGGAACAGCATCCACAAATTAATTTGAGAGCTTTGTTGCAGTATGCTGTTATCTTCTTCCTCATTCATCATGGGATTTCCTGTCTTGCTGCAGCATCGCAAGCATGGCTTGTATCCTCTTTATGGTCGGGTTATGCAATATGCAGCAGAAGCAGCTCTCTACTTCGAGGCACCCTCAGTAATCCGAGCAACAGATCCTCATCTTTGTGACATTGACAGCAATTTCAATTAGGTTTACAGTGGCCCAATAGTTGCCACTGAAATTGTATTTGATAGCAGAACAGGAGACTCAACTGGAGTGAGCAGACATGGTCAGAGGAGATGGCCCTAAGCATCCATATTAGTATATGAAATGTGGCAGGTAGAGCAGATGGCTGAGGATGGAAGTGCCATTAACTCTACTTGGATGCTTGATCCTTGCTCATTGCTCATGAAAAAACATTCCTGAAATTGTATGCAAATTTCTACCCCTATTTATATGATAGGTCTTTGCAAAAAATATGTAGGAATTAAAATTGCCTATTCAGTAGAATTTAGGGCTAGCTATGTGATATATAAAACATATTGAATTTTGTTGATCCATACATTCCTATATTTCACTTAAAATGGCCACTGCATTTTCTCTCTATGCATTTTTAACACAGCTGGATAGTGTTTCCAATTTCCCTCATTGATTTTGTTCCCCTGTATCTTTTCTGTTCATTTTTCTAGCTGAACAGTATTGGGATTTGGATCCTGCATCCTTGTGAAACTGGGAAAGATAAACCATAGGCAATAGTAAATGAATCAAATTAACTGTAATTGAACTACTCCAGTCAGCATTGGCTTCATATTAGGGCATAATATCAATGTTAATTTGGCACATCACAGAAGAAACGAATAAGAAGATGGTAGTCAGATAACATTGCTGTAACAAATAGCAAAAACTTCTACAGATCAATTCCATTTATTATGCCCACAACTTAAATGATATTAGTGCCCTCCATTCTCTCTCATGCAACATCTATAATGTCTTCTATCCTCACCTGCATCAAAGAAATTATAAACACGTGCAGTATTCATTTCCTACATCGTCACAAGCGTAGATTGAATTTACAAAATGCAGAAGATTATTGATTGCAATTGGACAGAAAACTGAGACTTCACCCACAATCGAGGATTTTTTTACCTTCAGCAGCAATGATGCATTTTAAAGCTAGATTCCCCAGCAATTCCCAGTTTGACCTTTTTTAGGCAATTCTGTTTTCCAACCCTTTCAGTGAAAGCAATACATTTAAACAAGTTAATATGCTCCCTTTCATGACTTATCTCCGTGCTCCTTCACTCAAATCAGGCACTCGTAATGTGCGTCTTAGAACACATTTTCATCATCCATAACTACTCTTCCTATTAAGTAAATCTGTCACAATATGTTCAAAAACCTACCTGGGAGTGTGGTAGTATGCTTTGTAGTACAGCAGCATTATTCAAAGAAGGTTCAAAGAAAATAGAATAATTGGCATGATTGATTGGCATCATTTGCCATTCATGAACATGACTTTTGGTTTATTATTTGTAAAGCAATTAAGTAAGTAAGTAAGTAAGTTTATTGGCCAAGTATTCACATACAAGGAATTTGCCTTGGTGCTCCGCCCACAAGTAACAACATGACATACAGTGACAGTTACGAATGACTCAGAAAACACTAAACATTAATAATAATAAAACATTAATGATAAAACACCATTGATTAAGCATGTGAACCAACAAAATATCAGATCAAAGGGAGGTTACAGATTTTTGGCTATTGAGTAGAGCAACTACTCGTGGATAAAAACTGTTTTTATGTCTGGCTGTGGCAGCTTTGACAGTCCGGAGTCGCCTTCCAGAAGGAAGTGATTCAAAGAGTTTGTGGCCAGGGTGAGAGGGGTCAGAGATGATCTTGCCCGCTCGCTTCCTAGCCCTTGCAGTGTACAGTTCATCAATGGAGGGAAGGTTGCAGCCAATAACCTTCTCTGCTGATCGGACAATTCGCTGCAGCCTCCAGGTGTATTGCTTGGTGGCTGAGCCAAACCAGACCATGATGGAGAAGGTGAGAACATACTCTACGATGGCCATGTAGAATTGGACCATCATTGCCTGTGGCAGATTGTGCTTCCTCAGCTGCCGCAGGACGTACATCCTCTGTTGTGCCTTTTTGACTGTGGAGTCGATGGTAGCCCCCCACTTAAGGTCCTTGGAGATGATGGTTCCCAGATGTGACTGTGGTGTTGTTGATGGTGAGTGGGGTGAGGGGAGGGGGAGCTCTGCTAAAGTCTACAATCAATTACACTGTCTTAAGAGCATTGAGCTCTAGGTTGTTGCGACGGCACCAGGACGCCAGCTGTGACACTTCCTGTCTGTAGGCAGATTCCTCCCCATCCTGGATCAGTCCAATCAGGGTTGTGTCGTCCGCAAACATGAGAAGCTTGACAGAGGTGTCTGTGGAGGTGCAGTCGTTGGTGTAGAGAGAGTAAAGGAGAGGAGAGAGTACGCAGCCTTGCGGTGCTCCTATGCTGAGCGTTTGCGGGTCCGAGATGTGCTTTCCCATCCTTGCATGCTGCTTCCTGTCTGTCAGGAAGCTGGTGATCCACCGACAGAGGGGTTCAGGCACAGTCAACTCGGAATGTTTGGAGTGTAGTAGCTCTGGAACAATGGTGTTGAATGCAGAGCTAAAATCAACAAACAGGATCCTCGCATAAGTCCCCTGGCGGTCTAGGTGCTGTAGGATAAAGTGCAGGTCCAGGTTGACTGCACTTTATGCGTGGCTGAAGGACAGGATAAATGCGTGGCTGAAGGACTGGTGCAGAAGGCAGGGATTCAAATTTCTGGATCATTGGGACCTCTTTTGTGGAAGGTGCGACCTGTACAAAAAGGATGGATTGCACTTGAACCTGAGGGGGACCGATATCCTGGCAGGGTGATCTGCAAAGGCTACTGGGGAGACTTTAAACTAGAATGGTTGGGGGGAGGGACTCAAATAGAGAAAGCTATTATACAGTGTGTGAGGCAGGAGGCAGAGAAGGAAAGCACTGAGACCCAACATGTAGGGGGGAAAGAAGAAAACAATAATAAACAGAGAATAAGAGGTGGTGGGGTTCTTAAATAGGTGAGCAGAGGAACAGAGGGGTGTAAAATGCGGGCGGAAGCAATAGGTAGCAAGGTGAAAAGTAAAAGTGGCAGGCAGACAAATCCAAGGCAAAAATCAAAAAGGGCCACTTTTCAACATGATTGTATAAGGGGTAAGAGTGTTGTAAAAACAAGCCTGAAGGCTTTGTGTCTCAATGCAAGGAGCATTCGTAATAAGGTGGATGAGTTGAACGTGCAGATAGCTATTAATGATTATGATATAGTTGGGATCACGGAGACATGGCTCCAGGGTGACCAAGGCTGGGAGCTGAACATCCAGGGATATTCAATATTCAGGAGGGATAGAGAGAAAGGAAAAGGAGGTGGGGTAGCGTTGCTGGTTAGAGAGGAGATTAATGCAGTGGAAAGGAAGGACATTAGCTTGGAGGATGTGGAATCGGTATGGGTAGAGCTGCAAAACACTAAGGGGCAGAAAACGCTGGTGGGTGTTGTGTACAGGCCACCTAGCAGTAGTAGTGAAGTTGGGGATGGCATCAAACAGGAAATTAGAAATGCGTGCAACAAAGGCAAAACAGTTATAATGGGTGACTTCAATCTACATATAGATTGGGTGAATCAAATTGGCAGGGGTGCTGAGGAAGAGGATTTCTTGGAATGTATGCGGGATAGTTATCTAAACCAACATGTAGAGGAACCAACGAGAGAGCAGGCTATTCTAGACTGGGTATTGAGTAATGAGGAAGGGTTAGTTAGCAGTCTTGTTGTGCGTGCCCCCTTGGGCAAGAGTGACCATAATATGGTTGAGTTCTTCATTAGGATGGAGAGTGACATTGTTAATTCAGAAACAACTGACTGCAAAAGTTTTTATAGATATGTGAAGAGAAAGAGATTAGTTAAAACAAATGTAGGTCCCTTGCAGTCAGAAACAGGTGAATTGATCATGGGGAACAAGGATATGGCAGACCAATTGAATAACTACTTTGGTTCCGTCTTCACTAAGGAAGACATAAATAATCTGCCGGAAATAGCAGGGGGCCGCGGCTCAAAGGAGATGGAGGAACTGAGTGAAATCCAGGTAAGTCGGGAAGTGATGTTGGGTAAATTGAATGGATTAAAGGCCGATAAATCACCAGGGCCAGATAGGCTGCATCCCAGAGTACTTAAGGAAGTAGCTCCAGAAATAGTGGATGCATTAGTGATAATTTTTCAAAACTCTTTAGATTCTGGAGTAGTTCCTGAGGATTGGAGGGTAGCAAACGTAACCCCACTTTTTAAGAAGGGAGGGAGAGAAAAAACAGGGAATTACAGACCAGTTAGTCTAACATCGGTAGTGGGGAAACTGCTAGAGTCAGTTATTAAAGATGGGATAGCAGCACATTTGGAAAGTGGTGAAATCATTGGACAAAGTCAGCATGGATTTACAAAAGGTAAATCGTGTCTGACGAATCTTATAGAATTTTTCGAGGATGTAACTAGTAGAGTGGATAGGGGAGAACCAGTGGATGTGTTGTATCTGGACTTTCAGAAGGCTTTCGACAAGGTACCACATAAGAGATTAGTATACAAACTTAAAGCACACGGTATTGGGGGTTCAGTATTGATGTGGATAGAGAACTGGCTGGCAAACAGGAAGCAAAGAGTAGGAGTAAACGGATCCTTTTCACAATGGCAGGCAGTGACTAGTGGGGTACCGCAAGGCTCAGTGCTGGAACCCCAGCTATTTACAATTTATATTAATGAACTGGATGAGGGAATTGAAGGCAACATCTCCAAGTTTGCGGATGACACTAAGCTGGGGGGCAGTGTTAGCTGTGAGGAGGATGCTAGGAGACTGCAAGGTGACTTGGATAGGCTGGGTGAGTGGGCAAATGTTTGGCAGATGCAGTATAATGTGGATAAATGTGAGGTTATCCACTTTGGTGGCAAAAACAGGAAAGCAGATTATTATCTAAATGGTGGCCGATTAGGAAATGGGGAGATGCAGCGAGACCTGGGTGTCATGGTACACCAGTCATTGAAAGTAGGCATGCAGGTGCAGCAGGCAGTGAAGAAAGCGAATGGTATGTTAGCTTTCATAGCAAAAGGATTTGAGTATAGGAGCAGGGAGGTTCTACTGCAGTTGTACAGGGTCTTGGTGAGACCACACCTGGAGTATTGCATACAGTTTTGGTCTCCAAATCTGAGGAAGGACATTATAGCCATAGAGGGAGTGCAGAGAAGGTTCACCAGACTGATTCCTGGGATGTCAGGACTTTCATATGAAGAGAGACTGGATAGACTTGGCTTATACTCGCTAGAATTTAGGAGATTGAGAGGGGATCTTACAGAAACGTACAAAATTCTTATGGGGTTGGACAGGCTAGATGCAGGAAGATTGTTCCCGATGTTGGGGAAGTCCAGGACAAGGGGTCACAGCTTAAGGATAAGGGGGAAATCCTTTAAGACCGAGATGAGGAAAAACTTTTTCACACAGAGAGTGGTGAATCTCTGGAACTCTCTGCCACAGAGGGTAGTTGAGGCCAGTTCATTGGCTATATTTAAGAGGGAGTTAGATGTGGCCCTTGTGGCTAAAGGGATCAGGGAGTATAGAGAGAAGGCAGGTACGGGATACTGAGTTGGATGATCAGCCATGATCATATTGAATGGCGGTGCAGGCTCGAAGGGCCGAATGGCCTACTCCTGCACCTATTTTCTATGTATCTATCATCCACAGATCTATTGGCCCGATATGCAAACTGCAGAGATTCCAGCAGGAGGTTTGTGATAGTTTTCAGCTTGGCCAGCACAAGCCTTTTGAGTGTCTTCATGACTACAGAGGTCAGTGCGACAGGCCTGTAGTCATTAAGACAAGTAATCCTTGCCTTTTTGGGTACAGGGACAATAGTGGAGACTTTGAAGCAGGCAGTGACACTACATGTTCGCAGGGACTGGTTAAAAATATCTGTATAGACCGGTGCCAGCTGTTTGGCACAGAGCTTAAGAGTAGAGGGGGAAACATTGTCAGGTCCTGGAGATTTCCGGCTTTTTTATCCTCTGAAAAGCCTCTCCACCTCCTCTATTTTTATTGTTGATATTGGATAATTGATGTTGTGCAGCACAGAAGGTGTGGGTGATTGGGTGTGAAGTGGTGATTGGAGGTGCGTGGGTGTAGAAGGGCCTAGTCTTTGCAGACTGAGGTCAGGCTGTGAGTGGGTGTGAAGTGTTGGTTGGGGTGGGAAATGGTCCAGTCTTTTCATACTGGAGTCTTGCCTTAAGTAGATGTGAAGTGGTGAATGGGAAAGAAAGGGCGCAGGGTCCATTCTTTGTAGACTGGGGTCTGGCTGAGTTGGTTGGGGAGGGGGGGAGGAGGTACCAGGGTTACGTTATGCAAAGCTACAACCATCTTTAGCGGATCTGAAAATCCCACTCGTGGTGTACACCTATAGCTTTTTGATAGTTCACAGAAAGATCAAAGAACAACGTAGCAGGGGTGAAGGCCCTTCAGCCCACAATGTTTGTACTGGCAGTGAAGCCAATTTAAACTAATCACAGCTGTATTTGCCTGGTCTACATCACTCTATTCACTTCCTGATCGTATGACAATCTAAATGCCACTCAAATGGTACTATTGTATTAATTTTCCAAGGCACACCGCAAGTGAAAAGCAGTTTTGGACAACGGGAGAAGGCAATGTTTACAATCTTCAGGGATTGTCACAACAGTCTCATCAGTGACAATGATGAGTCGGTGTACAGGATGGAGGTGGAACTGCTCACAGGATGGTGCAAATCCCACAACCTCATTCTCAACGTGGGAAAGACTAAGGAGATGGTGGTTGACTTCAGGAGGGCAGGAAAACAACACCATACACCTCTGCACATCGATGGAGCTGATGTGGAAAGGGTCAACAGCATGAAGTTCCTAGGACTCCACCTGTCAGATGACCTGACGTCCACGACCAACACCACAGCACTGGTCAAGAGAGCCCAGCAGCGACTACACCCTCTCCGAAGACTACGTAAAGCAGGTCTCCCCACTACACACCTACGAACTTTTTATAGGGGGACAATCGAGAGCACATTAACCTACGGCATCACTTCCTGGTTCGGGAGCTGCAAGGCGTACGAACGGCACCAACTAGACAGGATTGTGAAGACCGCCAGCAGGATTATTGGTGCTCCACTCCCTTTCCTGCTGGACATATACAGGAAGAGATGTATCAGCAGAGCCATCTCCATCATCAAAGACCCCTACCACCCATCGCATCACATATTCTCCATCCTGCCATCTGGGAAGAGGTACAGGAGCATTAGGTGCAAAACCAGCAGGATGCTCCTCAGCTTCTTCCCGCAGATTATAAGACTGATAAACGGACTTTGCCCCCTGCCAAAGTATCGTGCACCAACCACCAACCTGGTCACACTGCAGCAGAGCCACTGTCGTGCCGCTGCCGATCGGAACGCCTGTTGATGTTTAGTAGAGAGTAGAGTGTTAATTTGTTCATGATATATGTATTTTTACTTCTATTTATTTTTTACTGCACACTGAAATGGACACTGGTTGAGGAACGTTTTTTTGTTTCCTCTGGGTATGTGAATACTCAGGAAATGACAATAAAGATATACAATACAATACAATACAACAACCCCAGGAAATGGATGGTATCCATCTTCATCCTCGACCTGCAACTTAGGGGGAAATCTGCTTCAAAATGATCCCATGACACGAAAATCAATTTCAGAGCTCATATATTTTGGAAGATTGCACAAGAATGTCATACTTCTTGTGTAACTTTGGAATTACTGCACTTTTTGGGCAATCGCAGGATTCACAATCAAATGCTCATGCCATATTGAAAGCTGTACATATTAGAATATCCAACATGCCCTCAAACAAAAATGGTATAGCTATCATCCACAGCAATGTTCAGCACACATTTTACATGTTGAATTACATGTTGAATTATTTCTAAGCCATCAACTTATGGAGGTGTTGGTAAACTACAAATCAGGTCAAGTCAAGTCAGGTTCGGTTTAATGTCAGATATGCAAGTACAGTGAGGTACAGGTATATATACATTCTTACTTGCAACAGCATCACAGCATGTAGACTCAGACAAACAAAAATACAAATTCTACATAAAGTAAACATGAATTACACATAAAATTCTCCGAGACAGTAAAAAAAAATAAAAAAATTGCATACATTAGTACTAAATACAATCAGATCAAAAACAGAACATAGAAAAGTACAGCACAGGAATGGGTCCTTCGTCCCACAATGTTTGTGATGAACATGATGCCTAGCTGAACTGATCTCATTTATCCTTCTATTCCCTGCGTGCCTATTTAAAAGCCTCTGAAACACCATTATTGTATCTGCCTCCACCACCACCCCTAGCAGTGCGTTCCAGGATCGACCACTGTATGCGTAAAAAACTTTTCTTACACATCCCTATCAAACTCCCCCCCCCCTCTCACCTTATAGCTATGCTCATATGCCCTCTCGTGTTGGACATTTCCACCCAAGGAAAAAGGCTCTGATTGTCTACCCTATCTATGTCTTTCATAATTATGTATACATCTAACAAGTCTCCCCTCAACCTCTGACGTTCTAGAGAAAAACAAGTCCATGGTAGTGCAAAAATTGGTTCATAGTTTTCCGTTGTTGAGGTAAGATTAGGGTTGTGCAGGTCAGTTTAAGAATCTGATATTTGTAAGTAAGTAACTCACCCTGAACCTCCTGGTGTGTGACTTCAGGGTTCTGAACCTCCTGCCCATTGTTAGCAGTGAGAAGAAGGCATGGCCAGGATGGTGGAGATCCTAGATGGTAGATGCTGCCTTTTTGAGGTGGTGCAGTAAATAGAGGGATACGGATCATGTGCAGGCAAATGAGATCTGTTTAACTTGGCATCATGTTTGGCACAAACATTATGGGCTGAAAGACCAGTTCCTGTGTCATACTTTTTCTATGTTCCATAGATAGTGTCATAGTCATACTGCATGGATACAGGTCCTTAGGCCTAACTGGCCCACACTGACTAAAATGTCCTATCTACACTAGTTCCACATGCCTGCATTTGACCCATATCCATCCAAACCTATCCTATCCATGTACCTGTCTAAATATTTCTTAAACATTGTGATAGTACCTGCCTCTATTGCCTCCTCCGGCAGCTCATTCCATACACCCACCATCTTTTGAGTGAAAAAATTACCCCTCCGATTCCTATTAAACCTCACATCTGCATTAAACTCCATTCCACATTCCTCAGCTCAATGGTCCAGCTCATAGACTCATTCAGCACGAAACAGGCCTATAGCCAGTTTGCTCATGCTGACCAAGGTGCCTCATAGAAACATAGAAACATAGAAAATAGGTGCAGAAGGAGGCCATTCAGCCCTTCGAGCCAGCACCGCCATTCGTTGCGATCATGGCTGATCGTCCCCAATCAATAACCCTTGCCTGCCTTCTCCCCATATCCCTTGATTCCACTAGCCGCTAGAGCTCTATCTAACTATCTCTTAAATCCATCCAGTGATTTGGCCTCCACTGCCCTCTGTGGCAGGGAATTCCACAAATTCACAACTCTCTGGGTGAAAAAGTTTTTTCTCACCTCAGTCTTAAATGGCCTCCCCTTTATTCTAAGACTGTGGCCCCTGGTTCTGGACTCGCCCAACATTGGGAACATTAGCCTCATCTACACTCATCCCATCTGCCTGCATTTGGCCCATATCCCTCTAAACGTTTCCTATCCATGTATCTGTCCGAATGGCTTTTAAATGTTGTTGTAATTTCTGCCTCAACTGCCTCCTCCGTTAGCTCATTCCATATACCCACCACCCTCTGTGTGAAAAAGTTGACCCACAGATTCCAATTAAACCATTCCTCTCTCATCTTAAACCTATGTCCTCTGATTCTCGATTCCCCTGCTCTGGTCAAGAGACAGTGTGTTTACCTAATCTATTCCTCTTCTGATATTGTGCATCTCCAAAAGATCATCTCTCTTCCTCCTGCGCTCCAAGAAATAGAGTCCTAGACTGTAAACTCTCCCTATAGTTAGACCCTCGAGTCCTTGCAACATCCTCTTACATCTTCTCTGTACCCTTTCCAGCATAACATCATCTTTTCCTATAACATGGTGTCCAGAACTGAACACAATGCTCTAAACATGGCCTCATCAACGTCTTATCTAACTGCAACATAACCTCCCAACTTCTATACTCAATACTCTGACGTTGAAGGCCAATATACTAATAGCTTTTATGACCACCCTATCTACCTGTGATGCCACTTTCAAGGAAATATGTACCTGTACTCCTAGATCCCTCTGCTCTACAACAATCCCTGGAGCCCTACCAGAGTCTAACCTGGCCTGGTTAAACTTCCCAAACTTCACATTTCTCTGTATTAAATTCCATCAACCAGTCCTCAGCCCACCTACCCAACTAATCAAGATCCTGCTGCAGTTTTTTGACCACCATTTTCACTATCTACAAAACCACCCACTTTAGTGTCATCTGCAAACTTGTCAATCATGCCATGTTAGCTCTCATCCAAATCATTGATATAGATGACAAAGAGCAATGGGCCCAGCACTGAACCCTGAGGCACACCACTTGTCATAGGCTTAAAGGCCGAAAAGCAACTTTCCACCATCGCATCGCATTCCTTCCATAAACCTAGGTTAATTGGCCTCTGTAAATTGTCCCTAGTGTGAAGGATAGAACTAGTGTGCAGGGTGTTCGCTGGTCGGCTCGGACTCGGTAGGCCGGAGGTGCTGCTTTCACACTGTATCTCTAAAGTCTGGTCAAAAATCCCTCAGAATACCTCTTGTAACCTTCTGGCTACAGATGATAGGCTCATTGGCAGATTTATAGTTGGCACTGGAGCTGTGCATAGCCACACAGTCATGGAAGTAAAGAGATAGAGCAGGGGGCTAAATGCACAACCTTGAGGTGTACCTGTGTTGATAGTCAGTGAGGAGAAGATTTAGTTACAGGTCCATACTGATTGAAATTGACCAGAAGGAAGTCGATGGTTAAGGATGTCAAAGATCCAATTGTAAAGGAAGGTACCTACAGTGAATGCACAGGGGAATGGTATCAAGAATTAGAGGGCATATGTTGTAATGGACCAAACGTGGGCAAATGGGAGTAGCTTAGACCGAACATCTTGGACACCATGGCCGAGTTGGGCCAAAGTGTCTGCTTCCGTGTTATGACTTTGCCACCTCATTTCCCCAATTGTTGAAACAATATTTTTTTACTTTATCAATTTAACAGAAAATAAATAAATAAATAAATAAATAGAAACTCACAGAGAGTGGTGAGTGTGGAATTCTCTGCCTCAGAGGTTCTCTGGATGCTTTTAAGAGAGAGCTAGATATGGCTCTTAAAAATAGCGGAGTCAGGGGATATGGGGAGAAGGCAGGAACGGGGTACTGATTGGGGATGATCAGCCATGATCACATTGAATGGCGGTGCTAGCTCGAAGGGCCGAATGGCCTACTCCTGCACCTATTGTCTATTGTCTATAACATTTTTTCGATTAATCCACTTGCTTATATTACTAAATAGTGACAATGATTACATGTGTTTTGCTGGAATATCAACTACTGTAAATGTTTCATGCTGTAGGTCATTATCTCAGTACTTTTTTATCACATCTTAAAATCTTTAGGCTAAGTATCCATCTCATCAGAGATGGAACAGATTATGTGAACTTTCCGCTACTTTGCTGTAAATAAATGTTTTGTGTAATTTTTTATTAATCAGTATCTGCAGTTCCTTAGTTTCCATATTTTACAGTCATGTATTTTCCGGATGTTTACAACCATTCCACATTTAACATTTAATTCTGTACCACAGTCGATTTAATGTGGTAAATTGTGTTTGTGAAACAAATTCAAGAAACTGGTTATTCAAAGTGACTTGTGCAATGTTTACATTATCAAGTGTTCTTTCCGTTTAATGTGCGATTCTTGTCAGCTAATTGCAAATGAAATTGTTTCAAGAATTACTACAGTCATAAAAATATAATAATCACTAAAATAATAATGCTAAGAATAATTCTGTTTTTCTCTGTGTATATAAGGTTATATTCATAATTTACTTGGTTTATATCTTAACATTCTGATTGATTAGTAGGATCGCCTTTAATTAGCAAGTGAAAAACTCTTAAGCTACAGGATGTAACCTCTTATTCACCGGTGGAGGGGGAAGTTAAAATATTAACAACGTTACAAATCTAGGAAAGTTCATTAGATATTGTAACTCGATTAACCAATATCAATAGCAAATTTGGACACTAATGGTTGTCCAAAATCTCGTCAGAAACAGAATGCAGCACTACTTGAACTATAAATAATTAACAGAGCATGTCAATTCCAAATATCGATATCATTATTCATTTGGAAAGATTCACTCCTAGCAACTACACCCCACACACACACACAAATTATTTACTGCCTCTCATACTAGATTTGTAGAACAAAACAAAAACCATACCATACCTGATGTCCTGCAACTTCAAAAATATCTGGGTAACCAGTGATCCATCAGAGAGGCCAACACAATAACAACAACATCTCGTAACAATGATAAACTACCGGACACATGGTGCACTGTCAAAAATATTTAAAATTACTGCACTGCCTCTTGAAACTAGCAAGAGTTAAAAAGTTCCTTGCCTGAGAAGTCAAGGCGCCTAACAAAAGAAGCTATAATCTCATGCAGGTATTCTTTAAGAAAAATCTCACTGTTATATTCCAACTTTTTATCAACAGTAATACGTTACGAGACATCATCAATGCTAACCATTATAATCTGGTCACAACATAAAACTGCAAACTGCAAAACATCAGAGGCTCTGGTCAGATGACACCCTGATAAGATGGTGCCCTAGCCAGACAACTCTCTGCGGATGCCTGTCCATTCCCTCCACAGATGCTGATTGACTCTTGGTAGAGATTGTAAGAGGTCCATATACCACATGAAAATGGAGGTACAAATCTAGATAATATCATGCCAATCGCATCATCTGCAAGTTTTAGGATTTCACAAAGGAATGAGATTACTAAATAAAATCACACATAGGAACATCAGTGACCTAAAACACTGGCTTTAATTAAAAATTTAAAAGCTTAGACAATGTCTGCTATTAAATGGATTTAGAGAACACAGAAAGACAATTATTAAATCTTGTTTCTCTTCTATAGATCAGAAATGAAAGGACAGTAAGTTCCCTCAGTGCTGAACTATGATATTCATTTATATTATACATCCAAATATATAGACAAACGCACAAGGATTGTGTGGTGGTATAAAACAGCAGTCTAAAAACTCAACCTAGTATTCTTGGGAGAGTGCCAGACCAGCATCATGCTCTGAAATCGAGCTCTTTGCAAATGATTACTCTTTGCCATTTATTAATGCTACTAATCCAATTTTCTCTCCAAGTTCCTTGCCAAATGTTTGGTTTTGTTGTTAGATGGGATGTTTGCAAATTTTGAAGGATTTATTTAAACAAGACTGAAGAAAAGCTCATAATTTCAAGATAAATTGTCAAATTGAACATATACAGACAAAATATAGAAATCTGACATAGTCAAGTGAGTTTATTGTCATGTGTCCCTGATAGGACAATGAAATTCTTGCTTTGCTTCAGCACACAGAACATAGTAGGCATTTACTACAAAACAGATCTACTTCCATCTTTACATTTTGTGTTTGATCAATATTAGAGTCAGCATTTTGTTGTCATTATATAGACAAGTATTTTAGGCCCCTTAATCTTAGGATGAAACAATTTTGGAATAACAAATTAAAAGAGCCATAAATTAGTTTCCTGCAGAATAGAGATGAGGAAGTACATTTTGTGATAGTCCTGGAGCCACTGGCAATACAAGATTTTGCTAAATGCAATTCCAAAGAAACACGAGTGTTCAGAAGGGACAATTCATAAGTGTTAAGCAATATGGTAATAGAACAATTATGCTGTCGAGAGCGAGAGCATCATACACTACATTACTGAGGGAGCACTGAATTGTCAGAGTTGTCAGTTTTTGAATGTGACACTAAATCAAGATCCTGTCTGCTCTCACAAGTGAACTTGGAAGATAACTAACACTATTTTGATGATGAGCAAGAAGATTACTGTCAGTGTACTGGCCAACATCTATTCCTCAATCAATATAACTAAAAGAGATAATATGGTTATGGGAACTTATTATGCATGTTTGCTGTCATGTTCTCTATATTAGACAAACTACATTACATACGTATTAACCGTGACATGATTTGGTATTTACTTCCAAGCAATATTTAAAAAATATTTATTTGTTATCCTAATGAATTGGGGATCCTTGAGAATATTGATTTATCTGAAATGGTTACACAACTGACCATAATTTCTGACAACTACTTGCCTGGAAGTAGATATGATTTAACTGGAGCAATGACTCAGTAGTGTAGCAGAGAAGACACTGATAATAGAAAGACTGGAAAAATGCAAATTTGCATCGATTGCTGAAATATTAATCAGCAATAAGGTTTGTTCAATTTCAGTATTATGCAAGGGAACAGCAAGACAGTTTATCCTCCTCTGAATTTTCATCCTCTGGAACTACTAGCATTCCCTGCAGTAAGTGTCAGGAAGTTTGGGATGACTGCACAGACATAAAGGCTAGAAGTTGCCAGTGGCACTCCCCCAGTAATTCCCTGTCCATGGTCCGATGCTCATCTTCATCTGCATTTTAATGATAAAGCAGAAGATTGCTGATCTGCTTAGACGTTGCACAGGATCTGTGAGCTGTCATTTCTATGGTGATTGTGGAACTGTGGAGGACAGGAACTGTGGGGAAGAGTAGTTATAGCTTTTACACAATTTGTATCTACTTTACTAGATTTAGTTATTTAGAAGTGCTTTTTTAATTTATTTGCTTTTTTCAAGGATATTTCGAAACACCGAAAAGCCTTGACAGCTTTTGCAGAAGGCAAAATTGATGGCAGGGCTTTGGCAGCCACCCGAGGTTCCCCGAAGAGATTGAAGAGTGGAGCATACTCTGACCCACTCACATTGCCTGAGCTCAGGGCTTGACATCTTAGCTCCAGCACAACATCAGCTTGCAGGTTTGTCCTTATGGATCTGGAGCAGGTAACCTTTGGGGGTATTGGAAATGTATGTAGAGATTGTGTGGGAACTTTCACTCAGGAATATATTAGTCATCATTTTCTACACCAATGTTATATTTTGCTTTTGTTACAGTGCATCATTCTGTGGCCTTTTGAATAAGTTTGAAAAATCATATGGGGCAATTTTGTATCGAATCACATGTCCGTTCCAAACAAGAAGTCAACTCAAGTACTGCCCATGAAGGTTCACAAGAAAGAAAAATAAGCAAAATCTCATTTATCTCAAGATAAAACCATAATCTCAGAAGTGAAAGGCTAATGTGTTGCACTGTTGCAACTCTCAAACTTGCAATCCAAACGCTACTGCTGTTTCTAGCAATATGATGAAAACAGATGCTGTTCAAGATACTTCTAAGAAATGTTGAGTAACTTGCAGAAGTGACAAAATGCAGGTTAGGTTTTGCTAATAAAGCACTGAGAATCATATCTCTGCTGCAGCCCATCTCCTGCTATGATTTAAAAATTGCCAGTTTGAAAACATAACAATGAAAAATTATTTCTGAGGAATTTGATTCATGTATATTTATAAAACCCTATAATAACATAGTCTAATAGTAAACTATATTTTTTGTAACCTCACTTGAGCCAATTAAATTTGATTGGTTAGCTACTTTATTGAACCAGCCTTTTTCATGTCATTTTAATTTACTGTCAGCCAGCCTGCATATTGGAAACTAAATTATTTACTACAGCCTATAAGCCAATAATGTTCCAGTTGTCTCATATAAAGACTAGCCTAACAAGATTATTAAGGACATTATTTGTGATAACGAATGACCTTCACTTTATTTGAGCTTCATGCTGCACTTTCACAAAGGACTTCAAATAAGATGTTTTGCACCTAGCCATCTGAACAGTGATCTGAGTGATTTCTTACTTGCCTTTGCACTTGTTGTGATTATGCAGGCAGTGAACTGAAAAGGTTGGCAGACAAAAGCATGTCTAGTGACCCAAGTCATTCAGTTGGATCCTGAAAGAAGAGCTCATCACCACAGTACATTATTGAACTATACATAATTTCACACTCAGATTCCATACTTTAATAAAGCAGCATTCAAAACAAGGTATGAATTGCCCAGAAAAATACTATATCAATAACAGAAAACAAAGGGAGTACAGATAACTTATGTAATTTAGAAAATATACTACGACTACATATAAAATTAGACTGAAAAAGCAGTAGGATACCTCAATAAAAGACATTAATAAAACATGGTTGATTTTCCATTTTTAACTTTTGATTTATCTTCTATAGTTTGTATGTTGTTCAAACTTGATTCAGGTTGAACACCGATTTTCCAGCAACTGATAGTCCGCCATCCCCTATAATCGGATAAAATTACAAGAGCTCAGTTGAAATTCCCTGAGCGGCCATGGGTGGCATTGCAAGTGGCGAGCGCTCTTTCTGGTCATGTCCCTCCATCGTGAAAGAGTTATTTGTTTACATCCAAACATTGAAACCCTTCCTTGGCCTTGTCTAATTCTATCTCTGCTGGCTCAATGTTCAAGCTTTTCGTGTTTCAACTCTGTCTGACTCTCACGCACCACCCCTAAACCCTTCCTTCCACCATTCTGTTCGATTTACCTCTTACCCTATGGAATTCTGAACTTCCTGTCAAGCCTTCTCTAATTAACTAGACACCTTTAAATGGCTGCTTACCAACATCCCTTTTCAAATATGGCGCAGTTTTCTCTCCGAACTGTTTTAACAACGCCCTTATACCAGATTTCAGATATAGCGGACCTGCCAACCCATCCCCAGCTCCCACCACCCCCCTGGCCGTTTTGAGGCCTGGTTTCCATCCCCACTCCTGACTTGTAAGGTGCACCAGCGAGCCCTTCTTCACCCACTGCACGGTCGAGTGACACGGCTCTTAAGGACAGAGCTTTCTTCAGGCCACAGCCAACGAACATGCTCGGTCATCGTGGGACTCCCTCCCCTCTCACCTGCTGCAGTTTCTTGTAGCCCACGGTGGCTTTGTCTGATCCCCACTCCACCACCGTTGTCTGCTTTTCTTGTCGCTCTGTCCAATCGGCCTTCTCCCCCGGAGTCACCGACATACTCATAGAGGCCAACCAGACAGAGCGACAGAAAAGCAGGCGGCAGTGGTGGAGTGGGGAGCGGACAAAGCCACCACCAACAGCAGGGAACAGCATCAGGTGAGAGGGGAGGCAGCCCCACGGTGACCAAGCATGTTCTGACGGTGGCGGCAGCCCAAAGCACTGTCCCCAGGGAGCTGCAACAACAGCCATGTCACCGGACTGTGCGGTGGGTGATGAAGGGCTCACTGATGCACCATGTGTGTCAGGAGTGGGGTCGGAAACTGGGGTTCTAAATGGCCGAGGAGACGGTGGGAGCCGGGATGTATCAATTGTAATTCCTGTCCATAGTTTTTATGAATGAAGTGCATTGAGGGACAAGATTCCTGGTTGGATTGGTAAAGTCGAGAATATGCACCCAGTATTTTTGTCAAATTAGGGGTATTAATATCAACAAATACTCTGAAAGACACAACAGACTAGAAATTATTACAGTGCCCGAAGAGGCATTTAAAATGGCACTGAACTGGAAACCCAAGGCATGTTTTGTGCAAGGCATTTCTAAACAAGACTGAGGACGATGTATGTAATAGATAGGGCCTGCAGCTGAAAATCAACCAAAGTCCTGCAATCACAAGCTAAATTACATGGTGGCTCTCATGAAGGAAATCAATGGGTAGTGGATTAGTCATTAGGGACAAGACTGGGATAGAAAGAGTGTGGAAAAAGCTACATATGGAGAAATAACTGGAAGGGTTAATGCTTGCAGAGAAAGTAAGAGGCTTGAGGACTGTGGGTGGTAGTTGAAAGTGTCTTGGACTCACTAGCAGCAAAGGTCTTTAAAATAAATCAAAACTGTCTTTGTAAAACATTGTGATAGTACCACAGAGTCCCATTGTGTAGATTTGAACAAATTATATTAAAATAAGCATGTGTGCCACTTAAAATCTCTATGCATACCCAGTAGCCAAAGTTGGTATGCATGTTATAGTCATTGCAGACTCAGAACAAAATGTCTGCACAAGTATTCTCATCTGCACAGGTCCTCCCCAGGGTGTAGCAGTGTTCCACTCCTGTGACTGTTTGTAACCTGGACAGTCCACAAGTTGCAAATGCAGTTCCCAGGTGGTAGAATACGCCTGTAGCTCCACAGCAGCCAGCAAATCTATACTCTAGTCTACCAAGCGTTCTTTTGTCAGTATGGGCTGTAAATACCTCAGGCATCCGTAGCCTAGGGAGGACACAAACTTAAAATAACAACCAAAAAGAAATAGCTGGCATGAAAAAAGACCATGCGTTTTGCAACATCTTTGAATTATTCATGATATTGCACGACCAAGTAGATTGTGGTACATCTCACTGAGTCTTGATTTTCAAAAGATTCTGACAAACGTCCATGTCGAGGACTTTAAATTAAGCTAAAGATCTGATGCAGAGCAGACACATAAGTAGGAAAATCGTTCAAAAATAGTCATGGAGTCATACTTGCTTATGCCAACCAAGAGACCCCATCTACACTGATCCCATGTGCCTGTGTTTGGCCCAAATCCTTCTAAACCTTTCCTGTACATGTACATGTCCAAATGTATTTTTAAAACATTGTGATAATACCTGCCTCAACGACCTCATCTGGCCGTTCGTTCCATATACCCCACCCAAGTAAAAAATGATGCCCCTCAGATTCCTATTAAATCGTTCCCCTTCACATTAAACCTATGTCCCCTGGTTCTTAATTCCTCTACTCTGGGTAAATGATTCTGTGCATTTGCCCTATTTAATCCCCATGATCTTATACACTCAATAAGATCAACCCTCATTCTCCTGGATTCCAAGGAATAAAGTCCTAGCCTGCCCAGCCTCTCCCTATAGCTCAGGCCCTGGCAACATCATTGTAAATCTTCTCTGCACCCTTTCCAGCTTAACAACATCTTTCCTATAACAGGGTGAACAAAACTGAACACAATACTCCAAATGTGGCCGCACCAATGTCTTGCACAACTGTAACATAACCTCCCAACCTCCCAAGGCCAATGTGCTGAAAGCCTTCTTGACCATCATCTCTACCTGTGACACCACTTTCAAGGGACCATGTACCTGGGACTCCTAGATCTCTAAGCACTACAACATTCCACAGAGCCATTCACTGTGCAAGTTCTGCCCTGGTTTGACTTCCCATAATGCAACACCTAATAGTTATCTGTATTAAACACCATTCAGAATTCCTCAGCCCACCTGCCAACTGATCAAGATCCTGCTGCAATTTTTGATAACCTTCTTCACTATCTACGACGCCACCCACTATCGTGTCAGCTGCAAACTTGGTAATCATGCCATGTACATTCTCATCCAAATCATTGGTATAGATCACAAACAGCAAAGGGCGCAACACCAAACCCTGAGGCACACCTCTAGTCACAATCTCCAGTCTGAAAAACAACCATCCACCATCACTCTCTGCTTCATTCCATGAAGCCAACTCTGTATCCAGTTGGCTAGCTCTCCATGGATGCCATGCGATCTAATCCTCCAGTGCAGCATACCATGTGGAACCTTATCAACTGCCTTGCTGAAGTCCATATAGACAACATCTATGGCTTTGCCCTTATCAACCTTTTTGGATACTTCTTTAAAAGCAGATTCGTGAGACAATCTCCCACATACAGACTCCCACGTGCTGACTCTCCCTAATCAGCCCCTGTCTATCCAAATGCATATATATTTTAAACTTCAGAATACTCTCCAGTAACTTTAGGCTCACTGATAAGGCAAGGAAACTTTCAACCATTTGCACGTTGCACCATTGATGCCGACTGGGCCATGTACTCCACAGTACTTTCTGAAGTCAATAACTGGATCCTTCGTCTTGCTGACATTGACAGAGAGGTTATTGTCATGGCACCATGTCACTAAGTTCTCTATCTCCTTCCTGTGATCCGTCTCATCATTGTTCGTGATTCGGCGTGTGACAGTGATGTCGTCTGAAAATTTGTAGATGGAATTAGAGCCGAATTTGTTCGTGCAGTCGTGAGTGCAAAGGGAGTATCTCCTGAGTTGGGGACAGAACGCAACATTGCAGGGCACCCGTGTTGAAAGATATTGTGGAGGAGGCGTCGTCACCTATCCTCACTGATTGAGGTCTGTGGGTCAGAAAGTCGAGGAGCCAGTGGCAGAGGGAGGAGTTGATTCCTAGGTCCTGATGTTTGGCGCTGAGTTTGGATGTGATTATGGTGTTGAAGGCAGAGCTACAGTCAATAAATAGGGATCTAACTTAATAGTCCTTGCTGTTTCGGTGTTCCAGAGATTAGTTTACATCCAGGGAGATAGTGTCTGCTATGGACCTGTTGCGACAGGATGCAAACTGCAGTGGATCAAGGCTGGCTCGAAGCACTTCATCGTGGTGGATGTCAGAGTCATTGGACAGTAGTCATTAAGGCATGCTACCTTACTTTTCCTAGGTAAGGAAATGATAGTGTCAATTTCTAACTCGGTTTGCTCATTGTGCTGCCAAATATATGTCTCTAGTGACTAGGTTTCCCACTGGTGCCGATTCTGAGCTAAGTAGCTAACTAACTTTAAGATTAGTTAAGCCCTTCATAAATAACTAGATGCTGATTTGTGAATTTACCCAAAATCATCAGTAGAGTAAATAATGGGAATTTCCATACAAAAGAAAGTAAGGAACTTTGAAGATAAGTAGTTCTACATCATCCTTGCATATACTGTGTTCTCTGCCACTTCATGAGTAAAAGCGAAAGATAATTGAGAGGTTGTCTCTTACTACACTCTACTAACCAAATGAAACAGTGTGTGTTTGAGAATCTAGGAAAGGAAGAAAATTAAAAACCAACACTTTCTTCATGCAAAAATTCTCAGGAGGCATTCCTTAGTCAAACACTTACAATTCTTTGCTCAGCTGCAGACAGGAGGTTCTTTTGACTGGTTAATTAGCCAACATCAAGCACCATCATTATTTCTATTAATCAATAATATTACATCCATTGTACGCATATTGTGCATAGATTAGTCACAACTGAATAAATGGTCAAGCAGTGCACAAGAGGCAACACTTTCCATATTAATTTGGCATATCACACCATGATTTATTTCTTCATTACTGGTCTATTTACATTGGTACAGGAACTAATTATAATACAACAAACTTGCAAACTAATTTCTAAAGTGCTTCTTGAATACCACGGAAAATTCTTTTCACAACTGACAAAATATTTATTAACTTGGAAGTAATATTTCTGTAAGAAAAGGACGTCTTCCTAAAAATATTGTATTCTTATTATTTAAGTGTGATTAGTGGACATTCAAAATCCTGTTTTCAAAACAGTAATAACATGCAAATCTAAGTCCTAGAAATTGCTTTGCACAACTTAAATAAATCCGGTAATACAGGATGGATGATTTATCTGCACACGATTTCAACCTTGCTGGTCTTAAAAATTACTGACATTTACTACTTTTTATCCCTGAAACGTGATATTTAATTGCCAATGTTCCAACTGCATTCTTTGCTTTTACTGAGATCCATGTCCTCAATGCAGCCTCAACCATGTGCCAGTTTCCAAGTTTCAGAATCAATGCAGGCTCCATCATATCACAGAAGATAGATACAAAATGCTGGAGTAACTCAGCGGAACAGGCAGCATCTCTGGTTAGAAGGAATGGGTGACTTTTTGGGTCGAGACCCTTCTTCATATCACATATTTTAAAGGTTCAAAGGTCAGTTTATTGTCATGTTCAGTTTATTGTCACAGTGAAACTCGAATTACCATACAGCCATACTAAAAAAAAGCAAGACACACAACAACATAAAAGTTAACATAAACATCCACCACAGCGGATTCCCCACATTCCTCACTGTGATGGAAGGCAATAAATTCCAATCTACTCTTTATTCTCCCGCGGTCGGGGCAGTCAAACCATCCGCAGTCGGCGTGATCGAAGCTCCCACAGCCAGCGATCAAAGCTCCTGCGTTGGGGCGATCGAAGCTCCTGCGCCTTGGAGCTCCCGATGTCGGTCTCTAACCAGGGACCGCAAGCTTCACGACGTTAAAGTCCACAGGCTCCCGCGGCTGGAGTTCCGTGGTCGATCCCCGACAGGGATCGCCTGGTCCGCGATGTTAAGTCTGCAGGTTCCCGCGGTTGGAGCTCCCGACATCGGTCCCAAGCAGAGGCCGTCAGCTCCTCGATGTTAGACTGCAGTGCGGACGGAGATACGATACGGAAACAAATTGCATCTCCGTCGAGGTAAGAGATTTTAAAAAAGTTTTCCCCAACACCCCTTCCTCGCCCCCCCCCCCCCATCCCCCACATATAACAAGACAGAGACCCGAGAGCCGTTGGAGCGGTCGCAGAGGGAGGAGCTACACCCGAGCGGTAGTAGTTAAAGTGGAGCGCGGGGCTTGTTCCTTACAGAGGCCCGAGAGCCGTTGGAGCGGTCGCAGAGGGAGGAGCTACACCCGAGCGGTAGTAGTTAAAGTGGAGCGCGGGGCTTGTTCCTTACAGAGGCCCGAGAGCCGTTGGAGCGGTCGCAGAGGGAGGAGCTACACCCGAGCGGTAGTAGTTAAAGTGGAGCGCGGGGCTTGTTCCTTACAGAGGCCCGAGAGCCATTGGAGCGGTCGCAGAGGGAGGAGGAGCCGAAATCTGCAACGTTCCAAGTTCCACTCGCACTTCAAAAACACTTCAAAAACAAGTGGGCTTAAGGAAGCCGCTGTAAAGAAGCGTCATAACACACTGTGTCTTTACTACTGTTTATTCATGATACACATACTTTACTGCCCTAGCTGTTCGTGGTCTGTCACCAGAACCAGAGAGAGAGAGCACTGGGTGGGAAGGTTGTGTTTATACTAGTGATGTGGGGAGTGGTTAGTAGTGGTGAGGTCACTATGTTAAAGGTACATGCACATGTCATCTACATCCTTCCCCTTGGAAATAAAAAAGCAATACAGTAGTGACAAGGCGACCATGTCTCATACACTACGAGCAGGTGAGCAAACAGTTAAGCAAAATCACCATAACGGACTGGCGGCCTGACCACCCGCCTGGACCGGGTACGCAGCTCACCATCTCCCCCCTCTGCAGGAGGAACTTGAGTAGGAGCAGGCGCGGGTGAGAGAACCGGGGAACCGGGAGGAGAAAGAGAAAACGGAGACGGAGCAGGGGAAGCAGGAGCAGTAGCGGGAAGACGGGCAGGTGAGGGAGGACTGGCTGGTGGAGAGCGGGGCATACGTGGAGGGGCAGGCAACGTGGCAGACAGTGGAGGGGAAAAGGGGTCTGCAGGCGGCGGCGGGGGCTCGTTAACAAGCCGCAGATGTTGGCGAGACCGGCGGTAAATAGTACCGTCATGGTCGACTAGATAGGACCGCGGCGAACCAGCAGTACCAACGACGATAGCAAGCCTGGGGTGACCGGAGGGGGACTGCATCCGGACGACTTGGCCAGGGAACAGAGGCGGGAGGGGACGGCAGGACTGGTCGTGGGAGCGCTTTTGGATTTCTTGCTTGAGGGCAATGCGCTCCTGGACAGCAGCGGGCTGGAGAACAGAGGGAACGAGGGACCGCTGGGTCACCGGGATCGGAGGTCTCGTAGTGCAAGACATCAGCCGTTGTGCTGGGGAACCCAATGCAGTGTCGCGGCAAATGTTCCGAAGGTTGAGGAGGGCCAGGTAAAAGTCAGAATGGGACAGCCTACAATGTTCCAGCAAGTCCTTAGCACTGCGGACAGCGCGCTCTGCCAAGCCGTTGCTTTGTGGGTACTCTGGGCTGCTGGTAAAGTGTCGGAAGTTCCAGCTGGCAGCGAAACGCCGAAATTCGGCACTCGAGAACTGGCTGCCGTTGTCCGATTGAAGACTTGCCGGGGTGCCAAAGGTTCCGAAGTGTTGGCGCAGCCTCCCGATAACGTCCGAAGAGGTGAGGGAGTGCAGCCGGTCAACCTCGAACCAGCTGGAGTACGAGTCCACAAGAACCAGGAAGTGCTTGCCACGCCACTCAAAAATGTCAGCGGCGACGGTCATCTAGGGCAGCTCGGGGGCAGGCTGTTGCAGAAGCGGCTGCCGTTGCTGATGGGGAGCGAGACTATTGCAGACAGAGCAAGCGGAGACCCTCTCCCGGATGTCTTGGGCCATGCTGGGCCAGTAGAACAAACTCTGGGCCTGGGACAGGGTGGCCTCGGCCCCAGGATGACCGCGATGAGCGGTCTGAAAGTATTGGTCACGCGGGGCAGCAGGCACGACGACCTTGTGTCCCTTCACGACCACGCCGTTGTGCAGCACGAGTTCGTCACGGACCAGGAAGTAGGGCACGACTCCAGGCGGCAAGGATGAACGACGGTCTGGCCAGCCCTGCCTGATGACGTCGGCAAGCTGCTGCAGGGCAGGATCCTTGGCTGTGTTGCTGACCAGGGACTGCATCTGCTGGGAAGGCACAATGTTGACGTTGAGCACCATCAGGTCAGACGATTCATATGGATGGCGATCGGTGGACGTTAGCGGTGCGCGGGACAGCGTGTCGGCCACGAACATGTCCTTGCCCTTGCGATATACAATTTTGAACGTAAAACGCTGGAGCTGCAACATCATGCGCTGCAAACGGGACGAGGCAACGTGGATCGGCTTGTTGAGGATAGAGACCAGCGGCTGATGGTCGGTCTCGATCGTGAAGCTGTTTCCCAGAATATAGTCCTTGAACTTGGAGCAGGCAAACACCACCGCAAGCAGCTCCTTCTCTATCTGAGCATAGCGCTGCTCGGCAGGGGTGATGGTGCGGGAAGCGTAGGAAACAGGCAGCTGCAGGCCATCGTGGAGCTGCAGGCAAGCAGCACCAAGACCGAACTTGGAGGCGTCGCAGGTAAGAACAATGGGACGCTGCAGATCGAAGAATTGGAGAGTGGGGGTACTGGCCAGCCTGGACTTCAGAATGTCAAAAGCTTTCTGGTGACGCGGGAGCCAGGCCCAGGCAGTGTCCTTCTTGATCAACTCCCTCAGGGGCGCGCTCAGCTCGCTGAGGTCGGGGATGAACTTCCCCAAGTAATTAACCATGCCCAGGAAACGCTGCAGGCTGGGCACGTCGGTGGGCGAAGACATCCCGGAGACCGCGGCCGTCGTCTGCGGGTCAGGCTTCAGCCCCGATGCGGTAAAGACGTGGCCCACATAGGTGACCTCCGGGACGCGGAAACGGCACTTCTTTGTGTTTAGTTTGAGGTTGATTTCACGGGCCCGGTCCAGGACTTGACGGAGGTGGAGATCGTGCTCAGCAACGTCCTTACCGTGGACCAGGATGTCGTCAATGATGATAGCACACGGCAGACCGGCGAACAGCTGCTCCATCGTCCGCTGGAAGACCTCGCTGGCAGAGTTGATCCCGAATGGCATGCGGAGGAATCGGAACCTGCCGAAGGGCGTGCTGAAGGTAGTCAGGTAGGAGGACCACTCGTCTAGCGGTATCTGCCAGAAGGAGCTCTTGGCATCGAGAACAGAGAAGACAGTGGCCGGGCCAACCTGTGCAGCGACGTCCTCCACTGTTCGCATGGGGTAATGAGGGCATCTGATGGCAAGGTTCAGGTCTTTGGGGTTGATGCAAATGTGAATTTCACTTTTGTCCTTTTTCGCAGCAACAACCATGGTGGAGACCCACCGGGTGGGTTCGCTCACCTCCTTCAGGATGCCCATGGTAACCATGTTGAGCAGCGTTAATTCCACCTTGTCCTTCATGGCGAAGGAGACGCGGTGTGGTGGACGGACCATAGGTTCAACACCAGGGTCGACAACGATCTTGTAGCTGCAGGGCAGCTTGCCCAGCTTGTCATCAAAACGGTCAGGGTATTCGCGCAGGGGGTCCATAAGGGTCCGCACCTGGTGGATATCATGGTGGAAAGAGACCAAGCCGAGGTCCTGGCACGCCAGGGCGCCCAACAGGGTGATGTTGTTAGTATCCAGTAGATAAAAAGTGAGGGGCCGAGAGGCACGCAGTACCTTGCAGTGCAGGGTAGCCCTCCCCACCGGAACGAGCACGCTTCCCCCGTAGGCATGCAACAGGGAGTGATCGGGAGTAACTTTCTCATCAGTCCTTATCTTCTTGAAGAGGCCTATTGACATTACATTGGTCACGGCCCCCGTGTCAAGTTTGGCGGTGAAGGTCAAGCCGTTGACAGTAACGCGAACCGAAGGGTCCGTTATCAGTGCAGGTGCATCCAACACTGAAAATATGCTGGTCTCCCCCTGGGAGGAACTTGTATCAGACAAAGGGAGTTCATCAGGCTGGAACTGTGAACCAGCTCGAGCAAGGTTGTTTAACATTCGGCGTGGAGCAGGAACTGGCTTCCCACGAGAGCGACAAGCGGCAGAGAAATGGTTCAATTTCCTGCAAAAGTTGCACGTTTTTCCCAGTGCAGGGCACACATTAGACTGATGGGAGGTAAAGTTGCAGTTGGGGCACCGCTGTGGGCTGCTACCCCCGGGTGCAGGGGACTCCTGTTGCCGTTGCGGGCCAGCGTTCCGCCGGCGGCCAGCAACACTGGCAAAGTTAATGTCATGATCAGCAGACGACACCGCCGAGGCGACAGCCTCAGCCATGCGGGAGGCGTGCAGAGCATAGGCTAGAGACAGGTCGTGCTTCCGCAGAAGTTCAGCCCTTAGTTTTTCATCTTGAAGACCATACACTAAAATGTCCCGGGTCAGTTGATCGGGGGTCAGCGTGTCCAGGCTGCAACGCCTGGCCAGGTGACGCAACGCGGCGATATAGTTATCGATTGACTCTCCAGAGATCTGACGCCGGGTGAACATTTTAAAACGCTCTAGAATGCAGTTAGTGGGAATGTCGCACATAGCGGTAAACTTAGCCATAAGACATACCGGGTCCTGAGCATCTTCACCTGCACCATAGACAAACGACTCAGCCCGTTCCAGGGCATCAGGACCAGCCAGGTTGAGAAGCAGAGAAGCCCGTGTAGCAGGGGTGGCAGCAGGATGGGCGATCGTGGCGTAGTGTTGAAAGTCACGTCTAAAGACACCCCACCGATGGGCAATGGCCGAGTCGAAGACAAGCATGTCGGGTTTGCGGCAAGAAGTAGCCATGGCACGGGAGATTAAAAAATGGGGAAACGGGTCCAAAGTAAAGAAAAAACGATAAACTGGAGGCGCAAAGGTACGATGCTGACACCATGTAAATAAGCGTCATAACACACTGTGTCGTTACTACTGTTTATTCATGATACACATACTTTACTGCCCTAGCTGTTCGTGGTCTGTCACCAGAACCAGAGAGAGAGAGAGCACTGGGTGGGAAGGTTGTAATTATACTAGTGATGTGGGGAGTGGTTAGTAGTGGTGAGGTCACTATGTTAAAGGTACATGCACATGTCATCTACAGCCGCTGATTGGTGGAAGCAGACAAGAGGGAGCAGCTGATTGGGAGTCAGATCCCTGCTGATTGTACTGTATTGTAGCAGTTTGTTTTGTATTGTAGCAGTTTGTTTTGTATTGTATCCTAGGTAAGGGGAGTATGAGGGCCAGGGCAGTTTACTGTTCTGGATGTCAGATGTGGGAAGTCATGGAGTCTGATAGCCCTCCAGACGTCCACATCTGCGCCAGGTGTATCGAGATGGGGCTCCTAAGGGACCGTATTAGGAACCTGGAGCAGCAGCTCGATGACCTCCGTCTGGTCAGGGAGAGCGAGGAAGTCATTGAGAGGAGTTACAGGGAGGTGGTCACTCCAAGACCACAGGAGGCAGGCAAGTGGATCACGGTTGGGAGAGGCAAGGGGCACAGGCAGGGACTAGAGAGTACCCCGGTGGCTGTACACCTTGACAATAAGTACTCCTGTTTGAGCACTGTTGGGGGGGACAGCCTACCTGGGGGTAGCGACAGCGGCCGGGCCTCCGGTACAGAGACCGGTCCTGTTGCTCAGAAGGGTAAGGAAAAGAAGAGGAGGGCAATACTAATAGGGGACTCTATAGTTAGGGGGTCAGACAGGCGATTCTGTGGACGCAGTCGGGAGACCTGGATGGTAATTTGCCTCCCTGGTGCCAGGGTCTGTGATGTGTCTCAACGTGTCCAAGATATCCTGAAAGGGGAGGGAGAGGAGCCCGAGGTCATGGTACATATAGGTACCAATGACATAGGTAAAAAAAGAGAAGAGGTCCTGAAAGGAGAATTTAGGGAGTTAGGAGGGGAGTTAAAGAGAAGGACAGCAAAGGTAACAATCTCGGGATTACTGCCTGTGCCACGCGACAGTGAGAGTAGGAATGGAGCGAAGTGGAGGATAAATGCGTGGCTGAAGGACTGGTGCAGAGGGCAGGGATTCAAATTTCTGGATCATTGGGACCTCTTTTGTGGAAGGTGCGACCTGTACAAAAAGGATGGGTTGCACTTGAACCTGAGGGGGACCGATATCCTGGCGGGGAGATATGCAAAGGCTACTGGGGAGACTTTAAACTAGAATGGTTGGGGGGAGGGACTCAAATAGAGAAAGCTATTAGACAGGGTGTGAGGCAGGAGGCAGAGAAGGAAAGCACTCAGACCCAACATGTAGGGGGGAAAGAAGAAAACAATAATAAACAGAGAATAAGAGGTGGTGGGGTTCCTAAATGGGTGAGCAGAGAAACAGAGGGGTGTAAAATGCGGGCGGAAGCAATAGGTAGCAAGGTGAAAAGTAAAAGTGGCAGGCAGACAAATCCAGGGCAAAAATCAAAAAGGGCCACTTTTCAACATAATTGTATAAGGGGTAAGAGCGTTGTAAAAACAAGCCTGAAGGCTTTGTGTCTCAACACAAGGAGCATTCGTAATAAGGTGGATGAGTTGAACGTGCAGATAGCTATTAATGATTATGATATAGTTGGGATCACGGAGACATGGCTCCAGGGTGACCAAGGCTGGGAGCTGAATATCCAGGGATATTCAATATTCAGGAGGGATAGAGAGAAAGGAAAAGGAGGTGGGGTAGCATTGCTGGTTAGAGAGGAGATTAACGCAGTGGAAAGGAAGGACATTAGCTTGGAGGATGTGGAATCGGTATGGGTAGAGCTGCGAAACACTAAGGGGCAGAAAACGCTGGTGGGTGTTGTGTACAAGCCACCTAGCAGTAGTAGTGAAGTTGGGGATGGCATCAAACAGGAAATTAGAAATGCGTGCAACAAAGGCAAAACAGTTATAATGGGTGACTTCAATCTACATATAGATTGGGTGAATCAAATTGGCAGGGGTGCTGAGGAAGAGGATTTCTTGGAATGTATGCGGGATAGTTATCTAAACCAACATGTAGAGGAACCAACGAGAGAGCAGGCTATTCTAGACTGGGTATTGAGTAATGAGGAAGGGTTAGTTAGCAGTCTTGTTGTGCGTGCCCCCTTGGGCAAGAGTGACCATAATATGGTTGAGTTCTTCATTAGGATGGAGAGTGATATTGTTAATTCAGAAACAACGGTTCTGAACTTAAAGAAAGGTAACTTTGAGGGTATGAGACGTGAATTGGCCAAGATTGACTGGCAATTAGTTCTAAAAGGGATGACGGTGGATATGCAATGGAAGGCATTTAAAGACTGCATGGATGAACTACAAAAATTGTTCATCCCAGTTTGGAAAAAGAATAAATCAGGGAAGGTAGTGCATCCGTGGATAACAAGGGAAATCAGGGAACAAGGATATGGCGGACCAATTGAATAACTACTTTGGTTCCGTCTTCACTAAGGAAGACATAAATAATCTGCCGGAAATAGCAGGGGACCGCGGGGTCAAAGGAGATGGAGGAACTGAGTGAAATCCAGGTTAGTCGGGAAGTGGTGTTGGGTAAATTGAATGGATTAAAGGCCAATAAATCACCAGGGCCAGATAGGCTGCATCCCAGAGTACTTAAGGAAGTAGCTCCAGAAATAGTGGATGCATTAGTGATAATTTTTCAAAACTCTTTAGATTCTGGAGTAGTTCCTGAGATTGGAGGGTAGCAAACGTAACCCCACTTTTTAAGAAGGGAGGGAGAGAGAAAACGGGGAATTACAGACCAGTTAGTCTAACATCGGTAGTGGGGAAACTGCTAGAGTCAGTTATTAAAGATGGGATAGCAGCACATTTGGAAAGTGGTGAAATCATTGGCCAAAGTCAGCATGGATTTACGAAAGGTAAATCATGTCTGACGAATCTTATAGAATTTTTCGAGGATGTAACTAGTAGAGTGGATAGGGGAGAACCAGTGGATGTGTTGTATCTGGACTTTCAGAAGGCTTTCGACAAGGTCCCACATAAGAGATTAGTATACAAACTTAAAGCATACGGTATTGGGGGTTCAGTATTGATGTGGATAGAGAACTGGCTGGCAAACAGGAAGCAAAGAGTAGGAGTAAACGGGTCCTTTTCACAATGGCAGGCAGTGACTAGTGGGGTACCGCAAGGCTCAGTGCTGGGACCCCAGCTATTTACAATTTATATTAATGATCTGGATGAGGGAATTGAAGGCAACATCTCCAAGTTTGCGGATGACACTAAACTGGGGGGCAGTGTTAGCTGTGAGGAGGATGCTAGGAGACTGCAAGGTGACTTGGATAGGCTGGGTGAGTGGGCAAATGTTTGGCAGATGCAGTATAATGTGGATAAATGTGAGGTTATCCACTTTGGTGGCAAAAACAGGAAAGCAGACTATTATCTAAATGGTGGCCGATTAGGAAAAGGGGTGATGCAGCGAGACCTGGGTGTCATGGTACACCAGTCATTGAAAGTAGGCATGCAGGTGCAGCAGGCAGTGAAGAAAGCGAATGGTATGTTGGCTTTCATAGCAAGAGGATTTGAGTATAGGAGCAGGGAAGTTCTACTGCAGTTGTACAGGGTCTTGGTGAGACCACACCTGGAGTATTGCGTACAGTTTTGTTCTCCAAATCTGAGGAAGGACATTATAGCCATAGAGGGAGTGCAGAGAAGGTTCACCAGACTGATTCCTGGGATGTCAGGACTTTCATATGAAGAAAGACTGGATAGACTTGGCTTATACTCGCTAGAATTTAGGAGATTGAGAGGGGATCTTATAGAAACGTACAAAATTCTTATGGGGTTGGACAGGCTAGATGCAGGAAGATTGTTCCCGATGTTGGGGAAGTCCAGGACAAGGGGTCACAGCTTAAGGATAAGGGGGAAATCCTTTAAGACCGAGATGAGGAAAAACTTTTTCACACAGAGAGTGGTGAATCTCTGGAACTCTCTGCCACAGAGGGTAGTTGAGGCCAATTCATTGGCTATATTTAAGAGGGAGTTAGATGTGGCCCTTGTGGCTAAAGGGATCAGGGGGTATGGAGAGAAGGCAGGTACAGGATACTGAGTTGGATGATCAGCCATGATCATATTGAATGGCGGTGCAGGCTCGAAGGGCCGAATGGCCTACTCCTGCACCTGTTTTCTATGTATCTATGTATCTAAAGAACACTAAAACATACATTTAACACATACTAAAAAAACAACAAAGAAGGAAGGGATGAGATAGAATGTTGGCGAGGCGGCCATTACGGGCGCCACCATGAATTTGTTGTTCAATGTTACATTAACAAGACTCCAACTTCTGCACTCAAGGAGCAAAATCTTCTCCTTTTACTTCATTGTATAGGAACAAACAAATAGTTTATTTGACTTTGTAAATGGCAATATTCATAGACTGAACTCACTTCCTCTGACAGATCTTCCTGCCAACCTCCTGCCAACCTCCTGCTACAAGTGCTTGGCTGTTCTCCATGAGCAAGATACCTAGCTCCTGCAGACACTATTCTTCACTATTTTTCAGATCACCTTGGTGCACTTTCTATATGCCTCCCTTCCTTGCAGTATTCATTCGCTGGCAACACTCTCCAAAAGCATTGTTTCTATTCATGTTAGAAACCTTACCTGATCTGGTCATACAGGACTCCACGGCCATCCAATCCAATGTGGTTGACTCTTAAGTGCTCTCTGAAATGGCCGATCTAGCCATTCCATTGTACATTATTCAAAGAAAGTTAGAATAAAACTGGATAAATCTCTTAGCATTGACTCAGGCATCCTGCCCATAGATGTCAACGTCATTCCCAGTCCCGTCAATCTTGGTAAAACATCTTCACACATATCTGGTGACCTGTGTCTAAATTGGGAGAACTATTCCAGAGACGAGTCCTAGAACAGTCCAACATGAAATCACACCTTCTAAGCAATGTGTCACACTCCAACATCACAATTGCAGGCTATATGACCTGTGCCACCAGTCACACGGAGTCACCAAACATGGAGCACATTGGTGTACTGATTCTAGACAGTCTGTAACCTCAATGCATAACACTCAATTAACCATTGTTATCAAACCAGGGAATAAACACGAGTTCAATGAGTGCAGAAAGGTATGCCAGGAGCAGCACTAAACATAACTAAAATGACCTGGTGTCAGCTTAGTAAAGCTGGTAAAGATGACTATCCGCATTCTATAAACAGGGAAAGCATACAATAAACACAATTAAGCAACCTCACAACCAACAAATCAGATGGCAGGTTGGCAGCCCTGCTGTATCTTGTTGGAAATGTCAGACAATTAAACATTGGACAGGAGGAGGCTTAAAGAACACCCCCCCCCCCTATTCAATGATAGTGTGATCCAGTATATTAATGTTATAAACAAGGTGACGCATTCATAACACCTTCAGCACTTGGTACTGAATTGATGATCCACCTCGGTTTCATTTTGATCTCATCATCACAGAACCAAGTCTTCAGCTGATTCAATATTCTCCCTGTGATATACACAGAATTAGGAACTGGTGGAGGCTACTTGGCCCCTCAAATCTACTCTGTCATTTAATAATGTCATGACTGATCTGATCGTAACTTTAAAACCACATTCCCATTACCATGCTTATCTGTTATCCCTTGCTTATCAAGTGTCTATCCACCTCTGCCTTAAAAATATTTTCTAGAGAGCTGCAAAGACAAGTCTCTGAGAAAAAAATATTTCATTCCATCCCTGTCCTAAATGAGCAACGACCAGATTCTTCCAGAAGAGGACAATCCTCCCCACATTCACCTCGTCTACACCTGTCAAGTTCTTGCATGTTTCAATCAAGTCACCTCACATTTTTCTACATCCCTTTGGATACAAGCCCAGCCTGTCCGAAAGTTCCTCATGAGATAATCTGCCCAGTCCAGGAATTAGTCTACAAAATCTTCCATGAACTACTTGTGAAGCTTTAACATTTGTTCATAAATAAGATCATAATTGTATATTGTACTCCATATTTCACCAATGCTCTTTGTAACTGAAGCATAACCTCTCTACTTTTGTGTTCCATATTTTTGTTTGCAATAAATGCTAACTTTCCATTAGCTTTCCTAACTGGAGTCAGATTTTAGTTTAGCTCAAGGACACAGTGTGGAGTCCACACCAAACATTAATCACCCATACACTAGTTCTATGTTATCCACTTTTGCATCCTACATACTAGGGGCATTTAACGGAAGCCAATTAACCTAAAAACCTGCACGTCTTTGAAATGTGGGAGAATGTACAAACTGTGTACAGACAGCAACCGTAGTCAGGATCAAACCTGGGTGTCTGGCGCAGTGAGGCAGCATTTCCATCGCCTCAGCACTGTGCCGCCCCTGAGTTATATGCACAGAAACAGGAACTGCTGTCCATCATATCTGTGCTGACCTTTCTGACCATTTATATTCATTCCAATTGTCCACTTCAGGTCTATGTCTTTCTTTGCCTAGCCTACTTAAGTGCCTGTTTATTCTTGCATGTAGATCAACCTTTTATGAATGTGGCACTGGGATACCTCACTCACTTAACCTGTCTATATCTGATGTATCTATTAATTCTAATTAAGAAATGGCTGAGAGTACCGATACATCAAAGCTTAAATTACCAGACAACAGTCCAGCCATAGAACTAGAATACCACTTCAGAATCAGTTACATCTCTGGCCAACTGCTAATGGGAATATGCCGTCAGGAGATATTTGATAGAAGTATTTAAAGTTATGAGAGGCATAGACAGGGTAAACAGCCAGAATTTTTTTCCCAGGGTGAAAATGGTTAATATTAGAAGGCATCGCTATAATGTAAAAGGGGGGAAGTTTAATGGAGACTAGACCAAGGGGGACCCGTTGGGTCCCGTCCCCTCAATGCGCGGTAGCGGGGGGGGGGGGCCTGCGGCGTCAAACCCACACTAACCACCCCCAAACACACAGGGGGGGAGGGGGGTGAGAGGGGGTGAGAGGGGGGAGGGGTAGAGGGTGGGAGACGGGGGGAGAGGGGAGGGAGGGAGGGGGGTGGAGGGGGGAGGGGAGGGGAGAGGGGTGAGGTGGAGGGAGGGCAGAGGGTTGGAGGGGGAGAGGGGGGAGAGAGGGTGGGAAGGGGGGAGAGAGAGGAGGGGAGGAAAGAAGTGGGAGTGGGGGATTCCCTAGAGAGGGGGGGGCAGAGAGTTGGGGGACAGAGGGAGAGCCCTCTCCCCCTCCCTCCATCCCTCCTTCTCATCCCCCTCTCCACCCCCCCTCTCCACCCCTCTCCCCCCCTCCCTCCACCTCACCTCTTCCCCCCCCCTCTCTCACCACCCTTTCTCTCTTTCTCTGCCTCGGGGAGGGGGTAGAGAGGGAGGGGGAGGGGGTAGAAAGGGAGGGGGAGGGGGTAGAGGCAGCAGTTACTGAAGTCGTAGAGCACAAGCCTCCCCATCAGGCGCCGGGCCCAAGCTAGGCTGCGGGCGTCGTTGACCAGAGCGAGGCCCGCAGCGCTCTGAGGACTGTGAAAAACAGTGGAGGGCCGGCAGCGCACTCACCAGCGTGACAGACGATCGAGCGGGGGAGACGGAGAGGAGGTCGTCCCCTGTGACGGGTGCGACAGCGACTTTTCAACTGCGCTTGTCCGCGGCGACGCTGCAATAACGACCGCCGCCGCCATGTTGTTGAACTTCAAGAAGCCCAGCGGAGCGCGCTGCACGATTGATGACGTGTTCACAGGCTTTAATAGTTGCTAGACCAAGTGCAGACCCGTTGGGTCTGTTCCCCCAACGTGCGGTTGCGGGGAGCGAGGCGATATGCGGCGTCACACACACTAACCACCCCAACACACACGCTAACTACCCCCCTTGATAATTTGCTTCTTTTACCCCATACCCGCCCTATCTACTGACGCATAGCCCACAACTCGCAGGTGGGTCTAGAGAGGGAGGGGGGGGGTAGAAGCTGAGGGCAGAGAGAGAAGGGGCAGAGACAGAGAGAGAGAGGGGCAGAGACAGAGGGGCAGAGACAGAGAGAGGGGCAAGAGACAGAGAGAGGGGCAAGAGACAGAGGGAGAGGGGGTGGAGGGAGGAGAGGGAGGAGGGGAGGTGGGGTGAGGGGAGGAGGGAGAGAGAGAGGGGAGGAGAGAGAGGGGAGGAGAGGGGGAGAGAGAGGGGGGGAGAGAGAGGGGAGAGAGAGGGGGAGAGAGAGAGGGGGGGAGAGAGAGGGGGGGAGAGAGAGAGGGGGAGAGAGAGAGAGGGAGTAATGGCCGCGAGGGACGCCTTCTCATCGCGTGCCCCGCGCGAGGTTAATGGCCGCCGCCATGTTCTACCATCGAGCGGGGGAGATGGAGAGGATTCAGAAGCCGGTGGCCTCCGGTGACCGTCTGTGACCTCCGGTGACGTCCCGATCTGCAGAACGCTCGTTCATTCTGCGCATTTTGAAGAACGGGGGTGGGGGGGAGCCAGGCGAGTGAGTGGGCTGCTTGCTATAGGATCTTTCCTGTGAACAACGGAGAGAGACAGCACCGGCTTGATCTTTGGCTGAGTGGGCGGGCAGGTGGGGGATGGGAGGGGAGGGGCGGGGCTTCACGAGCTGCGCCGGCAGTGAGGAGAAGCTTCTTCAGCACGCCAGTGACCCCGCGATCTGCAGAAGATCCTATAGCAGAGCTGAGCTGTAGAATCTTTGCTGCAGAACGTTCTCGAGCTTTCTGCGCCTTTTGAAGAACGGGGGGTGGGTGGGCTAACGTACCTCGTGAAAAACTGCGCATGCGCGTTGATAGCAGCTGCTATATCTCGGGAAATAATGGACCAAATTTATAGAGGATTGGATTTTTGAAATCATAAGGACATTTTCTACCAGAAGATGTAAAACTTTCACTGTTATTGTAACATCAGCAGCTGGGCAGCGGTCAGATTTTTTTTAAAAAGGTCAGATTGGTCAACAATTTTAATTAAAAAGTCAGGAAAATAATGTTGCAAATGTACAGAGGAGTGGACTTCTAAAATCACATGGAAAATCTCTACTGAAATATGTAAAAATGTTCCCGTTTCGGCGTCTGGTTTTTGAGGAGATACGTTTCAAATGCGCACACACACACACGAACACACACACACACACACACACACGCACACACGCACGCACGCATGCACGCACGCAAGCACGCACGCACGCGCACACACACACACACGTATAATGGAAGCAAATAAGAGAGTGTTTTTAGAGGGTCTTGGATAGGCACATAGAAGCGCAGGGAATAGGCAGATGAGATCAGTTTAACTTTGCATCATGATCAGCACAAACATTGTGGCCGAAGGGTCCATTCCTGTGATGTATTACTATCAAAGCTAGAACTTTCCATAAAGTTCCAACACTGGCATCTACCTGCAATGTGCAAAATTGCTGAGATATGTGCTGTTCCTAAAAAGCAGGACAAATCGAATCCGCATTATACCCAATCAGACTACTCTAAATCAGTAGCAAAGTGATGGAAGTGCAATCTGGCGACACTTATGAATATTCTGGTCATAAATGCTCAATTTGGGTTTCATCATAACCACCTGGATCCAGATATGGATCTGAGAACTGAAATCCATGGGTGGATTGACGATATAGCAGCATTTGACTGATAGTTGCATCAATGAGACCTGATAAAACTGAAATCAATGATTATTCAAAGGATAAGCAATCCAAAGGGAGAGTCATACGTCACATAAAGGGAGATGACTGTAGTTGTTGAATGTCAAATACCCCAGCCCTAAATATCATTGCAGGATTATCGGTTCAAACATCTTCAGCTACTTTATTAAAAGTGGGAATGTTTGCTGATGATTATACAATTGTATTTCCATTCACAGCTTCACAGTAAATAAACCAGTCCACGCATATCCGCAGGTAGACCCAGACAACGTTGAGACATGGCCTGATAAGTGATATATTATGCACTTAGGGCCAAATCATGAACATCTCCGATGGAAGAATCTAATTAATCACCCTTGCCAATTCAATGGTATTATCACTGAGTTCTCCTTAATTAACATCCTGAGGGTTAATATTGACCAGGAACTCTGCTGAAACACCATGCCTACAGGAGTGAGTGCGTCTGGATGTTCTGTAGTCGGTGACTCACTTACTGACAACCCAAAGCCTTTCCACCATCAACAAGGTACAAGTCAGGAGCATGGTTTAAAGCTCTCCACTTGTCTGGATGTGTACAGCTCCAGCAATTTTAAAAAGCTCAACAGCATCCAGAACAAGGCAAACAATTTGATTGGCACCTCATCCTTCAACTTAAGAGCCTGTCCCACTTGGGCGTCATTTGCGCGTCATTTACGCGACATCATTTACCGTCACGAAGCACGACGCGCACGTGATGCGCGTATGGCGTGCATTACGCGCGCATGGCGCGTGGTGGCGTAGGCAGTGACGCGCAGTCGCACGCGGCGCCCCAGGATTTTGGGATTCACAAAATCTTCGCGCGCCACCTGTGTGACGCGCAAATGACGCCCGAGTGGGAGAGGCCCTTTAAACATTAATTCCCTCTACCACTCTATCACTTAAATACTGCCAACTCCCATGCCAACAGTACTCTGGGAATATTTTCACAGATGACTACAGTGGTTCAAGAAGGTGGTTCAGCTTCTTACCGTGGTATTACTAACATAGCATGGCAACTTTCCTAACTGTATGCTGCACCAGCCCATGGGCATGCTTTTCTCTGGGTTCACACCTCCTTTCAAGGTGATAAGAGATGGGCAATTAATATTGTGATGCCCAGACCCCAAAAAATGAATTTTTAAAAATCTGAAAGTTTCAATCTTTATGCAACTTTCACAAACAGCAATGTGATTAGCCACAGCACTTTTTTAAACACTGATGAAAGATAGCAAAGCAATTTTGGGCTTCAGATGTTTACAACTTTTATCAGCAAGGATGTGCACAAACAGTGTAATCACAACCTATAATGCTTATTTTATTATCTGTTTTGTACAGTGTACTTTTGAAAATCAAATGTGTATTGCAGGGGATTCCTGAAAAAGCACTGGATTGCTTTTATTTATATGGAAAATTAATTTCTTACAATTTGTACTTTATCTTTATATTTTTGGTCACCATTTGCAAATATAAATGAAAATGATTTGGTGAATTAGTTCAGGCAGTGCTTTCTTGCTTTTTATTTATTTTATTCTTTAGTTTGTCAGTTATTTTAAATTTGAATTTCTTTCTTTAAACTTCCTCTTTAAATTCATATTTTTAAGACTTTTTAACATGCAAAAAATTCAGAAGATTTTACATATAATGAAACATAACCAAAAAGTATAATTACTTTAATCATTAGATACAATATTCACGGAAAAGAGGGAATTTAAATGCTGAAATAGTTTTCCTGATCTAAACATGCGAGTAAAGAAAAATTTCCAAATTGAATAAAGTTAAAAAATTTGGAAATGTACCATCAATTGGAAAATAAATATCGCTGAAATAAAGGCACATCTACAGGGAAATAGGTCCAGTTACTCCTTGCAGACAATTTTCCGGCTTGAAAAACAGCTCAGTTTCCTGCTGCACAGTTAACACTTTATAATTCTGTGCGAAAGGGATGAATTGATCAGATGATGTCAATAATATTTACTCACGAGAATGTGACAAAATAATTATAGCATCTTCCAAAGAAATTGCTTCATCTGTAAATATAAATGATAGTTCTTTTTTTTCAAATTGAAATATAGTACTTTTTACTGGTCGTAGTCATAGTCATACAGCGTAGAAACAGACCCTTCGGCCCAACATGCCCCATCTAAACTCGTCCACCTGCCTGCGTCTGGCCCATATCCGTCTAAACCTGCACTATCCATCTGCCTGTCTAAATGTTTTATTTTTTTTTTAAATTTTATTTATTAGAAGTACATTACATTACAACCACATACATTAATTAATACTCGTCATTTATATCATCTTACAATTAATGTACTCCCTTTATTTATTTTTTTACACTAGAGAAAGAAAAGATTGAAAGAGAGAAGAAAGTGAAGGAAAAAGTGCAAGTGTAGAAAAGTGTAGAAAATGTAACAACAAAAAAGGACGAAGACCCTATAAGAGCGAAATTAAAAACAAAAAGAAAAAGAGTTAAGAAATAGGCCCTAAGAAAAGAAAAGAGAAAGAGAAAAAAAGAGAAACAAATGGGTTTTTTTGAGCATCACGTAAATAGGACATACCAACTCTTCAACTATCATCCCCCCTTACCCGACCTCAATTTTTTTTTTTTTTTTAAAGTACTTTTGCACCCTATGTTTGTAATAATTCTATAAATGCAGACCACGTCAGGTGGAAGTGATCTGGTTTACCTGCTAGGAGGAGTCTTATCTCTTCAAGGTGTAATGTTTCAAACATATTTGAAATCCACATATTTATAGTTGGTATTGGAGCCTTCTTCCAAAATTTTAGAATTAGCTTTTTTCCAGTTATTAACCCATAATCCATTAATTTCTTTTGAAACACATTTAATTCTGGATCATCTTCCGTTATTCCGAAGATAATCCATTCTGCTTTGGGTATCAGTCTTGTTTTAAATAACTTTGTAAAGATTTCAAAAATTTCATTTCAAAATTTTTGAATTTTTGTACAGAAGACAAATGAGTGCGCTATAGTTGCTTCTTGGGATTGACATTTATCACAAATAGATGATACGTTTGGGAAAAGTTTATGAATTTTAGTTTTCGAATAATATAATCTATGTAAAATTTTAAATTGTATTAAAGTGTGTCTTACATTAATCGAGCATTTATGCACTTTTAATAAGTATTCATTCCAACTTTCCTTTGAAATTTTAATAGCTAACTCTTGTTCCCAGTCTCTTCTGATACCCTCCGTAGATGGTATTTGTGCATTTAAGATAATATTGTACAAATATGATATTAAGTTTGCTGATTCCGCTTTTATCTGCATTGCCTCGTCCAGTACATCTGCTGGGTTATTATGATGATCTTTTGTATATTTTTTCAAATAGTCGCATATTTGAAAGTATTTAAAATATTGATTATTCCGAGTTTATATTTTATTTGTAATTGTTGAAATGAAAGTAATTTTCCAGTTTCATACAAGTCACCAAGCGTTTTAATTCCTAGTCTATCCATTGTGTATAAGCTTTATCTATAATAGAAGGACTAAACGAAGGGTTATTGACTATAGGTAATAAAAGTGATAAGTTTCTTAATTTTAAATTTTGTTTTATTTGTTTCCAAATACGGATTGTACTATGAATAATTGGGTTCTTATTATAGTTTATGTTATTCAATTTCATTGGAGAGAGGATGATCGCTCCAATGTTTCTAGAGGAGCAATCCTCTTTCTCCATTACAATCCAGTCTACTTGCTGGGCGGAGTTATCCATCAGTTGAATCATGTTTTTAATATTTACTGACCAATAATAATACATAAAATTAGGTAGTGCTAGACCCCCCAATACTTTAGATTTATTCAGATGGGTTTTTTGTATTCTATGTGATTTATAGTCCCATATAAAATTAGTGATATCTGAGTCGAGTTTTTTAAAAAACTTCTTAGGTAAGTATATAGGAATTGATTGAAATAGGTATAAAATTTTGTGGTAAAAAGATCATTTTTATTGCGTTTATTCGGCCTATTAAAGACATCGGGAGCGTTTTCCAGAATTTAATTAATGTATTCAGTTTATTAAGTAGGGGGTCAAAATTGCCCTGAACATACCTTGATATGCTCTGGTAATTTCGATTCCCAAATATTTAAATTTTTCTGTAGCTATTTTAAAAGGGAATTTTAAAAGATGTGTTGAATCTTTCGGTTTTATTGACATAATTTCACTTTTACTGACCAATAATGGGGAGGCTTGTGCTCTACGACTTCAGATGATGTCAATAATATTTACTCACGAGAATGTGACAAAATAATTATAGCATCTTCCAAAGAAATTGCTTCATCTGTAAATATAAATGATAGTTCTTTTTTTTCAAATTGAAATATAGTACTTTTTACTGGTCGTAGTCATAGTCATATAGCGTAGAAACAGACCCTTCGGCCCAACATGCCCCATCTAAACTCGTCCACCTGCCTGCGTCTGGCCCATATCCGTCTAAACCTGCACTATCCATCTGCCTGTCTAAATGTTTTATAAATGTTGTAATAGTACTAGCAATGGTTTTGAACTTTATTCGGATATATCAAAAGTAATTTAGTACATAATCAAACAATTTAGATTATTAGCATTATTGATACCCATGTCAAGATATACCGACTAAAATTGATTTATTTTGGAGAGATTACAGTTCACCTGAAGCACGCCTTAAAATTACATTGAGAGTCCTATGAACTGCCTCTCAACTCATTCCAGAGTTAAGGGGCTGTCCCACTTGGGCGACCTAATCCGCAAGTTAAGAAGAGTATCTTCGACTTCAAGCTCGAGGGCACTGCCTGGAAAGCCTCGAGCTGGATCGACCGTCTGCGTTGAAACCGCGAGCTGGATCGACCGACCACACACACACACACAAACACATCGCGAAGGCGGGGGCCAGGGAAAGCAGGGGAGCGCTGTCTGCGCGATGGAGAGGAAGGTAAACGGCTACCACAGTGTATGGTAAGTCCTTTAGAGAGCGTGGGGGGGGGGAGAGAAGGGGAGGAGAAGGGGGGGGAGCAGGGGGGGGAGAAGGGGGGGGAGAAGGGGGGGGAGAAGGGGGGGGGAGAAGGGGGGGGGAGAAGGGGGGGGGAGAAGGGGGGGGGAGAAGGGGGGGGGAGAAGGGGGGGGAGAAGGGGGGGGAGAAGGGGGGGGAGAAGGGGGGGGGAGAAGGGGGGGGAGAAGGGGGGGGGAGAAGGGGGGGGGAGAAGGGGGGGGGAGAAGGGGGGGGAGAAGGGGGGGAGAAGGGGGGGGAGAAGGGGGGGGAGAAGGGGGGGGGAGAAGGGGGGGGGAGAAGGGGGGGGGAGAAGGGGGGGGGAGAAGGGGGGGGGAGAAGGGGGGGAGAAGGGGGGGGAGAAGGGGGGGGAGAAGGGGGGGGGAGAAGGGGGGGGAGAAGGGGGGGGGAGAAGGGGGGGGGGAGAAGGGGGGGGGAGAAGGGGGGGGGAGAAGGGGGGGGGAGAAGGGGGGGGGAGAAGGGGGGGGAGAAGGGGGGGGGAGAAGGGGGGGGGAGAAGGGGGGGAGAAGGGGGGGGAGAAGGGGGGGGGAGAAGGGGGGGGGGGAGAAGGGGGGAGACACTTTTAAGAAGTATAATCAAGTTTAGCGGGCATTTTACCTACCGGTAGGTTTTCCGTGGTCCTGCAAACTCCAATGAGTCAATCAAAATGCCCGGTCAGCGAAGGAGATTGCCTACAGCTGCCCTCGACTGCCTGTAACTAAATAGTGACCCCACTCCACTGCACTACGAGTCAAAAAGAACCACGACGACCAAATTTTACTCGTGGAAAATTTTTCAATGTGCTGAAAAATTTTCCGCGACCTAGCTGAGGCCACGAGTATTCGGGAACTTCCCCTCGAGCATGAAGGAGAGTTCCAGCGACCTCATAGGACCTCCTAGGACCACGTGTCGACCATGCTGCGAGTTTGAAGGTCGAAGACACTCTTCTAAACTCGCAGATTAGGTCGCCCAAGTGGGACAGCCCCTTAAAGATTACAGAGTACATTGCGTAAACTTGCATCTGCAGTTCCTTCCTACACATTAAATTATGATTAGTCTGTGGACTAAGTACATTACACCTTTCAGAACTCCAGAATGAACGCGTTTATTTCAGATGACCAGCTTTTCTGTGAAGCAGATCAGAGCATGGCCAGAGGGAGCCACCTCAGCTCTCAAAGACTGTTTCGACTGCACAGATTGGACCGTTTTTAGGGAGGCTGCCACTACCAACCATCATGTCAACTTGACGGAATACACTGAATCTGTGACTGGATATATATTCAAATGCATGGAAGATGTGACCGTCATCAAAAACATCACCACGAGGGCCAACAACAAACCCTGGTTCACCAGGGCGGTACGTGAGCTCCTGAGAGCACGGAATGCTGCTTTCAAGTCCAGGGACAAAAGACGCCCTTAGTACTGCTAGGGCCAACTTGAACCGGGGCGTGAGAACAGCCAAGCGTGTCTATGGACAGAAAATTCAAGCACACTTCACAGACACTAAGTACCCCAAGCGCCTGTGGCAAGGCATCCAGTCTGTCACCGGCTACAGGCCAACACCTCCACCATGCGAGGACAACATAGACTTCCTCAACACACTTAACACCTTCTTCAACCGGTTTGAGGAAGACAACACCACCACACCAACAAAAGCCCCTCCCTGCCCAGACCATGAAACACTTCACCTGGACCCAGCTGATGTGCGGAGGACCCTACTCAAGGTGAACCCCAGTAAAGCTGCAGGTCCTGACAACATACCGGGGTGTGTGCTCAGAGACTGTGCTGACCAACACAGATGTTCTCACAGACATCTACAACACCTCTCTGAGCCAAGCCATCATACCAGCATGCTTCAAAGCCACCACCATCATACCGCTACCCAAGAAATCCCCAGCCTCAACACTGAACGACTACCGGCCCATAGCACTCACGTCCATCATGATGAAGTGCTTTGAAAGGTTGGTTAAGGCCCACATAACATCCAGTCTCCCCTCTACACTTGACCCATTCCAGTTTGCATACCGTCCCAACCGTTCCACTGATGATGCCATAGCAACAGTACTCCACCTAAGCCTGGCTCATCTGGAAAACAATAACAGTTACGTGCGGTTGCTGTTCATTGATTTCAGCTCCGCCTTCAACACAGTCATCCCCCAACACCTGGTGAATAAACTCGGCGAAATAGGCATCAGCACCCCACTATGCAACTGGTTACTGGACTTCTCACCGACAGACCACAGACATTAAGAGTTGGCAAAAACTCATCAGAGACCACCATCATGAACACGGGGTCCACAGGGATGTGTGCTGAGCCCTCTGTTGTTCACGCTGATGACACATGACTGTTGTGCCAAACATAACTTGAACCACATCATCAAGTTCGCAGATGACACAACAGTGGTGGGCCTCATCAGCCACGATGACGACTCAGCCTACAGAGAGGAGGTACAACAACTCATCAACTGGTGTGACATCAATAACCTTCAACTCAATGTCAACAAAACGAAAGAAATAACTGTGGACTTCAGGAAGAAAGAGGCAGCACACACCCCACTCACCATAAATGGCAGTGCAGTGGAGTCTGTGAAAAGCACCAAGTTCCTGGGAGTACACATCACAGATGATCAGACATGGTCCACCAACACCATCTCCCTAGTCAAGAAAGCACAGCAACGCCTCCACTTCCTTCGACGGATGAGGAGAGCCGACCTCCCCCCTTCTGCCCTCCCAACTTTTTACAGGGGTGCTATTGAGAGCATTCTTACCAGCAGTCTCTCAGTCTGGTATGGCAGTTGCTCTGCTGCTGACCAGAAGGCCCTACAGAGAGTGGTGAGGACACCGGAGAAGATCACTAGATCACCCCAACCAGCAATTCAAGACTTATATCCATCTCGCTGTCGCAAGAGAGCAACTAACATCATCAAAGACACCACCCACCCAGCACACAAACTGTTCACCCTCCTACCATCCGGCAAGCGCTACCGCAGCATGCGGAGCAAAACCACAAGATTCAAAAACAGCTTTTTCCCTCAGGCCATCAGACTACTCAACACACTCAAGAAAATTCCATGAACATTACACAAAGACCAACTGACTGCCAAATTAACTTTAACCCAATGTCTGCAGTATGCTACTTGCACAGTATGCTATATTGCACCTTTTATTAATGAATATTTTATATAATGTATATGTCCATTGTCTACTTTTATTGGTACACTGTCTGTCTGTGTTATAAATATTACTTGCACATTGGAGTATGGAGAAACGCAATTTCAATCCTCTGTGTAACTACTCGTTACATTATGTGAATTGACAATAAAATTACTATTACTATTACTATTACTAGTTAGTAAGAAGTCAGGTCCAATGAAAGATCACCCACTTATGATGTCACTAGAAATCAAAGTGGAGGTCTTAAGGTCAAGGCTGCTTTACCAAAGGGAGCTGAGGGAATGCTCTGTGTTCTGTTTCACAGAGACATGGCTCACCTCGAGCTCCCCAGACTCAGCGGTCCAGCCTGAAGGGTTCTCCATCCACCGTATGGACCGTACGCAGGCATCTGGGAAAGGGAGAGGAGGGGGCGTCTGCCTCATGGTCAACTCTTCTTGGTGCACAGACGTGGCAGTCCTATCCAACTCCAGCTCTCCACACCTCGAACATCTGGCGGTGAAATGCCGTCCCTTCTACCTATCGAGGGAATTCTCCTCCATCATCCTGACCGCCGTCTACATCCCATCCCTGGCATTGGAGGAGCTGCATGCCATGGTCAACGAGCACCAGACAGCTTACCCCAGAGGCGTTTACCACCATAGATGGGGACTTTAACAAAGCCAACCTGAAGAAATTGCTCCCTAACTTCCACCAACATGTCTCCTGCAGCACAAGAGGATCAAACACCCTTGACCACTGCCGCACAACCATCAAAGATGCCTATCGCTCTATCCCTCACCCTCACTTCGGAAAATCTGACCATTCAGCGGCGCTGCTTCTTCCTGCATACAGGCAGCAACTGCAGAAAGCACCCACAGAGGTGAGGACTGAAAAGAGCTGGGAGGGGGGAGGGGGGGAGGGGGTTAGAGGAACAACTCCAGGACTGCTTGGAGTCTGTAAACTCAGCAATGGACCTGAATGAATACGCCACAGTCGTTACAGACTTCATAAGGAAATGTGTGGAGGACTGCGTTCCAACAAAAACCTTCCGAGTGTTTCCTAACCAGAAGCCTTGGATGAACCATGAGATCCGCATTCTTCTGAAGGCAAGATCCCGGGCATTCAGGTCTGGCGATGCAGAGGTCTATAAGAAGTCCAGATACGACCTTGGTAATGCCATTAAAAAGGCCAAAAGGGACTTCTGCTCTAAGCTGGAGGATGAGACGGATGTTCGGCAACTATGGCAGGGCTTGAATGCCATCACCTCCTACAAGGTGAAATCAGGAGGTGGCTCAAACGACAGCGAAGCATCACTCCCTAACGAGCTCAATGCGTTCTACGCACGATTTGATAGGGAGAACACTGATGTGCCTTCCCGAGCCCCTATTCGCCCTGACGGTGTTACAGTCATAGTCCAAGAGAACGACGTCAGAAGATCCTTCAGGGGGTAAACCCTCGGAAAGCGCCTGGACCTCATGGTATACCCGGCCGTATTCTAAAAACCTGTACGGACCAACTGGCTGGAGCTTTTACGGACATTATCAACCTCTCACTTCTGAGGTCTGAGGTTCCCACCTGCTTTAAGAGGGCATCAATAATACCGGTGCCCAAGAAGAGTAAGGTGACGTGCCTCAATGACTGTCGACCAGTGGCACTAATGTCTGTGGTGATGAAGTGCTTTGAGAGGTTGGTTATGGTGCACATCAACTCCTACCTCAACAAGAACCTCGACCAACTACAGTTCGCATACCGCCACAATAGGTCAACGGTGGAGCAATTTCACTGGCTCTCCACTCCCCACTGGACCACTTGGGACAATAAAAACACCAACGTCAGGCTGTTGTTTATAGACTACAGCTTGGCGTTTAATACCATCATCCTTTCCAAGCTGGTTACCAAGCTCACTGAACTGGGCATCTGTGCATCCCTCTGCAATTGGATCCTCGACTTCCTCATCCACAGACCACCGTCTGTTCGAATTGGAGAAACCACTTCATCCTCAGTAACAATTAGTACGGGAGCACCTCAAGGTTGTGTGCTCAGTGCCCTGCTTTACTCACTCTATACCCATGACTGCATAGCCGGTCATAGTGTGAACTCCATCATCAAGTTTGCCGATGACACCACTGTGGTTGGATGAATCACAGATGGGGACGAGTCAGAGTATAGAAGTGAGATCGACCGACTGACCAAATGGTGCCAGCACAACAACCTGGCTCTCAACATCAGTAAGACCAAGGAACTGATTGTGGACTTTAGTAGGGGAAGGATGAGGACCCACAATCCTGTTTATATCAACGGGACGATGGTGGAGAGGGTCAATAACTTCAAATTCCTGTGCGTGCATATATCAGAAGATCTTCCCTGGATCCAGCACACCGATGCAATTGTAAAGAAGACACATCAGCGACTCTACTTCCTGAGAAGATTATGGAGATTCGGCATGTCGAACAGGATTCTCCAAAACTTCTGCAGGTGCATGGTAGAGAGCATTCTGACTGTTTGCATTGTGGCCTGGTTCGTCCAGGAGCGAAAAACTTGGACTTCCAGGAGCGAAAAAGACTACAAAAAGTTGTGACCACTGCCCAGTCTATCACCGGCTTTGACCTCCCCACCGTCGAAGGGATCTATCATAGTCGCTGCCTCAAAAAGGCAGCCAAAATCATCAAAGACCCACACCATCCTGGCCACACACTTATCTCACCACTGCCATCAGGAAGAAGGTACAGGAGCCTGAAGACTGTAACGTCCAGGTTCAGGAACAGCTCCTTCCCCACAGCATTCAGGCTATTAAACACAACGAATAAGCTATGAGCTCTGAACTGCAAAAGACTATATTATTATTTGTTATTTGCACTATATTTGTTATCTTGTTTTTCTGTTATATACAATGTTTACATATTCACATATTCTGTGTGCTGCAGCATGTAAGAATTTCATTGTCCTGTCCGGGACATATGACAATAAAACACTCTTGACTTGTTATCTCAGGTAATCTTTTTTCACAGTAGTGGCACAACCTGCTGAGTATTTCCATAATTCTCTTCTTTCTCAGATTTCTAGCAATTGCTGACTTTGTAACTCACAGGTTTCACCCAAGATGGCGCCAGAGCATGGTGACTCTTTGCATGCTGTTCCCAGAGATGGATCTATTACCATCCAATACAATCTACTCTTTTAAATCTTTCTTACTGTACGTATAGAACTGTATTCTGCACCCTGTATCTTCCCCTTTGCTCTATATTTTGTATCAGTTTGAAAAGATTGCATCTATGTAGAGTATCTGATGTGTTTGGATCGGATACGAAACAAAGCTTCACTGTACATGTGGCAATATGTTCGAACACTCGTTCTTTTTTTGCTTTCTTCTGTTCTTGTTTGCCTCCTATTTACATCTCCTCAACACCGATTAACAAGTCTGTTTTTAACAAGCCTTCACCATCTTCTCTCAGCCAGCATCAATATTTTTCATGGTCTCCACCCTATCAAAAACCTTTCCTTTATTCTCCTCTTTTCTGCAACTTAAAGCATGTTCAATATCTGATTTTTTACAAGTTTGATAACAATCATGAACTCAATACATTAATTTTACTTCGGAGTCACGTGAGTGACTACGTGAAGAGCCCGTCCAGCAGGCATGCGCGACATTAGCGTTCACGCAGTGCAACAGCAACGAACGGGAGTACAGGCGCTCCCGCTACAAGTTTAAACGGACCATCAGGTAAGTACTTACTCTGAGGTCGTATTCAAGAACCTTTGCTCTGCTTTGTCAATTCCAGGCAAGAAGCTGGGGAAACTGAGCAAAGCACGGCAAGGGAAAAAGACCGCCCCCGTTCGACTCCAACAGAACGGGAGTGTCCCATCAGTGGGGGGCGAGAGGCGGCACCTGGACCGCACATGCTGCGGCACACCCTCATTGAGACCGAGCCGAGCCCAGTACCGCTAGCGCAGCCTGACCAACAGCAGCGGACTGGAGGCAAATCAACACAAAAAACTGACCGGCCGGTTATTTCTGACTCCAAAGAGGAGGACTCTCCGCCTTAGAGTGGCAGAGCTAGCCGCCTGAGCCGCATGGAAAGGCTCATGGAGCAAATGCTCCAGCGAGACTTGCTTCGGGAGCTGGAGCAGTCTCGCCAAGGGAACTCAGGCACTCCCACATCAGTGCTCTACAATGCACTGGCCATCGCTTCCCCCTCAGCCGAGGGCAGCGTTGGCGACCAGGGCTGGGCTGGTTAGGAACAGGGGTCATTGGCTGAAGATGTCGGGAATACGCTTGGGGTACAGGATCAGGAAGAGCTGCTGGGTGTGGAGAATCGCTACGTGGTTACACCACAAGCAGGGCGGCCGTTGCAGCCAAAACTGGCGGCCAGTATTAACCACCTGTCCCTCAAACCCCTACAAGATCAGGTACTTAATGAGGCACTAGAAATCTACTCGCCTCCGGAGAACTGCAGTTCGCTTAATGTACCGGCCGTTAACAGCCAAATCTGGGGGTATGTTGGACAGAGGATCCGGAGCCAGGAGCTAAAATTACAACGCATCCTCAAGCTCCTGACAACAGGGATAACATCCTATGCTCGTTCTGTGGATGGGGTGGATATGACCACAAACCAGCAAGACACTCTGGCTCTGCTGTGCAACACCCAATATGAGATAAACAACCTCCGCAAGGAGAGAATAAGACCTGCCCTCAATCCCAGGTATGCAGGACTGTGTAAAACACCGGCCTCAGAGCCGCAGATCCTGTTATTTGGAAAGGACAAGTGAAAGACCTGGAGGAAGAGTCCAAAGCATTTGGCCTCATGAGGGCAGGCCCTGGAACGAGCAGACCCACACAAAAAAACAGACGGCAGTACCCTACCGCGTCCACCAGTCGACGTCAAATTTATGGGACTGGTGAAAGCCCAGGGTCCGCATACCATCCCCGAAAGCCTTTTTAGGCCAGGGCCCAGAGCGGACCCCATGGAAAATGCGCCACCCCCAATCAGCAGTACATCCAGCAGTACAACGATGGATGAACAAACCGAAGAAAGGAACACTACCATAACTATGGAGGTAGGTGGGTCTGGTTCCTACCAGCATGTAAAAGTGGGGGAACTGTAGTAACAGGGGGGAGATTACACCTGCTCATTGAAGCATGGAGGTCTATCACGAATGATAGTTATATACTTAACAGTATTCGTGGATACAAAATAGAGTTCATTCAAGAAAATATGCCACCAGTTCAGCATGTACCTCAAAGGGTCTGTACCCTCTCAGTCAAAGAAAAACTAGAGGGACAAGCAGAACTGGTGAGGTTACTTACAAAGGGTATCATTGAGAAATCCAAACATGAACCTTTGGAATTTGTCTCAAATATATTTACCAAACACAAAAAATATGGTGGATGTCGCATCATCATTGACTTAACTTTACAAAATTCCTTTGTTAAGTATGTACATTTCAAAATGGAAACATTTGTAACTGACAAACAACTGATTTCCAAAGGATACTTTATGGCAAGCATTGATTTAAAAGATGCCTACTATACAGTACCCATTCAAAAGGGTCATCGCAGATACCTGAAATTTACCTGGATGGGGCAACTATGGCAGTCTAAGCCGTTGCCTAATGGGTTAACATCAGCCCAAGACTATTTACCAAGATATTAAAACCAGCCTTGGCAACATTAAGAAAGAGACATCTTGTCATGGCATATCTTGATGATATTCTAATAGTAGGCAAAACCATGGAGTTGGCTAAATCAGCTGTATTAGCTACCAAACAATTGTTTGAAACCCTGGGATTTGTCATACATCCAGATAAATCTAAGTTGACACCATCCACAACTATGGACTATCTGGGATTCACAATTAACTCAGTCCACATGTCCGTAACGTTGCCAAAAGATAAAGCAGCAGAATTGGCACAGACGTGCTACAATTTAATGGTTAGCAATCGACCAACCATCCGACAAATGGCAAGAGTAATTGGCAAAATGGTAGCAGTATTTCCAGCTACACAATTTGGACCCTGCACTATTAAAACCTACAAAGGGCAACGGTACAGGTGTTAAAACGACATGCAGGTCACTTTGACCGAACAATGAAATTGCCCATTGAAGCAATATCAGAGTTACAATGGTAGATAGAGCACATTTGGCATAGTCCCAGCCCTATCATCATCAATAACCCAACGTTAACTATACAAACAGATGCCAGTGCTCAAGGCTGGGGAGCAACTAATACCATATCCAGCACAGGTGGTAGATGGACTAACCTAGAATCATCTTTACTACAAACACTAGGCATAAATTATTTGGAAATGTTGGGTGCGTTTTATGGTTTAAAAGCATATTCTACGAATATGCACCATTTGCATGTTCGTTTACAAATTGATAATATCACGGTGGTGGCCTATATTAACCATATGGGTGGAATAAAATCGATATCATGTGACAATTTGGTCAACAAAATCTGGCAATGGTGTGTCGATAGACATATTTGGCTATTAGCAACTTACCTACCAGGTAAGCTAAATACAGTGGCAGACACCAGGTCACGCAAATTCAATGATAACACCGAATGGATGTTAAATCCTAGAGCTTTTGCTAAAATTACAAAGCAATATGGCACACCAGATATCGATCTCTTTGCATCCAGACTAAATCACCACGTACCAATGTATGTCGCTTGGGAACCAGACCCTGAGGCAGCAGCGATAGATGCATTCGCGCTGAACTGGGGGACCTATTTCTTCTATGCTTTTCCCCCCTTCTGCCTCATCAGTAGGGTACTATGCAAAATACAGATGGACTCTGCTTCAGGTATTTTGATAGTACCAACTGGCCTACACAGCCATGGTTCCCAGTGGTCCTCGACATGGTCATCGGAACTCCTATGACCTTTCCCAGTAGCCCAGACCTATTGACGCACCCGGTATCAGGCATAAGTCATCCATGCCATGACAAAATTAACCTACTGGGTTACAGATTATCAAAAGACCACTGCTGGGCCTGGGATTGTCTGACAGGACCATCAACACGATGACACTGTATGTCCACCAGGAAACAATACCTATCGAGCATCAGGAAGTGGGAAAGATACTGCTCGACTACTGGGACAACGTACTCATCTGCAACCATAACCAATGTACTGGAGTTCCTGGGGGGCCTTCACCATAATGAAGGACTGAGCTACAGCGCCATCAATACTGCCAGAAGTGCTCTGTCAGCCTACTTAAAACAGGTGCCAGGACAACAGGCCATAGGGTCTCACCCGCTGGTGATCAAACTCATGAGGAGTATATTCAACTCCAACCCTCTTAGACCTAGGTATACCCAAATCTGGGATGTCAGTGTGGTCCTGACATACCTAAGGGGATGGTCCCCAGCCAGGTCTCTCACCCTGGAACAGCTAACCCTGAAAACAGTCATGCTGATGGCACTAGTCTCAGCACAAAGAGTCCAGTCCCTCCACTTACTGCGACTGGACAACATGGTTATAACACCAGACCGGGTCTCATTCACCATTCAGGAGCTGCTAAAGCAGAGCAGGCCAGGAACTTGAGTCCTAGTTATGGATTTCCGGGCATACCCACCTGACCTACGGTTGTGTTTCATGACTCACTTATTCACTTACATCAACACAACAAGAGATTCTCGAGGGAGAAAAAAAAAAAAGCCTTATGGGTCAGCCACAAGAAACCTCATGGTCGGGTGTTGAGCCAAACCATCTCAAGATGGCTCAAGCAGGTACTGGGAGCTGCTGGAGTAGATACTGATGTATATACATCTCACTCCACCAGGGCAGCATCCACATCGGCGGCTAAAAGGATGGACGTACCACTGGACCACATCCTGGCTACAGCGGGGTGGTCCATGGAGAAAACGTTCCAAACATTCTACAACAAGCCGCTAGCAGAACCTGTGTTATTTGCAGCAAGAGTTTTAGAATCTGCAAATATATAATTTAAGCCCGGGGGAGCATTTTGTCTTTTGTTATTGTTTAATAGATACCATTCTTGTTTACAAACAGATTATGGTTGATTACGATAACATACTTCCTCCCTTGAATGACCGGCAGCGAGTGAAGTATGAACTGTTACACGGTTTGAAATCACAGAGCTTTAAAATCTTCACGTAGTCACTCACGTGACTCCGAAGTAAAATAGTAAGATTAAACGAGAACTTACCAGTTTGAAGTTTGATCTGTATTTTATGAGGAGTTACGATGAGGGATTACGTGCCCTCTGCTCCCACCCTCAAATATAGAGAACAACTGGTATCTTAGTTCTCCTTTTCTTTACCATGTTTATTTCAATTGTTGTGTTTCCTGTGATTCCACACCGCTGCTTTGAAGAATGTCGCGCATGCGTGCTGGACGGGCTCTTCACGTAATCCCTCATCGTAACTCCTCATAAAATACAGATCAAACTTCAAACTGGTAAGTTCTCGTTTAATCTTACTATTATTTGTTTATCTCTTTGTGGGCGGTTGTCTAAGCTGTAAGCATTTACATCAATTTGGATTTGCATTTCAGATTTCCAGTATCTGCAGCTTTTTGGATTTTAATCACTGATCATTATCAGCAGCTAATTTTAAATCACTTTTATAAGGACTAGGTGTTACATTTCTAAGGTGGTGCAAGTCCCAGCTGCATTTTAATTTGACAGTAATTCATGGGGAATTTTTTAATACATTACTTAAACATAAGGATATAGCTTTACATTTTACTCTTCTACCTCTTAAATATGGGCCGCAAGTGATGGGTGAATTCAGACTCCATAAAGCAGATCAACAGAACACGTTACATTTGCACAATTTTCGGACTCCTTAAAGTCAGTTTCTTGAAATTGCTGTAATTTATTTGATTATGTTGTTCAATTCAAATATTGTATAATTAAGATTACGGTTGAAAAATAACACATTGGTTTAAAATGAAGTGTTAATGTGCATTATTTACTAAGTGTTAATCTATTTACGAGGAAAATTTAATTTTTGAAAAGATATGAACTGTTTCCCGAGGATGGTTTCATTTTAGTTTTGGTGGCAATAGTTTTGTTAACAACTTTTTAATTGTCCTTACTTTTGGTACAATACCAGTCATTTCATGTTATCTAGCAACAGAAGCGATCATACAGAAGGTTAAAGATATTGTTTCAAAGAAATGGGATACAATTGGATCTGAAAGAAACAGATGTGCACATGAAACAAAACGTAATAATCCAAAATATATTGACATTATTATTCAAATATTGATTCATGGCATTCAGTAGAGAATTTAATTGATGAATATATTAATAACTTGTTAACCGATCCTGTGCCAGATACATGAGTTAATATTTAAATCTAGCAAGGAAGCTAATTCATGATTGTTAATTATAAATCAATTGCAATGTCATTACGAATCAGAGTGCAATTTTATATTTTTATTGAGATGTTCAAAATATTCAGTGAACTTTTATGTTACACTTCTCATCATTACATAATTTTTGTTTACTGCCATTAAAATCTCATTATTAGAGTATATATCATCACCTTTTGTTTACCTGCCTATGCAGAAACAAAAAATATATATTGCTTAAATTGTTTTTTAAATTGACGCCATAATGAAAGGCAAAGGAACCAATCTTTCTGATCTTTGGTCAGAGAATGCTCATTCTCCAGGCAAAGGGATTAACGTGATTTCCCTGGAATTTGAAATAGACTAGATCTGGAAGCAAGATGGCACTCAAGCCAGGCGACTGGTCCCAGAAGCAGATCTGCATTCATTCATTACAATCACTCCACTCTTTTAACCTCTACTCCAACAACGGCCTTACTCTAACTATGCTCTTCTTGATCTCCTCACTGATCTGCCAATTATCTGACAACTGGGACCAGAAGACCTACTGGAACGACTAAACCTCTGGGTCCAACTGTGCACAGGCAGGTTTCTTCCAACATGACCTGCGGTCTACCGTCCTCCAGACGACTCGACCGATGTCCCGATGGAGCTGCCAGCCCCACGAGTCAACTTCCGGGCCTGACCGGGTACAGGCCCCATCCCGTAGTCAGTGGACAATTCCACTGCCCAACCTGAACACCCCAAGGACAACGGACCCGGACCTCCGATGGTGGATCCCAAACAAGCCAAAGCCACAACCTCCAGGACCGTCCAGCACCGACAATGATCAACCAACCGACCAATGAGAGCTAGCCAGGCCAGAGCCCTGACCATTTTCCAGACCGACCATCGACGACGTCAGGCTGGAGGCCCAACCCTTGGAATCCCCTGATGCCCATGCTGAATGGCGCCATTCACCTCCAGGACTGACAAGCGACGCAGACCTGCGGAACCCAGCCAGTGACCTACCTCAGTCTAGTGAGAGACTGCTGTGTGCTCTCTTTCACAGAGACATGGCTCTCCCTTCACATACCTGACATGCCATTCAGTCTGAGAGCTTCCCATTCACCCTGGGGCTCAACAGTATAGATGGACTACATGGCGTCTTTGGGCAAGGTTAGAGGCAGTGGGTCTGTTTTCTAATCAATACCTCATGGTGCTCAGGCGTGGCAGTTCTAGCGATCTCATGCTCCCTGGACCTGGATGCCGAGGGAATTCACTTCAGCTATCCTGACAGCAATCAACATCCCTCCTCATGCAGACATCAAGCTTGCTCTGAATTAACTGTCCTCCGTTATCAACAGCCTTGAGACAAAACACCCCGAAGGACTGGTCACTGTAGCCGGATACTTCAATCTCAGAGACCTACTACCAAAGTACTAACAGCATCACAGGAGGTTAACTGTATCCTTGATAAGGATTGTAAAATAGTTATTAGAGATTTAGTCATAAGATAACGTTATTTTTGTATTATGGTGGTGGGTGTGCTGTCACTGTTTGTATTGTAAATATTATTGTTGTAAATAATTGATTACATTTATTTTTGGGGGAAAAAATACTATCAGCAGTCTCTTGCCACACCAGGGGCCAGAACACCTCAACCACTGCTACACATCAATAAAAGGGCCTACTGCTCTGATCCTGGACCACATTTTGGGAAATCTGATCACCCAGCCTACTCCCTGCCTACAAAATCTGAAGGAGGAGGATCCGGTACAGAAAATCGTTCATTGCTGGTTGGCAGACACAGATAACATCCTATGCGACTGCTTTGAGTCATTGGACTGGTCCATATTCTGGGATGCTGCAGCCAACCTGAATGTGTACGTCACTGCCGTGTGTAGCGGAGCGCATGCCAAAGACAATCGAGTGTTCCCTGAATGAACCATGGATGAACCGTGAGGTACATTACCAGGTGAAAGCCACGTCTGCTGCATACAAGTCAAACGATCCAGAGTGGAACAAGAAAGCTCACTGTGACCTTCATAAAGCCATCAAGAATGACAAGAGACAATACTGGGACAAACTAGTCCCAGTATAATCATTCAGACACCCGCAGACTGTGGCAAGGTCTGAATACTATAACCAGTTGCAAAGCGAAGTCAGGCAACATTGCTGATGATACTGCGACCCTATCTGATGAAGTTAATGCATTTTATGCTTGCTATGAGCAGAAGGTCAATGGGGCGATGACATCCGTCCCATCAGACTCAAGGGTGTTTCTTCCCAGGGTCACTGTTGCAGAAATTAGGTTGGCCTTTCTGAGGGTGCACCCACATAAAGCAACTGCCCCGGACGGAGTCCCTGGCCGCATCCTTAGGTACTGCACGGATCAACCAGTGGGAGTATTCACGGACATCTTTAATCTTTCCTTACTCTATTCTGAGGTACCCGCCTGCTTCAAGAAGACCACTATCATCCAGGTACCAAAGGACAGCACAAGATCGCATGCCCCAAAGACTACTGTACAATTGCCTTGACACCCAACATCATGAAGTGCTTTGAAAGGCTCGTTATGGAACGCATTACATCCAGTTTACTAAGCAAACTTGACCCACTGCAGTTCGCCTACTGCCAAAACAGGTCCACAGCTGATGCTCTCTTCCTGGCCCTATATTCATCCCTGGAACACCTAGATAGGAAAGATGCCTACATCAGACTTCTGTTCATACACTACAGCTCTACTTTCAATAATATTATCTCATCCAAGTTCATCTCCAAATGCATGGAACTTGGAGTGAGCACTCATCTATGCAACTAGATCCAGGACTTCCTGACCAAAAGAGCACAATCAGTGAGGATAGGTGACAAATCATCCTCTACGGTAATCTGGTGCTCGCAAAGATGCGTTCTCAGCCCCCTTCTTTACTCCTTATAAACTAATGACTGTGCAGCCAAATACAAAGCACACTCAATTTATAAATTTGCAGATCACACCACCATAGTGGACCGGATATTAAATAATGATGAGCCGAGGTACAGGAAGGAGCTTGAGAACCTCGAAACCTGATTTGAAGACAACAACCTTTCCCTCAATGTCAGCAAGACAAAGGAGATAGTGATCGATTTCAGAAAGCAAAGTGGTACACATATCCTAGTATACATTGATGGTGCCAAAGAAGAGATGGTTGAAAGCTTCAAGTTCTTAGGAGTAAATACCATCAGCAATTTGTACTGGACCAGCTATATCGAAGCAATGGCCAAGAAAGCACACCAATGCCTCTACTTCCTTAGAAAGTTTAGGAAGTTTGGCATGTCCCCAACAACTCTCACCAACTTCTACAGATGCGCCATAGAAGGCATTTTATTGGGATGCATCACAGCATGGTTTGGGAACAGCTCTATCCAAGACTGCAAGAAATTGCAGACAATTGTGGATGCAGCCTAGTCCATCACACAAACCAACCTCCCTTCTATTGACTCCATCTACACTTCACGTTGCCTCGGCAAGGCCACCAGCATAATCAAGGACCAGTCTCACCCTGGACACTCCTTCTTCTCCCCTCTCCCATCAGGCAAGAGGTACAGAAGAGTGAAAATGCATACCTCCAGATTCAGACACTGTTTCTTCCCAGTTGTTATCAGGCAACTGAATCATCCTATCACTAACTAGAGAGTGGTCCTGAGCTACCATCTACTTCATTGGAGACCCTCGAACTATCTTTAATCAAACTTTACTGGACTTTTTCTTGCACTAAACGTTATTCCCTTCATCCTGTATCTGTACACTGTGGAGGCTTAATTGTAATCATGTATAGTTTTTCACTTACAAGATAGCACGCAACAAAAAGCTTTTCACTGTACCTTGGTGCACGTGACAAAAAACTAAACTAAAACTTTGACATAACAGTGCCGCATCAAATTATCAGAAGGCAACATTCTCAACCTTGATGCTTTTACGTGTCATCAGAGCTGAGAGACCTATTTGGAAGTTCACCGGGATGTCTTACAATGATATTGGTTGAGCTGATTATGAGCAGTCTTGTTGATTATCAGAAGCTGGAAGTCTCAAAGGAAAATAGCAGCTTGCCAGACCCAGATAAAGAAGGAGGAAATTTAACCGTAGTTCTTCCCCTTAATCATGATTTAGCAATACCAGAGTCATATATATTATGGAGTCATACAGCAGGGAACGGGCCCTTCAGCCCAACTTGCCCACACCGACCAACATACCCCATCTACACTATTACCACCTGTCTGTGTTTGGCCCATATCCCTCCAAAACTATCCTATCCATGTACCTGTCCAAATGTTTCTTAAACCTTGTGATGGTACCTGCCTTAACGACCTCCACTAACAGTTCATTCCATATACCTACCACCCTTTGTGTAAAAAGTTGCCCCTCAGGTTCCCATTAAATCTTTTACCCCTCACCTTAAACCTATGTCCTATAGTTCTTGATAGAACATATATACAGTGAGTGTGTGTGTGTGTGTGTGTGTGTGTGTGTGTGTGTGTGTGTGTGTGTGTGTGTGTGTGTGTGTGTGTGTGTGTGTGTGTGTGTGTGTGTGTGTGTGTGTGTGTGTGTGTGTGTGTGTGTGTGTGTGTGTGTGTGTGTGTGTGTGTGTGTGTGTGTGTGTGTGTGTGTGTGTGTGTGTGTGTGTGTGTGTGTGTGTGTGTGTGTGTGTGTGTGTGTGTGTGTGTGTGTTTGTGTGTATAATGATAGCTTTAATTTGTGTTAGATTTCACTCAAGGGCATGTGTCCTGCTGACATATGTTATTGAAATTCAGGAAAACATAGGACACTTTAATTAAATAGAAGACAGAGTTGAAAGCAAGTCCTAAAATGCAGTAAATAGTTTCAAGGGAGGAATGGGTATAACTTATCAGGAAAACAAAATAAATACTATTAATGTTGAAACAAAGAACTGCAGATGCTGCTTAACACACAAAAAGACACAAAGTCCTGCAGGAACTCAGCAGGTCAAGCAGGATCTCTGATGAACATGGACAGGTGACGTTTTGGGTCCCCCCCTTCTTCAGAGGGTAGAAGGCCGGGATGGGGGAGTCCAAGAGGAGGGGGGAATGTTGGAGACAGGAGAAGGAGTCATCACTGGGAGGCGAGGACTCCTTCCCATAGAAAAAGGCCCAGAGGCTGAGGTAACGGAAGAAGAGCCCTCTGTCATGGCCGTCCCAGAACTCGTTAAGGTGGGGGTGGAGGGGTATTAAATTAAGGCCTCTATTGAGGGCAGACGATTCTGTATTAGACAGAGAGAGATCAGAGGGGAGGCTGAAAACACAACAGAGCTGAGTGCTGGGGTCGTAGAGGGGTGGAAGAAGGCTGAGGGGAGATACTATGGGGGGATCATGATGGCTGAGAGGGGACGGGTGTGACTGGGGTAGAGTTTATGGTGGGGGTTAGGAGAAGAAGAGTGGGAAGTGCAGCAGGATCAAGTGATGCCATTACTGAGGTTCCCTGTTGGACTTGGAGGGCAGTGGGAGCCAGGAGAATCAGACTACATTGTATTGGGGCTGGCAGCAAGGACGTTCTCGGCCTGCAACTGATCCTTGAATCCAGGTGAGTCGACGGCTCCAGCCTGCTAGTGGCCAGGAGAGAGGCCAGGATCGTCGAAGTCAATGGTTCGACCTGCGGGTGGCCGGATTGCAGGTACGGGCCGAATGGGGCAGTGCAGCCTGGAGGCAGCGGGGAAGCTCTGTGGGCCAGCAGTAGTGTCGGCGACAGTGTCAGTAGGTCCGGCCTAGAAGTTGCCGGGGAGGTGGGTGCAGGTTGGGGCCTCAAGGCGGTCGGCACAATCCGGCAGTGAAGCCTCCTGCCTGCGGGTGGTCGGGTCAGCGGCTGAGTCGAGGAGAGATAGTCGATGGACCTGTCTGAGGTCGGGCAAGTATGTGATTCTTCCAGGTAAGTGAGGAAATATATATTGAAGACGTGGATCCGGCAGAGAATGAAGTAAAGTTGAGGTCGATTACAGGTCAGGTATAGTGAAGCTGGAGAGAGTGATGGCCTGTTGGTGCATGGCAGCCAGTGTGGAATGCAGGGTGTGGAAGGAGAACTGTTGCAAGAAGCAGTGGATTGAGTGCAGATACATGAAATCCACGTTGGGTCCAAACTGGGCCTCAAACTGGAGCTGGAAGCCACGAGGTACAAGATGGCAGTACAGGCAAGTGTTGAGGAAACTCATGTGTCTATGGAAGTGAGTCTGGGTCAGACCATGGTCGTAGAGCCAGAGAGCAGCAGAAATCACAGAGTGGGAGCAGTGAGAGAGGGTCTCACAAAACATCCATTGGAGAGAGGATGAGATCTTCTTCAAAGTAGAAGATTGAGGAGATTTCGCAGTGGAACAGTCAAAATGTTAAAACAGAGATCTGCAGATGCTGGTTAATACATAAAAGGACACAAAATGTTGCAGTAACATAACAGGTCAGGCATCTCTGGAGAACATGGTATGAGGAAGGATCTTGATCTGAAATCTCACCTGTCCATGTTCTCTAAAGATGCTGCCTGACCTGCTGAGTTACTCCAGCACTTTGTATCCCTTTAAATACTATATATATATATATATATATATATATATATATATATATATATGTATATATTTTTTTTTTACAAATATTTATTAGTAGTAAGTACGTTACATTTTGATGGTACCTTTTTACAGGTTCCCAGAATTATTAAAACATTCTATATACAACTTCCTTTTTTTTTTTTTAGAAAGAAAGAAATGAGAAAGAAAGAAGTAGTGAAGAGTAAAGAAAAGTCTAGTGAGTGTGAAGTAAAGAAAATAAATAAGTAAGAAAGTGAAGCAGAAAGGAGATTCTTCCTCGCCACAAGTCGATGCTTTTTTATATTCTTAATCATTTTTCGCCCAAACCCAGAATTTTTTAATTTTACAATACTATTGCACCACATGAATCCACAAGGTCAATAAATGGAGACCAAGTCGTTAAGAATTGGTCTTGTTTATCTATTAGGAGGAGTCTCATTTCTTCCAAGTGGGCAGTTTCCAACATATTACCAATCCACATTTTGAGTGTTGGTATAGTAGCATTTTTCCAAAATTTAAGTATGAGTTTTTTTTGCTGTTATTAAACTATAATTAAAAAATGGAATTTGGGATATATTTAATTTGTTTCCATCTCCTATTACTCCGAAGATAATCATTTCCATATTAGGTTCCATTTTTATCTTAAATAAACTAGTAAATATATCAAATATATCACACCAAAATCCATGATGTTTTGTGCAAGAAACGAAAGAATGTGTGATATTGGCATTTTGAGAAAGACATTTATCACAGATGGGAGAAATATTTGAATAAAATTTATTCAACCTAACTTTTGAATAATATAATCTATGTAATATTTTAAATTGAATTAAATTATGTCTAGCGTTAATCGAACATTTATGTACAGTGGCTTGCAAAAGTTTTCATACCCCTTGAACTTTTCCACATTTTGTCACGTTACAACCACAAACGTAAATGTATTTTATTGCGATTTTATGTGATAGACCAACACAAAGTGGTGCATAATAGTGAAGTGGAAGGAAAATGATACATGGTTTTCAAATTTGTTTACAAATAAAAAACTGAAAAGTGTCGCGTGCAAAAGTATTCAGCCCCCCTGAGTCAATACTTTGTAGAACCACCTTTCGCTGCAATTACAGCTGCAAGTCTTTTGGGGTATGTCTCTACCAGCTTTGCACATCTAGACACTGAATTTTTTACCCATTCTTCTTTGCAAAATAGCTCAAGCTCAGTCAGATTGGATGGAGAGCGTCTGTGAACAGCAATTTTCAAGTCTTGCCAGAGATTCTCAATTGGATTTAGGTCTGGACTTTGACTGGGCCATTCTAACACATGAATATGCTTTGATTTAAACCATTCCATTGTAGCTCTGGCTGTATGTTTAGGGTCGTTGTCCTGCTGGAAGGTGAACCTCCACCCCAGTCTCAAGTCTTTTGCAGACTCTAACAGGTTTTCTTCCAAGATTGCCCTGTATTTGGCTCCATCCATCTTCCCATCAACTCTGACCAGCTTCCCTGTCCTTGCAGAAGAAAAGCATCCCCACAGCATGATGCTGCCACCACCAAGTTTCACAGTAGGGATGGTGTGTTCAGGGTGATGTGCAGTGTTAGGTTTCCGCCACACATAGCGTTTTGCATTTAGGCCAAAAACTTCAATTTTGGTCTCATCTGACCAGAGCACCTTCCTCCACATGTTTGCTGTGTCCCCCACATGGGACTTCTTATGGCTTTTTTTCAACAATGGCTTTCTTCTTGCCACTCTTCCATAATGGCCTGATTTGTGGAGTGCACGACTAATAGTTGTCCTGTGGACAGATTCTCCCACCTGAGCTGTGGATCTCTGCAGCTCCTCCAGAGTTACCATGGGCCTCTTGGCTGTTTCTCTGATCAATGCTCTCCTTGCCCGGCCTGTCGGTTTAGGTGGACGGCCATGTCTTGGTAGGTTTGCAGTTGTGCCATACTCTTTCCATTTTCGGATGATGGATTGAACAGTGCTCCGTGAGATGTTCAAAGCTTGGGATATTTGTTTATAACCTAACCCTGCTTTAAACTTCTCCACAACTTTATCCCTGACCTGTCTGGTGTGTTCCTTGGGCTTCGTGATGCTGTTTGTTCACTAATGTTCTCTAACAAACCTCTGAGGCCTTCACAGAACAGCTGTATTTATACTGAGATTAGATTACACACAAATGGACTCTATTTACTAATTAGGTGACTTCTGAAGGCAATTGGTTGCACTGGATTTTATTTAGGGGTATCAGAGTAAAGGGGGCTGAATACTTTTGCACGCGACACTTTTCAGTTTTTTATTTGTAAAAAAATTTGAAAACCATGTATAATTTTCCTTCCACTTCACGATTATGAGCCACTTTGTGTTGGTCTATCACATAAAATCCCAATAAAATACATTTACATTTGTGGTTGTAACGTGACAAAATGTGGAAAAGTTCAAGGGGTATGAATACTTTTGCAAGCCACTGTATATATATCAAATACCTCTCCCATGTTTCTTTAGGAATTTTTGTCATTAATTCTTTTCCCCAGTCTTCTCTAATTGCCTCTGTTGATGGCAATTCTCTATTAAGAATACTATTATATAAAAATATGATATTAATTTTTGTGAGTCCACCTTAATATTCATTGCTTCTTCCAGTGGGTCTATCATTATGCTCTGTAGTCTTGGTACATATTTTTTTATAAAGTCACATATCTGTAAATATTTAAAGTATTGGTTATTATTCAGATTAAATTTTGATTTTAATTGTTGAAATGATAATAAATTTCCCATTTCATACATGTCACCCACCTTTTTAATTCCCAATCTTTCCCATTGTCTATACGTTTTATCCATAAAAGATGGTTTAAATACCAGATTATTCACTATTGGTGTTAATGATGATAAGTTCCTTAATTTTAAAGTTAATTTTATTTGTTTCCAAATTCGAATTATATTATGTATAATTGGATTCTTCTTATATAATGTATTATTCAATTTTATCGGGGAGAAGAGGATCGCTCCTAAATCGTACAGAAAACAATCCTCTTCATCCATTCTTATCCATTCCATCTGTTGAGATCCTTTAAATACTATTAATGCTGGATTTTCAGCATATTAAGATGTGCACCAATAATTTTTTTTTAATATTATTAAATGGAGTTGTTCCTTAAGAACCAAATAAAAACAAATTGGTGGTGTGTCAAAGCAAACAAATTACCTCTTTAGGGATCATTTTAAATTTTGAAATGTGAGGGAGAGCTATCCCACTGCCAGCCCTGATTATCACCATGAGGCCTGGACTGATTTGAGGCAAGGTCGACACTTGTAACTTTCAGGATGCAGTATAGGTGCTCTGAGGCATCTTGCTAGTTATGGAGGATGAGAGATCAGCTTACGTGACAACCGGAGCTGTGAAGAATTACTTCAAAATATATTTGAATATGTTTTGATTGGTCCTCAACAACCCCTTTTTGGATCTTTGCTGCTCCACCATAGTTCAAAAGGCCGAGTTATTAGTCACATGGTCTGCACATTTGAACCTCAAAATTGTAAAAGTGATTTTATGCACCGCAGAAGAAAAACATCTCATGGGTAAAATTATTATACGACAAGCCTACTACTAGAATATTGACCAATAACATACTGTCTCCGAAATTTCAACTATCCAGGGACAATAGACAGGCATTATCACCCCTGCTATTTTCTCTTGCGATAGAGCCCTTAGCAGAAAGTATAAGAATGCATCCGAATATCCACGGTTATAATACTAAACACTCTAATAATAAAATATCACTATATGCAGATGACATACTATTATACATTACAAAATCGCAAATTAACATACCAAACATATTAAATGTAATAGAGGAATTCGGTTCCTTCTCAGGATATAGAATAAACTGGAACAAAAGCTAAATCATGACAATAAAACCTCAAGAGCCGACACACCTTTTAAAATTCCCCTTTAGAATTGCTACAGAAAAATTTAAATATCTGGGTATCCAAATTACCAGAAAATACAACTCTTTATTTAATGCAAACTATTTGCCCTTGCTTACCAAATTACATGCCTTGACTCAATTTTTAAAAACACTTCCGATGTCCTTAATAGGCAGAATAAATGCCATAAAAATGATTTTCCGCCCACAAATTTTGTACTTATTTCAATCAATTCCAATATACCTACCTAAATTTTTTTCATCAAAAAACTCGATTCCCACATCACAAATTTTATTTGGGACTATAGATCCCATAGAATCCAAAGACGACACTTATGTAAACCCAAAGAATTCGGTGGACTGACACTCCCCAATTTTTTGTTCTATTACTGGGCAGTAAAATGTAATTTACTTGTTGGACAATTCAGCCCAACAGGTAGACTTGATAGTAATGGAGAGAGAGGATTGTTCTCCTTTTAACATAGGAGCGATCCTTCTCTCCCCAATAAAATTGAATAATACAATATACAAGAAAAATCCAATTATCCATAGCACAATACGAATTTGGAGACAAATAAAATTTACTTTTAAATTAAGAAACCTATCGCTTCTCTCTCCTATAGCTAATAATCCGTCGTTTAAACCATCTATTATCGACAAAACGTTTACTCACTGGGAAAGAATAGGAATTAAAACATTTGGAGATATGTATGAAATGGGAAACCTTTTATCATTCCAAAAATTACAACTCAAATACAATTTGAAAAGTAATCAATATTTTAGACACCTTCAAATTCGAGATTACTTGAAAAATACACAAGAATACCAAACTCTGACGTCAGATCTATTAGATGAAGGCATGAACAGAAAGGCGGAATTAAATAACTTAATATCATACTTGTATAATATAATTCTAAATACAGAGATACCATCATCAGATGCAATTAGAAGATAGTGGGAACAAGAACTATCTATAAAAATGTCTAAAGACAGATGGGATCTGCTATATGTACATAAATGCTCGATTAATGTAAGACATATCCTAATCCAATTACAAATTTTACATAGACTATATTACTCGAAAACCAAACTGAATACAATTTTTACAAATGTTTCCCCCATCTGTAATAAATGTTTATCTCAAGATGCAACTATAGCACACTCCTTTGTCTCCTGCATAAAACTCCATAAATTTTGGAAAGAAATCTTTGAAATCTTCACAAAACTATTTAAAATAAAATTGGACCCCAACACAGAATTGATTATTTTCGGAACAATGGAAGCCTGCTCTGAGCTAACTTCATTTCAAAATTGTTTCCTTAACTATGGCTTGATAACGGCAAAAAAACGTATACTCAAATTTTGGAAAAATGCACCCACCCCAACGCTTAAAATGTGGATCACAAGCATGTCTGAAATGTTACATCTCGAAGATATGAGATTCGTCCTAGCAGGAAAATCAGAGCAATTCTTAAAGATATGGTCTCCTTTCATCGATTTATTCCAAGTATAATATGGTGCAAATTAACCGTTTCAGAACTGGGTGAGGGGGGTGGAAAGATATGAAGTAGGTATATCCCTTTTCTTTTCTGTTCTCTTTTTTTTTTTTTTTCCTTTCTTTTTTCCTCTTTTTTTACATCTTTATGGGTTCTTTCTCTCTATCCTTCCACAAACTATCAATTGTTAACTCCTGGAGTGCAACTCCAGGGGTTTACATATCACTACTTTCCTTAATCTTCTCTTTTCTCTCTTTTTCTTGCTTCTGATATTTCTCCATTGTTAAATTAAAAACAAGAAGTTGTACACGAAATGTATTATGTTATATGCCACGGTTTATACTACTGTACATTGCTTCTGATAAAAATATTAATTAAAAAAAAAGAAGAAAAACATTTGCATACTATGTGTCCTTTATACCTGCAGTCATTGTTCTTAATTAAATAAAACACTCTTGACTCTTGAAATGGTGACATCTGGAAAGCTAGCATAAACTAACTGTTAGATGACCCAACACCAATTTCAGCCTGCTCCTTTTCCTGTCACATAATGTGCAAGCATTTTAAATTGGCTGCAATATTCTGCCAAGTACTCTCTTAACTACTTGTCACATTTATCAAGAGAGGTTAGGAATCATGCTGGCACAAAGGCATTCAGAAACAACATGTTGCAAAAGCAGTTAGATATTTATACAACAGCTTGGCAAGAGGTTGAAAAGGGCATCTGACATTTGAAAGACAACAAGGCTTTTAGAGGAGATTAAATCCATGATGATGTAATACATATGGCAGAGAAGTAGTCCTGACACAAATCCATGACCTCATCATTATCTGGAAAGGAGAGAACTCAGCGGATCTCAGAGACAACATAATAATGATTATTTTCAAGAAAGGATAACAGTACAATTCAGGAAAATATAAAGCAGTCATCATCCTGTCTGCCACAGCAGAGGTAATTGCCAGGATATACCTCAACTGCCTCCTCAAAACAACCCTACTCTCAATCTTCCTCCACGTAACTCATCTCCAACACCTTCCCCACTGTTCAATTTGACTCAAAGATTAATAGTGAAACTGCACAAACATATTTGTCTCCACTTTTAAATCAAGACCACCCAACATCCAAGTCTTTGTTAAATCCTTCACTGGAGTTTGCCAGAGATTGGGCCTGGCATTAAACATCTGAAAGCCAAAGATCCCATATCAGCCTTCTCCTGCTGCATAACACTGCTCTTCAACAATCAAGGTCCAAGATAAGACCCTGTCAATGTACATATTTTCCCATGTCTTAGGAACCACACCACAGTAAAGGAAGAAATCAATGCCAGGATTCACTATTGCAAGTGTCTGCAAAAACCTCAAACCTAGCATCAAGCTCCTGAAATACAGTGATCCATATCCTTCTGGGTGCCTAGCGGATATGGGCAGACGAGTGCTGCCATCTCAAATCACTAGAGTGGAACCAATAACCCTATGATTAGTTTACTTTGGTCAAGTGTATCGAAGTACAGCAAAATGCTTTTTTTGTTGCGTGCTATCCAGTCAGCGAAAAGACTATAGATTATTACAATCAAGAGCCCACAGTGTACAGATACAGGATAAAGCAAAAGTTAAACATTAATATTCTGTCCAATATTCTGTCAAACATCCATTCTCCCTCAAAATCTACAGGTACAGCACATTTTGTAAAATACATGATACAAGGGAACCTTGAATGATGTAGCCTCACTTGCCCCTCACTCATTTTGGATGCCAAAATGCAGGACAAACACTCTGGCTAATGACAAATGTTAAGTTCCATTGAAGTGACTGGATTGACAGCAAGCCCCTCAGGCTTCCAATTATTTCAGTAGTAACCATCTTCAAATATCTCCATTTGTTACTCCATTAAGCTTACTGTTCCAGGAATTTAAATGTTCCACCTCACAAATCATCTATAATTACAAATCTTTTTAACATGTCTTTTTAACTCTGCAACAAAATATAAAAAAATAAAATATGCAGTCAGAGAAATATTTACTAACTAGAAATTCTAGCCCAGTCAGTGAAGCAGCAGAATTAACATCCCCATTTTGGAGATGCAGTATTTTCCAGTTCTGATATAGTCTTTGATCTGAAACATTAACTTTCTCTTTCCACAGATGCCGCTGAGTATTTCCAGCATTTAAAAAAAATTCCCTCGCTGACAATGCTGCCAGATAGAGGTCATTAAAATAGTTACTTCTTTATTGATATATTTAAGGTGAGAGGGGTAAAGTTTAAAGGAGATGTGCAGGCGAGCTTTGTACGCGGAGACTGGTGAGTGGCTGGGATGTACTGTCGTGGATGGTAGTGGATGCAGGTACAACAGTGGCGTTCAAGAGACTCATGATAGATACATGGATAAGCAGGGAATGGAGGGATATGGATTAGGTGCAGGCAGATAAGAGTTGGTCTTGGCATCATGTTCAGTGCAGACATTGTCGGCCTGAGGGCCTGTTGTTGTGCTGCACTGTTCTATGTTCTATATTAAACTCCTCTCTGTTATCTGATTGAGGTTTAGAAATGAATGACAATCTGGAGATAAGTAGATGCATTATTTGTGAAGGCGCAGATATATGGTATTAAACAACGTGGGGTCAAGTGTAACACCATGCATATACTGTATGTGCAGTTTAGCCAAATTTTACAGTTTTCTGGGACTCAAATGGAACCAGTGGCTGGATAATGAAGGTTGTGACAAAGCTTGAAGACAATGGCATTAGTCTTTCCAATATTTTAAAGGAGGAAATATCCGTTCAGCGGCTACTAGATGTGGCATAAGCATTTTAGAGAAAGTGGAGAAGTCAAGGAAAGTGCCAGTGACATAGTGCTGCATTTCAATGGTGCACATAAGGAAACCAATACTACGTTCAGTAGGTTTGTTAAAATTGTTAGGAGAGATGAAGCAGAGACAATGAGATAGACGAGAATACAATAACATTTTTTAAAAAGGCATATTTTTTTAGCACAAACTGATATAAATGAAAGATATTGAAAGATTCTGGTTATATTTCCAAATCTCTTGGACCACATAAGTTAACATGAATTACAAACCAAACCTGAACAAGCATACATATTGATGGGAATTGTCTTAATTGAAGAAGAAAATGGTTCTACAAAGAAATCAGTAGTTTGGATGATGCTAAAAGCAACCTTCTAGTTACAGAAAACCTCAGGGATAGTCAGCCTTCATTACTTATGATTACAGCTGTTAGGTTTACTATCATTTTACTTTTGTGATGGTATGGATTAGGAATGAGTCTCACATATCCACAGATCCTTAAATAACTATTTATTTACATAGAGTAATTTATGATTTTTGTCACATCTTTGCCAAGTAAAACTGCACTCCTAACACCCAAGCCTTAAGCATTCTTTATTTTTTTTTTACCGCAATGCAGCTTCTTACCAAACAATTTCAGCAAACCTACTGAACGACTTTGAAGAAGACAAGCATAGATGAAGCGACCGTTCTACCGAACACTTGGATCTTCCAGTTGTTAACCCTTTTAACTCTCCTTCCCATTCTTCTGCTGACCTTTTTTGCCCTGGACTCTCCAGGGCCCAACTGTTCACTGTAATGGTCCTGTCCTCGTTTGCCTTCCCAAAATACAACACCTTACACTTATCTTCATTAAACTCCATTCGCCATTCCTCAGCTCACTAACCCAGCTCTTAGAGTCATAGGTCAGTCTACTACCGCAGCTCATAGAGTCATAAATTATACAGCACAAAACTGGCATTTTGCCTATGCCGACCAAGGTGCCCCATCTACACATGTCGGCATTTGGCCCATATCCATCTAACTGTTTCCTATTCATGTGCCTGTCCAAATGTCTTTTAAAGGTTGTTGTAATTTCTGTCTCCTCCAACAGCTCATTCCATATAGCCACCAAAATGTTGCCCCTCGGATTCCCATTAAATAATTCCCCTCTCGCTGTAAACAAATATCCTCTGGTTCTTGATTCTCCTACTTTGCTAGAAAGCTAGACAAATATAAGGGATGTCACATGGTGAGATGATACACCTCTATTTTGTTCCTTCTTAGGAACTTTTATGTGGTAGATTGAAATCAACAGAATTAAACTGGCAGAAGTGATGGCTTGTGCAGGAATGCATAATGGCACTAATTGGATTCAATTGTTGTGAGGTGCATGAAACATGGTGCTTTACTGCTGATACTTCATAAGTTTCATCCAATTGTGAATGGAAAAATGGTAAATTGGTGCAATGCATTAAAATTAACCTCAACTGAAAACCCATAGGGAATTTCTCATTGTTGAAGGATTGTGTACTTAATTGAAATGTTAGCCCCTCAGCCCATCTCCCTAAACACTGAATGCCACTCTGTTTAACATGTTGTTAGTTGCAATGGTTATCACGCACTATCGAAGTGGAGCAGTATTCCAAAGGGTTCAAGATCTCAGACCTCAGACCATGATTAGATCTGCAGAGTGCAGTTGATCCATGGAAAGTGTATTTATTTGTATGGGTCACTAGACTAAGTGGGACCCATTGAGTCCATGTCACTCAGGAGGCTTGGTCCCCCAACGCAATATTCCACCACTCACCCATAGCCCCCAGCTGCACAGGCACAGCTCATTTCCCCTCATCCATGGCACTCTCTCCCCCTCCTCTTCACCCACCCGCTTCTTTCTCCTCTCCTCCTCCCCTCCCCAATCCCTCCCTCACATCTCTCCTTTTCCTTTCCCCTACCCTCAGTCACTCCCTCCATAACTCCTCTCCCCTCCATACCCCCTTCCGATCCCTCTATCCCTCACTTCTCACCTCCCCCTATCCCCCCCATTATCCCTCCTCACCTCCCCCATGCCCTCCTCTCCCTTTATTCCCCACTCCCTACCTAGCCCACTCCCCCCCTCCTCTACCCCTCTCCTCTCCCTCTATTCCCCCTCCTCCCCCACTCCCCCTCCTCACCTCCTCCCTCTTCTTTTCCGTCTCCAACCCTCCCCAATCCCTCCCTCACCTCTCCTTTTCCCTACCCTCAGTAACTCCCTCCCTCCTTAACTCCTCTCCCTTCCCTACTCCCCTCCTCTTCCTCTATCCCCTCTTCTCCCCCACACTCCCTCCTCACCTGCCCAGGATCTCGAGGTTGCCATTCCTTGCATGCCCCGGAGGAGCATCAGCCTTCGGCGCCCTTAGAGCTAGGCCTCGGATCGTCGGCTCGGCCTGGAAGCACCAGCATCTACGACCGCGCCGGAGTGTGATCACAGGGGAGGGGGGCAGGAGCCAGCAAGGGGGACCAGAGAAGGGGCTGGAACTGCGGGGCGTTGCAATGGCGGTGCGCCAGGGACTCACAGTGGGCGCTGGGCACTCTCCTTCGTCAGGATCAGACTCTCAGCTTTCCGTTTGACGACACCTCCAACTCCGGGCCAGGTCGCTTACGGTCCCTCCAAAAATTGTGTCCGGTTGGAGACCTTCGCTGGCCACCCGCAGTGTCCCTCAGCTCCAGTAAAGACGCGATGGCACAGGAAGGGGCGGACTGTCCCGGGGAATGACAGGACAAGAGACCAATCCACACGGCGCTGACTGGCAGGAGAGGAGATCGATCTGCGCACGTTCGGTTTTACGATTTTTAAACCTCGCTAACTTTTACAATATACTACCGATCGGAACAAAACTTGTTGCACTCACAGCACAGGACAACGGTGAGTGAGCTGGCGAAAAATCAGAGCACTATCGCGTACCGCTTTTGCGCAAATAGAAAAAACGCGCAAATCGGAAGAGCACAAGATCAGAGTTTTAGTTATGTATAGATAACTGTTTATACAAAGTGCGATTCATCAAGGAATACAGAAAAAAATAGTAACCCATTCATGTTGTAGGGGCAGGCAATCATCTAATTTTTGTAGTTAGACCTGCATTGTAGGATGCAAGGGGATTTTATGTATCACCTGTCTCGTCCAGATAATTACTGTGTTTGTATTGAGAATTATAATGTGGATAGGATTACTTGGTTTGCATAAGGGAATTTTATTCTGCTGGCTACTTATGAAAATAGTTGATTTAAGTGTCTTATATTTCATTATGACAATGCCTGCCTTCTCTGTTTAGCTGGTAGATGAGACTTTGAATGCTTAGTAAAGATAATTCCTAGTAATCACTTTAAATTTGCTTTTTCTGAAGATCTTGCAGGTTATTTTTAACTCTCCTTCCCATTTACACATTGACTCATCTGTACTCAGCCTTCCACATTGCTACAGAGAAACCAACTGTAAATTGGAAGAACAATAACTTACATTCCATTTGGGTACTTCCAAGGCAATGCTATGAATATTACATTTTCCAATTTCAGGTAACCCATAATCCTGGACTTCTCTTCCCACACACTCACCTATCCACCTAGTTTTCTACCCCGTTTGTTCACCTTCTGCTCGTCTTTCCCAAACTTTGTTTTTCTCTCACAACTTCTTTTGTTTTCTTGCTGTATTCCTTTTATTCTCAATATACCTGTAGAATCTCTTAGCATTTTTGATTTACCTTTGCTGCCAATTCTATTTCATGTGACTTCTCGTTTTGCCTTCCAGATTGCCTTCTTAAGTGTCATCCTGCACTTACATATGTGGAGGGATTTGCTTGATCCCGATTATCTATATCTGAAGTTTGCCTACAATACGATACGATAGAACTTTAATTATCCCAAGAGGGAAATTCATCTGCCAACAGTCACAAAACACAAGATACATGAACCAAATGCCTCCTTCTTGATGCTGAATGTGCAGTTGTGATGAGTTTATCTGCATTTGTTATCAATTGTACATTAAAACCTACAGTTAAATATAAAAATCTAGAGTCACTGTTTGTATTACCTAAAAAAGGGAATTATAGACCAGATAGCCTGACATCGGTGGTGGGGAAGATGCTGGAGTCAATTATAAAAGATGAAATAGCGGCACATTTGGATAGCAGTTGCAGGATCGGTCCGAGTCAGCATGGATTTACGAAGGGGAAATCATGCTTGACTACTCTTCTGGAATTTTTTGAGGATATAACTAGGAAAATGGTCAAGGGAGAGCCAGTAGATGTAGTGTACCTGGACTTTCAGAAAGCATTTGATAAGGTTCCGCATAGGAGATTAGTGGGCAAAATTAGAGCACATGGTAGGGTGCTGACATGGATAGAAAATTGGTTGGCGGACAGGAAACAAAGAGTAGGAATTAACGGGTCCCTTTCAGAATGGCAGGCAGTGACTAGTGGGGTACCGTAAGGCTCGGTGCTGGGACCGCAGCTATTTACAATATACATTAATGATTTAGATGAAGGGATTAAAAGTAACATTAACAAATTTGCAGATGACACAAAGCTGGATGGCAGTGTGAACTGTGAAGAGGATGCTATGAGGAGGACAGGTTGGGTGAGTGGGCAGATGCATGGCAGATGCAGTTTAATGTGGATAAATGTGAGGTTATCTACTTTGGTGACAAAAACAGGAAGGCAGATTATTATCTAAATGGAGTCAAGTTGGGAAAGGGGGAAGTACAATGGGATCTGGGGGTTCTTGTTCATCAGTCAATGAAAGTAAGCATGCAGGTACAGCAGGCAGTGAAGAAAGCAAATGGCATGTTGGCCTTCATAACAAGAGGAGTTGAGTATAGGAGCAAAGAGGCCCTTCTGCAATTGTACATGGCCCGAGTGAGACCAATTTGAGGAAGGACGTTCTTGTTATTGAGGGAGTGCAGCGTAGGTTCACCAGCTTAATTCCCGGGATGGCGGGACTGTCATATGTTGATAGAATGGAGAGGTTGGGCTTGTATACTCTGGAATTTAGAAGGATGAGAAGGGATCTTATTGAAACATATAAGATTATTAAGGGTATGGACATGCTAGAGGCAGGAAACATGTTTCCAATGTTGGGGGAGTCCAGAACCAGGGGCCACCGTTTAAGAATAAGGGGTAAGCCATTTAGAACAGAGATGAGGAAAAACTTTTTCACACAAGAGTTGTGAGTCTGTGAAATTCTCTGCCTCAGAGGGCGGTGGAGGCTGGTTCTCTGGATGCTTTCAAGAGAGAGCAAGACAGAGCTCTTAAAGGGATATGGGGAGAAGACAGGAATGGGGTACTGATTGTGGATGATCAGTCATGATGACATTGAATGGCCTACTCCTGCATCTATTGTCTATTGTTTATTGTCTACACTCATTGCATTATTTTGCAGGTATATCGAGCCTACTTTGGAGAATTAAGGAAATGCAATTGCACATGAGCATGCCATGAAAATCTTATGCTTTGCTGCATGAGGTATAAATTTGTATTAATTGCACACTAAGCCTTAATTACGGCTTGGCAGTCTCCATGGCCCAAAAAACTGATCTTACGCATGTGATTTATAATTTATTCGTATATATTTTAAAATATAATGGATTTTGAAACAATTAAAATGTATTTATTTATTTTAATATGTCTGTTTATGGCATTTCAAATTAAATTTCAATCTTGTTCCAATTTTATTCCGTGTAACTTTTTCATACACTTTTCTACATTGAAAATTATCCTTTTCAACTACTAGTATGCCACCTGTGAGAACTCTTCAATGTGATTAGCGGCAACTGATCAATCACCTTGATTATATCGTTTTGCTGAACAAAATACAACATCTTAGAACCTCATTGATATCCACAAGCAATGGAAAGTAGAAGACGATGACACAGAGTTTGCTTGATCATTGTGGGCAGCTTTCTTAAAAATCAGTAGTGAATATTATGACTTTGTCATTGCTCCTAAAATTTAAGTATTTAAAATGGACATCAGCAATGGTAGGTAATGAGACAACGTCTCTTAAGTTACAGATAAGTACACAGAATCTTAAAGCCTTCCTCAGGAAAGGGCTTTTTATGTTCAGGGTACTTAAACAAAGCAATAGTTTTTTAGTTTTAGTTTTAGTTTTAGAGATACAGTGCGGAAACAGGCCCTTCGGCCTACCGGGTTCATGCCGACCAGCGATCCCCGCATATTAATCCTATCCTACACACACTAGGGACAATTTTTACATTTACCAAGCCAATTAACCTACATACCTGTACTCTTTGGAGTGTGGGAGGAAACCGAAGACCTCAGAGAAAACCCACGCAGGTCACAGGGAGAACGTACAAACTCCGTACAGACTGCACCCGTAGTCGGGATCGAACCCGGGTATCCGGCGCTGCATGCACTGTAAGGCATTGGGTTAACCACCCAATAATGCTAATGGAGTGTGTGCTTGTCTGTGCATGTAAGATAGAAGAGCGAGAGAGAGAGATCGAGAGATTCAATCAGAAATTGGAGAAACTGGTGATTCCAGATTTGGAATCTGGAGTGAAAATAAACTGTTGGTAAGTGATAGGTGCAATCAAATGGGTGTGGTAATGATGGTCAGATCAAGGGAGCTTTCTTTCTTTGTTCTGCCTTAGAAGATGGAGGTTGAGAACAGACATAAGGGGAATGTAAGAAGTGTGTCTGTGTGTCTGTGTGTCTGTCTCTCTGTGTCTGTCTCTCTGTGTCTGTCTCTCTGTCTGCCTCTCTGTGCCTCTCTGTGTCTGCCTCTCTGTGTCTGCCTCTCTGTGTCTGTTTGCGTGAGTGCACGCGCGTGCTCTCCATCAGCAATGGATGAGAGGAAGTCATGTTTCTGGGAAAAGAAGCCCATTTAAAAAATGTGACCTGAAAGCTTCATCTTGAAAACAAATGCATGAGAACAGAAAAAGTGAGAAAAAGAGATAGCATCTTGCATGAAACAAAGTGAGAGATGTAGTTGAGGTAGTCTTGGGAACAGTGGATTTATTGTCGACTAGACCAAGTGTAACCCGTTCGGCCCCGTTCCCCCAACGCCATAATCCACCACTCACGCATTCCCCCAATGCAACCCGTTTCCACCACTCACCCCTTCCCCCAACGTAACCTGTTCCCCCAACGCAATATTCCGCCACTCACCCATAGCCCACACGGGAGGCTTGGTCCCCCAATGCAACTCGTTCCCCAACATAAGATTCCACCACTCACCCGTTGGGTCCCTGTTACATGGGAGGCCTGGTCCCCCAACGCAACCCGTTCTCCAATGTAAGATTCCACCACTCACCCATTCCCCCAACGCAACCCGTTCCCCCAATGCAATATTCCACCACTCACCCATAGCCCCGAAATGTGCAGGTCGGATCATTTTTAAGGCAATATTGGACCACTCACCCATCGCCCCCACGGGAGGCCTGATCCCTCAACGCAACCCATGCCCCAATGTAATATGCCACCACTCACCCCATAGCCCCCAACTGTGCAGGTCGGCTCATTTTTTCACCCTCCCTCATTTTAAACTTTAAAAAAAAATGCAATTGCACTAAGATTTAATGTGATGTAGGTGCCACCGACAAGGCCATCTTTTGTTATCCAAATCTAATCATTAAACTTTGCTGTGCTGGGTTAGGCTGCCAGATTCTTCCCCTTTGTTATCCAAATCTAATCATTAAACTTTGCTGTGCTGGGTTAGGCTGGCAGATTCTTTCCCTGAAGGACATTTGCTGTGAAGGACTCAATGTACTGGGATAGCAACATTGTAGCCGGTAGGGCATTGTGACATCATAACTACTTAACTGTCAGTCTCTGTCTGTCTATCAATCCTTCCCACGTGGGGGGCAAAAATCTCTCCCTCTCCTTACTCCCCTTGAAGCTGCTGATCCCATTGTCTCTCTGTAACCTCTCCCTCCCTCTCCTTTTCCCTACCCTCAGACACTCACTCCCTCACCTCTCCCCTTTTGCACTCCCTCATTAAATACAATGTTTAAATAACATTTCTTCTCCTCCAATTCCCCACTCCGTCAACTCTCATAGCTTGTGTATTGGCAGCAGAGATCACATTGTCATGTCATTTTCGGTTGTCGGAATGTTCACGGCAGCTTGTGTAAATGAGATCTAGTCCATATAGCCATGGGAGTCAGTAGGTTTGTAGTAGATGTCGGTCAGTAGTCTGTTACCTGCGATGGAGATAGTGAGGTCTAGATACCTGCGATGGAAATTTATCTGGACTACACTTCTTCCCACCCCAGCTTCCTGTAAGAACTCTATCCCCTACTCCCAATTCCTCCGTCTACGCCGCAGCTGCACCCAGGATGAGGTGTTCCAAACCAGGGCGTCGGAGATGTCCTCATTCTTTAGGGAACGGGGGTTCCCCTCTTCGACTATAGATGAGGCTCTCACCAGGGTCTCCTCTATATCCCGCTCTCACTCCCCATCCCCCCACTCGTAACAAGGACAGAGTCTCCCTTGTCCTCACCTTCCACCCAACCAGCCGTCACATACAACAGATAATCCTCTGACATTTTCGCCATCTCCAACGGGTTCCCTCCACTGACCACATCTTCCCATCTCCTCCCCTTTCGTTTTTCTGCAGACATCGCTCCCTCCGTAACTCCCTGGTCAATTCGTCCCTTCCCACCCAAACCACCCCCTCCCCTGGTACTTTCCCTTGCAACCGCAGGAAATGCTACACTTGTCACTTTACCTCCCCCCCTTGACTCCATCCAAGGACCCAAGCAGTCTTTCCAGGTGAGGCAGAGGTTCACCTGCACCTCCTCCAACCTCATCTATTGCATCCGCTGCTCTACATCGGTGAGACCAAGCGTAGGCTTGGCGATCGCTTCGCCCAACACCTCCGCTCAGTTCGCACTAACCAACCTGATCTCCCGGTGGCCCAGCACTTCAACTCCCCGTCCCATTCCGAATCCGACCTTTCTGTCCTGGGCCTCCTCCATGGGCAGAGCGAGTCCCACCGCAAATTGGAGGAGCAGCAATTCATATTTCGCTTGGGCAGTTTACATCCCAGTGGTATGAACATTGACCTCCAATTTCAGGTAGTCCTTGTTTTCTCCTTCCTTCCCCTCCCCTTCCCAGCTCTCCCACAGCCTATTCTCTCTGCCTCTTCCTTTCTTCTTCCCGCCCCCCCCCCACCTCAGTCTGAAGAAGGGTCCCGACCCAAAACGTCACCTATTCCTTCGCTCCCTAGATGCTGCCTCACCCGCTGAGCTTCTCCAGCATTTTTGTCTACCTTCGATTTTTCCAGCATCTGCATTTCTTTCTTAAACAAAGGAGTCTTTGATGTAGTGGAGAAAGTTAGAGGGGTGCCAGAGTAGCTGAAAAAAGAACAGTTCATAAAGCCGAGGAAAAGTTAGAGCTAGGGCTCAGGCAAATGCCAATGACTACATCTCTGATCTGTAGAAATTGGGAGGAATCGAAATAGATGTTGTGGGTAGGAATGAGTTCTGCCAGGTGGGGGAGAGTTAGTGGATGGGAACTGTTTGGGTCTTTGTTCTGGAAAGAGCAGAGGATCCTAAGACCTTGAAGGGGGATGGAAGTGTATATCGGCCTTCTTCTGGAACTCTGCACGCCTCTATCCCCCATCACCAAACAGCCTTTGGTCTATTGCATTGGGTGCTCACGATATGGCCTCCTGTACATCAGCGAGACAAAATGCAGACTCAACAACCATTTTGTAGAACATCTGCACTCCGTCCATAACAGCCATCTCAATCATGTAATTTCAAATCCCCTTCCTATTCCCACATGAACCAGTCTGTCCTCAGCCTTCTCCACTGCTGCAGAGATCAAATGCACATTAAAAGAACAACATCTTATATTCTGCTTAGGTAGCCTCTAACCCAATTACATAAATAGTGAATTTTCCAATTTCAGGTAACCTACACCCATTGTGTTTCTTTTTCACTCCCACCAGAGGCCAAATCATTGGGTGTTTTTAAAGTGGAGATTGACAGATACTTGATTGGTAAGGGTGTCCAGGGTTATGGGGAGAAAGCAGGAGAATGCGGTTGAGAGGGAAAGATAGGTCAGCTACGAATGAATGGCGGGGTAGACCAAATGGTCTACTTCTGCTCCTATGTCTTATGAACTTATGATGAAGCGATCTACTGGAACAGTATCAGACAAAATGCCCCTTGGTTCTGTAAAGTGATTGGAAAGGGTGTGCTTTTTGTACAAGTTGTAGTTTTCGCATTATATGATTTGGTAAATTTGTTCAAAATCATAAATTATTTTGATTGTGTAAAGAGGAACAAATTGGTTCCAGATCTTAAGTGATTAGCAAAAGGTGATGTAAAGAAACAATTTTGAGGCAAGCAGAAGTTGCGATATAGAATCCAGTACCTGAAAGTATGGTAGAAACACACCCAAAAGAAGCGTTTTAAAAAATTGATAAAACTGACAAAATTATAGACTTGTGGAGAAAAAGCAAAGGAGTGGAATACCTTGCATGGTTTTACTGAAAATACAGCATTGGTAAAACGGGTCAATGACCTTCTGCACTGCATCGTTCCATGCTTTTATTACTACAGACTGAGCTACTTGTGGATTCTAAAACAAAGTGATATGATCCTTTGGATCCATGATGCCGTTCTCTCACCAAACCACTGTTGCAAGCATATAGCTACAGTAACGCAACATTACATGGGCAATTCATGATGCAACAAAGAACATAAGAATCTATAATGACAAGCTATACATGACATCAGGAAAATGAGGCTTTCTAAACGGGCATTATAAAATACGGGCATGTTCAGACAACAGACAAGAAAATATTTAACTTGAGAAACAGCCAGGATTTAAATGCTATACCGGTGATTTCCAGCAGAATATATCACAATGTCGATAGTTTCTGCTTCAAAGTTACTTGCCTTTAATTGGCCTCAGAGTATCTTTCTTTACATCTTGCGCCCTTAAACTTACAATTTAATTATAGAAGATCAAATCATGACTGTCAAATCATGTTTTCCAGATTAGATGATAATATTACAACGATTAACAAAAAAAGACAAACGGGTAGAAGAATGAATGCTAGTCTTCTGGGACTATACCATCAACCGGGTCATCTTTCACTTGTCAGTCATGTCATAAAGGATGCCTCTCATTAATTGTATTGAAGAGCCAGCTAAATCGTCACCATAGAGGATAAACTTAAAATGCAATTCTTCTACTTTTATTATTTTCCACTGAACATTCTGCTCATTTTTGATTGCAAAATGAAAGGGTTTGACTACATCTTTTGCATTAAATTGCTCTGTTGCATTAAATTAGCCATCTACTCATTTTAAGCAGTCCACGAGTTCCTCATAGTTTTAAAATGTTATATCTATTGCTTTATAACTATAGACAAAAAGTGAAGACTAAATGGTAGATTCATCCCAGTTATCTCTCTGACATTTTCCAAATATAATTAGATAACCAAGACTGTCTTTCATCAATCATCACTTTACCATATTTAGTTTTAGTGCATTGAAGACAAGAGGTGCAACAAGCAGTGCAGTACAAAAGTTCAATCATACAGCTGTAACACTGAACACATTGGTTCAATACTGCACATAAATTGGGGATGGTAAACACATGAGAAGTTTACACATGAACATTATTAAGAATGACAAAATTTGATTTTTTTTTGTATTTCTGCTGTCTTATCAGGCCTTGTGCAGGCAGATGAGATCAGTTCAGCTAGGCATCATGTTGGCACAAACATTGTGTTCCGAAGGCCCGTTCCTGAGCTGTACTGGTTCCATGTTTTATGCTCTTATCAGTGGGATTTTTTTGAAAACCAAATAAAAATTATGGCACACAAATGAACCTTGATCATATCATTCCATCTCATACAGAAGTGCTGTGACTGTGTCAAGATATGTTCATTTATAAGTATCTTAAGCTACAACATTATAACATCAATATTACATCTTATATCTCTATAACTTTAAAACTCTTATCTTGTATGTGTGTATGTGTGTATATGTGTGTGTCTTTATATTTTTGCAAAAACACTACGTGGTAAAAATAAGATTTTTCCGTATTCCGACACATTTTTCCCCTCTAAGCAGTGACCTGCTTCACTTAATATTTTATGCTTTATTTCACGACTTATTGCTGATTAAAGTTTAAAAAATTTTAAAAACTCCCTTTTAAAACAACCAGCTTCCACTGATGACATCACAATGAAATGGGTGGGCACGATGGCTTGGCTCGGAGCCCGTTTCACACAGAATATTCCACGAGCTTCGAGTGACTTCAGGGGGAGGGCCGCATTTCCAGAACATTCCTCAAAAGCTTCACCACCTACCCAATGATCGACCTGCTTCATTCTCACTGCTTGACCCACGGTCGACCTGCTTCATTCTCACTGCTTGATGCTTCATTTTGACTTCGCCATCTTTAAAGACATGATTTCACAATGAGATGGGCGGGCACCATGGCTCAGGTCGGCGCCCGTTTCACACACTCCCGCCCATGGCCTCGCTCGGGTCCTCGAGTCCACCCCTGCCCGCGGCCTCGCTCGGGTCATCGAGTCCACGCACGCCCGCGGCCTCGCTCGGGTCCTCGTGTCCACACCCGCCTGCGGCCTCTCTCGGGTCCACGCCCCCCTGCGGCCTCGCTCGGGGTCTTCGGGTCCATGACCGCACGCGGCCTCGCTGGGGTCCTCAAGTCCACGCCCACCCGCAACCTCGTTCGGAGTCCTCGGGTCCACGTCCGCCCGCGGCCTCGCTTTGGGTCCTCGGGTCCACGTCCGCCCACGGCCTGGTTCGGGGTCCACGGGTCCACGTCTGCCCGCAGCCTCGCTCGGGTCTTCGGGTCCACGCCCACCCACGGCCGATGCCTGGTGGGGAGGCTGTTGCCACGGGCTGAGCTCGGGGACTGGGCCTGGGCTGGAGCCGAGCCTGGAGCTGGAGCGAGGGCCGAGACCGGGTCTCCGGATGGGGCCGTGACCGGGGCCGGGAAAGAAGCCGCAGGTGGAACTAAGGACGAGTCGGGGTCAGGGACGAGCCCGGAGATGAAGTTGGGGCCTGCCCGGAGATGAAGTCGGGGCCTGCCCGGAGATGAAATTGGGCCCTGGACTGGAGCCTATGCGTCGGCCGAGCTGACGGCTGCCGTCTACAGCCAGGGCCGGGCTGAGTACGAGAACCAGGCCGAGTTCCAGGCCGAGTTCCAGGCCCTGGCGCTGCTCTATGACCTGGATAGGTGCTGCGCCAGGGAATTGGCGTGAGGGGAGGAGGATGAGGGAAATGAGGAGGAGGGAGATGGTGGGGTGGGGTCTCTACCCCCTCCCTCGACCCTCCCTCTCTACTACCGTCCCTCTCCCTCTCTACCCCCTCCCCCTCCCTCTCTACCCCCTCCCCCTCCCTCTCTGCCCCCTCCCCTCCCTCAACCCCCCTCTCCCTCCCCTTCCCCCTCTACCCCCATGCCCCCTCACTCTCTACCCCCTCCCTCTCTACCCCCCACCCCCTCCCTCTCTACCCCCCTCCCTCTCTGCCCCCTCCCTCTCTGCCCCCTCTCACTCTCTACCCCCTCCCCCACTCTCTCTGTCCCCCTCCCTCTCTTCCCCCCCTCCTTCTCTGCCCCCTCCCCCCTCCCTCCCTCTCTGCCCCCTCCTCCTCTCTGCCCCCCTCCCCCTCCCTCTCTACCACATCCCCCTCCCTCTCTACCCATCTCCCCCTACCTCTTTACGCCCCTCCCTCTCTACCCCCCCCCCCCTTTCTACCACCCCTCCCTCTCAACCCTTCCCTCTCCAGGGAGCGGTGAGTATTGGGACCGATGGGTGAGGTGGAGCATTGCGTTCAGGGACCAGCCCTCCCCTGTGACGCCGCCCCCCCCCCCCACCTTAGTTACAAATTAACTTTAAATGCAAACTAGGTAAAATGGTCAAACGTGAAAATACAAAACCAAAATACTAGAACATAGTGGAAAACTGAAGAAAAATTGCTGAAAACGCTAGAGGAGATCCAGGAACATTCATGGAGAGAGAAACTAACCACATCTTAGTTTCCATTACCTTTCAACAGAACAAAGACAAGTTGGCAATAAAATAAGTTTTTTGGTCTGCCAAAGAAAAAAAATCAGCAGAGATTGAATGGCAAAACAGGTAAGAGAGCAAGTTGAAACAAGTGAATTGTACTAATGAGGCATAATACAGAATTTGCCAAAGAAATGTGGAGTGAATACAGAAAATCCGAAATTAAATTTCTGAAAATGCAAATTATCTCAAATTTGTTGAACTCATTTTCCAGTTCAGAAGGCTGCAATGTGGCTAATCAAAGGATGTGGCCCTCTTCCTCAAACGTCCATTGATCTTGGTCAGAGTGGTGTGGAAAATCGAGAAAGGAACAGTCATGAGAGGAATAAAATGGTTCGATAGAATGGGATACAAGAAGAGATAGCTAAATGGATAAAAAATTTGCTTCACGGAAGGATGCAGAGGGTGATGGTGGAATTGCTCTTCAGACTGGATGCCTGTGACAAGTGATGTGCCATAGGGTTCAGAGCTGGGCTCAATGCTGTTTGTCATCTATGCCAATGATTTGGATGAGAATGTACAAGACCAATTAGCAAGTTTGCAGATGACACTACAGTGGGTGGTATCGTAGATAGTAAAGGTGGTTGTCAAAAATTGCAACAGGATCGTAATCAGTTGGCTTGATGAATGGTTGATGGAATTTAATACAGATAAATGCGAAGTGTTGCTTTTTGGAAAGTTTGACAAGGGCAGGCCTACACAGTGAACGGTAGGGCCCAGGGGAGTGTTGTAGACCAAAGGGATCTAGGAATGCATGTACTTAGATCCTTGAAAGTGGCATCACCGGTAGATAGGATGGTCAAACATTCGGCACATTGGCTTTCATCAGTCAGAGTATTGAGTATGGAAGTTGGGAAGTTATGTTCCAGTTGGATTATTACGTTCAGTTTTGGTCACCATGTTAGAGCAAAGATGCTGTCAAGCTGGAAAGGGTGCAGAGAAGGTTTATAAGGATTTCGGCAGGTCTCGAGGGCCTGAGTGATAGGGAGAGTTTAAACAGACTGGGACTTTATTCCTTGAAGCACAGGAAGATGAGGGGTGATCTTATAGATGTGTACAAAATCATGAGAGTGATAGATTATGTTAAATGCATAGACATTTTTGCGCAGAGTAAGGGAATCAAAATCTAGAGGACATAGGTTTAAGGTGAGAAGGGAAAGATTAATAAGAACATGAGAGGTAACTTTTTTACTCAAAGGGTGGTGGGTGTATGAAACGAGCTGCCGGAGGAGGTAACATTTAAGAGACAATTGGACAGGTTCGTGGATAGGATAGGTTTAGAGGATTATGGGCCAAGTGGGAGGTGGGACTAGTGTAGATGGGGCATGTTGGTCAGCATGGGCAAGTTGGTCGAAAGGCTTGGTTCCTTGATCAATGACTCTACATATAACTAATTAATGATACGCAATTAAACATTTCGTATATTTATTAGACAATTAAACAATCGTATATTTAAGATTGTCACCCAACCTGTCTTTGCTTTCCGTGATGCACTGGAGACCACATTAAAATATTTTGATAAACAGCTGTCACAAATATTAATAGTTCACAACTTTATCTGCAACCCCATTTAAACCATTCTACCATTAGAAGAATGAATCTGTTTGATTCAGCAATAATGTATGATCTTTTGAGAATTTTATATTCCAGTTGAGAATTAGTTATTTTTGGTTGGATGCTTGGTTTAGAAACTAGAGTACAGGATAAAAACAGGGGCTTCGACTCAAGATGCCCAGCCTCACTAACTTCAAGATACCCAGCCTTTGACCTGAACTTGCAGGTATGTATTGGAGATGGTCTTGCTGAATTTCTGATCAATGGTATCCCCTACGATGTTGCTGAAGGTGGCCTCAGCAATGATATTCCATGGTCAGTTGCTATTGAAATCTACCATTTAAATTTTACTTGTTACATTTCATTTGTCTTTTTAAAAGTTTAAATAAAGTTTAAAATGTTGATGTTAAATGTACTTATTCACATTATTCAGGGATGAAATTACTTTCATTTTCAGAGTATCCTCATGGTAAGGCTTCAAAAAAAGTGACATTTTCTACAGATATGGAGTCAACCATTCTGATGAACTGCATAATCATGAAGGCCTGACTAAATGAACAGTTTGTTAGCAGCTGCTGTCATTTTACATTATATTAATTCAAATAATAATGTTAACAGCTTTTTTTAAATAGACGCAATTAGCCAAGATGTTTCTTCAGATGTTGGTTCAAGTTGGTTCAATTAGCTAGCAATTAGAAAGATCCAATGTAGAATAATTTGCTGAAGGCAGGCTTCGCAAATACACACTGTCTTGTTTTTCTATTCATGAAACTAAAAACAATATTTAGATTTGAACCACAGTTAATAATCTGTTAGAGGTTAAACAAACACTTCCTGAATTTTTCTAAATTGTCGAACTTTAACAATGATGTTAGCCATTGTATTCACAAAAAAACATCTACAATCTCTCATCAATATCCTTGCCCAGATGAATGCTTTATTGTGCTCTCTCGTTTTACAATTTATTAATGTCACATAATTTGTTGCAGTTCTGAATATTGATCATCTCTCCCAATCTGTTATCGTCTGCAGTTTAATGAATAATTCCAAAGTTTAAAACATTACTGTAACTTAAAGAATCAGAGAGTCACACAGTGTGCAAACAGGCCATTTGGCCCAACTTGCCCACACCAACCAATATGTCTCATCTACACCTATCCCATCTGCCTGTGTTTGACATATATCTCTCTAAACCTATCCTACCCATATACCTGGCTAAATGTTTCTTAAACGTTTCCATACAACCTGCCTCAACTACCTCCTCCAGCAGCTTGTTCCATACACCCACCACCCTCCATGTAAATAAATGACCCCTCAGGTTTCTATTAAATCTTTTCCTCCTCACCTTAAACCTGTGTCCTCTAATTTTTGATTCTGCTACTCTGGGCAAGAGGCTCTGTGTGTTTACCCGATCCATCCCTCTCACAATTTTGTACATCTCTATAAGATCACCTCTCATCCTCCTGCACTCTAAGGAATAGAGTCCTAGCCTCATCAACTTTCCTATAGCTAAGGTTCTCGAGTCCTGGCAACATCCTCGTAAATCTTCTCTGCATACTTTCCAGCTTGACAACATCTTTCTTAAGGGCCTGTCCCACACGCAATTTTTTCGGCGACTTGCCGGCACCCGTCATAGTTGCAGCAGGTTGCCGAAAATTTTCAACGTTGAAAATCCAGCGGCAACCAGAAAAAGGTACGACTCTTTGGACGACTACTCACCACCAAACAGGTGTCACCCCGCGACATGCTGTATCTCTAAACTAAAGCAAAGTAAATTAAACTTAAAGCATATTAGCATAAATGTTGTGTTTCTTCATGTCTGGCAATATATTAAAAATTCACCTGACATACAAGTGAAATAATGGTTGGGAATCAACAATTTCTAAGCATAATGTAGAAGCGAAGAAATTGAAAATATACTCTATGATATCAGCACAAACAGTATAGATACGCAGATGACCTGGCCCTACTGCATTCGGACAGGATTTGGTCAAACGTGGAGGATGTGCTCTCGGCAGATATGGAACTTGTCGCGGGCTACCTTAATACCTGGAGACTAAAACTGAGTGTGGCAAAAATCACCACAACGGCCTTGCACCTGAACAACAAGGAAGCTAAACGCCAGCTAACCGTCATCCTCAATGGGTCACCCCTACCCTATAACCCATTTTCTACGTACCTCGGGGTGAAACTAGATCGGCAGCTGACCTACAAGCAACACCTTGAAGCTCTCCGTGCTAAAGTCTCGGCGCGGAACAACCTCCTGCGTTGCTTGACTGGATCGTCATGGGGCGCCAGGACATCTACTCTCCGAACAAGTGCTATTGCACTCGTGTACAGCACTGCTGAGTACGCTGCCCCAGCATGGTGTCGCAGCGCTCATACGAGCAAGCTGGACGCCATCCTCAACAACACCATGCGGATCATCACCGGCTGCCTATGTCCTACTCCGACTAATCTTCTGCCGGTGCTCGCAGGTATTGCACCCGCCAAGCTTCGCAGAGAGTACTTCACCCACAGGCTGGTGTGCAAGGCCCCATCGGACACCAAACATTCTTTGCACCACCTCACCCAGGACTCACAGCAACTAGTACCTCAACGCCTATCATCTTGTCGCCCCTTCTCCCATCACGCAGCGACCCTCTATGGCTCCGGTTTCAACACATTAGGAGCATGGAGAAACAGCTGGGAACAGACTTCGCGACCTCCTCAATTCACTGTTGCACCGAACACCACAGCCCCACCCGGCTTGGACCTGCCCCGGGTCGGCCGGTTCAAAGCCAACATGCATCGCTGGGGGCTGCGTTCATCAGTTGCCTGCATGTGTGGAGCAGACCAGCAAATCTCACGGCCCTCGACAACAGGACATTGAACTGGCTACAGCGCCTGGAGGACGTTCCATCACCTCTGCTGCCTCAAACGCAAGAAGAGGAAGCACAAACATTGTGAGCCAAAGGCTCATTCTTTTGCTGTACTTTTCTATGTTCTATTCAGTCACATGTATGTTTTAATACAACAGCTCCAAAAATGATTGATTTAATCCCACATACTGTTGTCAGTGCTTGCATAATTTCCAAATCTTGGTAGAGCAAGTTCATAAATCCACAGCAATCTGTAACTATATATTTCACAAAAATAAAGGGACAAGTAACTAAAAATTCTCCAGATTTAATTTCAAATCATCAACAAAGAAACCACAAATCCAGCTACAGTTGGAGTTTGAGCTGTTGGTAGTGGATAAGAAATTATTATAAATTACAAATAACTATAAATTATCACAAACACTTTCCTGTAAGCTCTAGTTTGTTTTAACTATTTTTTAAGAAAAAAATAATCTTTTTATTTTGAGTCAGAAGGCTGAAGGTTGAAGACTGCCCAAAGACCTGGGCACAAAAGTTAAACCTGACATTCCATTGCATGACCAAATGAGTGCTGAATTAGCTGGAATGTCATTTTTCAAATTATACATGAAATAGCCATGCTCTCTAAAGCTCTCAGTGGAATAAAATACTTCATGACACTATTTTGAATAACACTAAAATAGGCAGTATCACAGGCAGTGAAGATGGTTATCAGGAATAACAGCGAGATCTAGATCAACTGGGATCGTGGGGCATGGAATGGTAATAGAGTTTAATTCAGACATGTCTGAGGTTTTGTATTTTGGGAAGTCAAACAAGGCCAGGACTTTCACAGTGATCAGTAGGGCCTGGGGAGTGTTGCAGATTAAAGGATGGAGGAGAACAAATACATGAATACATGAAATCCATGAAGGCGGCTTCATAGAAACATAGACATAGAAACATAGAAAATAGATGCAGGAGGCCATTCGGCCCTTCGAGCCAGCACCGCCAATCATTGCGATCATGGCTGATCGTCCCTAATCAATAACCCGTGCCTGCCTTCTCCCCATATCCCTTGATTCCACTAGCCCCTAGAGCTCTATCTAACTCTCTCTTAAATCCATCCAGTGATTTGGCCTCCACTGCCCTCTGTGGCAGAGAATTCCACAAATTCAGAACTCTCTGGGTGAAAAAGTTTTTCTCACCTCAGTCTTAAATGGCCTCCCCTTTATTCTAAGAATAAAGGGGAGGCCATTTGCAATTCATCTGCAATTCCTTGTGCCTTCTACACATCCTTCGTCAGTCATGGATTTGCGTGTAGAAGGCACAAGGAGTTGCAGATGCTGGTTTATAAAAAAGACACAAAATGCTGGAGTAATTAGTTTAAATAATTAAATCAGCGGGTCAGGCAGCATCTCTGGATAACATGGAAAGGTGATATTTCGGGTTGGGACCCTTCTTCAGACCATATAGAAGTTGGGACATTATGTTATAGTTTTACAAGGCGGTGAGGCTGCACTTGGAGTATCGTGTTCAGTTTTCACTGTTCAGTTAAGGGCGCCACAGTGGCACAGTAAGAGTTGCTGCGTTACAATGCCAGAGACCTGGGTGCAATCCTCACTATGGATGCTGTCTGTATGGAGTTTGTATGTTCTCCCTGTGACAGCGTGGATTTCCTCCCACATTCCAAAGACGTGCAGGTTTGTAGGTTAATTGGCTTCTGTAAATTGTCCCTAGTTTGTAGGATAAAACTGGTGCAAGGGTGATAGCTGGTCAGCGTGGACTCAGTGGGCTGAAGGGCCTGTTTCCATGCTGCATCTCTAAACTAAACTAAATTTTTGATCACCCTGCTATAGAAAAGATGTCAGTATTCCTTGTGGCACAAGAGACTGAGGGGTGAATTTATAGTGGTGTATAAAATTATGAGAGGAATAGATCGGGTGAATGCACAGTCTTTTAACCAGAATAGAGAATCAAGAACTAGAGGGCCTAGGTTTAGGGTGAGAGGGGAAAGATGTAATAGGAACCTGAGGGATAACTTTTTCCACACAGAGGGTGTTAGGTACATGGAACGAGCTACCACATGAAGTAGTTGAGGCATGAACAATAACAACATTTGGAAAACATTTGGACAGGTACATGGGTAGGAAAGGTTTAGGATACGAGCCAAATGCAGGTAAATGGGACTAGCTTAGATGGGACATCTTGGACAGCATGGACACGTTGGGCTGTAGGACATGTTTCTGTGGTGTATAACTATGACTCTAAGAAAAAGGATTTATACCTTGGAATTCAGGATAATATTTATCTCCCATTAACCATTCCAAAGGAAATTATCTTGTTATTATCACATTTGCTGTGTGCAAAATAGCTGCTGCAATGAGGTGCTTTTGACATGACTTCAAAAGCACCTCATTGCCTACAGTGAACTTTTAAGATTACCTGAGAACATGAAAGTCACACTTTAAATGCGTCATCTTTCTTTTTAAAGAAAACACTAACTGCATGAGGAGACACACTATGAATTCATACAAAAATGCAGACTGTATGCTGGGTAAAATGCAAAATGAACAATTTCGGAAAGTTTGGAAGCAACTGGGAAACGTGCCCAAATATTCTTTGGCAATCATACACAGTTGAAGTCAGGGGTTATTATACACACTGAAACAATGAAGTAGAAACTTTATGAAAACTGTGGTAAATGCAACAGTTCTAAATTATGTTATATTTTGTTTTTAAATCTTACATTATTTCAAGGAAAATCCAAAATATCATAAGTTCTTACTACTGAGGATAAATATCCAATGATTCCTTTCAGAAGCATTTTCAATTATTCAATTCTTCAAGTACTTATGATAGGCAACTGTATTGCATAAAATGCCTTGGTGTAAAATGTTTATCAAGGCAGTTTCATCAACAAATTATGATGCAAAATAATTTAAAAACTGTGACAACGTGAAAAAAGATTTGTGTATGGCATTAACAAAAGATTTTACTAATTTTATATATCATTCATGGATAACTTTCAAATTTGTTAATTGATATGTTAGTACTGTAGTATAGCAAAATATATTCTAATCTTTCAAATTATATTACGATTCTAATGTAAATTCATTTTGTACCTTTCACAGATGTATTAGGTGGGGGTCCCTCCATCCTTAAATTCCACGGCGGGTCACCTAAGTTTGCAAAGTCCCTCATTTTCAGGTAACTAATGGTAAGACGAATTATTGATGCTTTATCTAATTGGCTTGTGATGGCTGCAGGGAGTGGAAGTAGTTTTGCCAATTCGTAGAACTCAAAGTTTTCTTTTCCACGGCGAGATCGTGCTGCATCTCGAGATTTCTCCTTCCGCAAGGCTTGTAAACTAAGAGAGAAAGATAAACCAAGTTTTATGTAACATAGACAACATTAACAAATGCAACTGTTTTTAAATTGTTTGCCTGTGATTCAAATAAAACACAGTTTAATTACTTTAGAACATCATTGTACATATTTAATTATTTTTTAATTGAGAAATATTTTCCGAATTCAACTAGTTTTTCTGGAGAAAATACCTTTCTAGTTATTGAACTGCGAAATATAACACAAATTTGACAGGACAAAGTTTTGAGCTCACAATTACAGATGTTGCAATCATTTCAAATGGACACACTTAATTAGAACTTTGTCATTTCCAAAAAGAGGCAGAAAAATTGAATTAGAATATCACCATTATTTTAATTTACCTCCTTAAAGATAATTTAAAAATATAACCATATAAACCACATAACCATAACAGCACGGAAACAGGCCCTTCAAGTCCGTGCTGAACACTTTTTTTTATTTTTTTTTTATTTATTTATTTTTTTTATTTTTTATTTTATTACTTCGCCCTAGTCCCATCTACCTGCACTGAGACCATAACCCTCCATTCCTTTCCCGTCCACATACCCATCCAATCTATTTTTAAGGGATTAAATTGAACCTGCCTCCACCACTTCCACTGGAAGCTCATTCCACACAGCTACCACTCTCTGAGTAAAGAAGTTCCCCCTAATGTTACCCCTAAACTTCTGTCCCTTAATTCTCAAGTCATGTCCCCTTGTTTGAACCTTCCCTACTCTCAATGGGAAAAGCTTATCCACGTCCACTCTGTCTAACCCGCTCATAATTTTAAAGAACTCTATCGTCCCCTCTTAACCTTCTGCGCTCCAAAGAATAAAGACCTAACTTGTTCAACCTTTCTCTGTAACTTAGTTGTTGAAACCCAGGCAACATTCTAGTAAATCTCCTCTGTACTCTCTCTATTTTGTTGACATCCTTCCTATAATTAGGCGACCAAAATTGTACTCCATACTCCAGAATTGGCCTCACCAATGCCTTGTACAATTTTAACATTACATCCCAACTTCTATATTCAATGCTCTGATTTATAAAGGCCAGCACACCAAAAGCTTTCTTTACCACCCTATCTACATGAGATTCCAGCTTCAGGGAACTATGCAGTTATTCCTAGATCCCTCTGTTCAACTGCATTCCTCAATTCGCTACCATTTACCATGTACGTCCTATTTTGATTTGTCCTGCCGAGATGTAGCACCTCACATTTATCAGCATTAAACTCCATCTGCCATCTTTCGGCCCACTCTTCCAAATGGCCTAAATCTCTCTGTAGACTTTGAAAATCTACTTCATTATCCACAACACCACCTATCTTAGTATCATCTGCATACTTACTAATCCAATTTTCCACACCATCATTCAGATCATTGATGTACATGACAAACAACAGTGGACCCAACACAGACCCCTGAGGCACCCCACTAGTCACCGGCCTCCAACCTGACAAACAGCCATCCACCATTACACTCTGGCATCTCCCATTCAGCCACTGTTGAATCCATCTTGCTACTCCACCATTAATACCCAACAATTGAATCTTCTTAACCAACCTTCCATGAGGAACCTTGTCAAAGGCCTTACTGAAGTCCATATAGACAACATCCACTGCTTTACCCTCATCAATTTCCCTAGTAACCTCTTCGAAAAATTCAAGAAGATTAGTCAAACATGACCTTCCAGGCACAAATCTTCCATCCACAATTCCTAATCAGACCCTGCTTATCCAGATGCTTATATATATTATCTCCAAGTATCCTTTCCATTAATTTGCCCACCACTGACGTCAAACTAACAGGTCTATAATTGCTAGGTTTACTCTTAGAACCCTTTTTAAACAACGGAATAACATGCGCAGTACGTCAATCCTCCGGCACTATTCCCGTTTCTAATGACATTTGAAATATTTCTGTCATAGCCCCTGCTATTTCTGTCATAGCCCCTGCTATTTCTACACTAATCCCATTCTGTGGAAACGGCATGAAAAGGGATAACTTTTAGATTATAGAAAGGTAAACCCATTGAAGCATGACCACCAAAGGTAATATAACATTGTAGAATCCATAATAAAATGATTTTCTTTATGGTTGCAATATAATAGCCCACTTATTTGTAATAGGCAGATTTATGATTCATCAGACATACTGGTCTTCATACTGAAGGAATTTCCTTCTGGATATACAATTTTCACAATTACTGGTAATAGTAATTTATTTAATGATTTATATGTTGATTGACAAATTAAAAACTAAAGGACAATTAGGTCTTAAAGTCATTCTTATTTCATTTTGCATACATTTATAAACTTAGACTGTTGACTAAGACAGGGATTTCAATATATCCTTTATTGCCATTTTTCATATACATCAAAAGAAAATCTCATCTGCATTTCTTTTTATGTGGCTGTGTTTACACTCAGATATTTATTTTTGGCGTCTGTTATATTTAGCGTATTTACCAATTATATGTATTTTTAAAACATTTCACTCATACCATGTTCCATACCCAAGATATTTCCGTTCAAAATATTTTATTATTTTTGATTCATACAATATTAAAACATTCCATTGTAGATTATTTCAGTAAAGCATCAAAAAACATCAATAATATGCAAGCAATAAAACTTCTCAAGTAAAATGTGGCACAAAACCAAAATGTAATTTGTTTCAGAATCAAGTTGAATTAGATTGAGAGATTAGAGTTATGCGTTCTGAAATGATTTTTAAACTTCATTTTATCCATGAAATGAAACATTTTAGCACTATAAATAGTTGCACTAATAATTATTTGCTGTTAATCTCTGAGAAACTATTTGAGTGACCACAAACTAAACTGTAAGAAATAAGCTACGACACTGCCAAGGTGACACAGCTTCTACATTTGATACTCTAGATTTCTATTTACTTGTTCAAGCATTTGTTCTATATTGAACTGCTGAGAACTAAAAATTATCAATTAAAGTGGTTGAAATGGCTGCAAATTATCATATAAGAAAGGAGTAATTACTTTCATCGAAGGAAGAATGGCTCACCAGAACACATATGTCACTTTTGATTAGTATTTTCTCTCTTGAAGCCATGGATGACACAGTTGATAAAAGACTAAATGCCAAGACCAATCAATTGCTCTTGCAGCTCTGTCCTGAACTGCAGTAAAATAGTCCATTTTCTAGGATCTATGCTTCATTACTCTAAATGGTATCTCCTTGGTAATATTATTCAATTTTTCATGAAATTCTGTCTTCAGTGTATTGTTCCAACAATGTATTCTTTTACAAAAAGATTCCTGCCAGTTTAACATAAGTATTACATATAATCCAATAGATTACATATAATCTATTGGACAGCAAGTCGAGCCCTAGTTCTGAACTAATATTCTCACTCATTTCTTACCCATATATTCTTGTTTTTTTAGTTAATCGAACCTTGGAGAGTTGCCTCCTTAATCACATTTCCACTTAATTGCTAATCAATCTTATTTCCCTTTCTGGATTCCACACAATGAAACATTAACTGGGACAGAGAGTGCAAAAATAATTTAATGTGCATAATTCCCAAATTACATTCAGGAAAACTTTTAAAATCAATGTATGGCATCCCTGACAAGAGAGAAGGGAGAAAAAGTGCAGGAGAAACAGCGGGTTAGGCTGCAGGTGAAGATGGATAGATGACATTTCGGTACGGGATCCTTTTACAGACTGGCGGTAGGGAGGAGGAGTGGTGGGGGGAGGGGAGGACAGAGCGTAGCAAGTAATAGGTGGACACAAGGGAGGGAGGTTTGACAGGCAGGTGGTTGGAACAAAGGCCAGAGATTAAAGCAGAAGGCGTGAGACATACATTGAAAAGTTGCAAATTGTGAAGCCAGAGGAAAGAATGTAGGAGGGGGGCAGGGAGGGGGGAAATAGGTGGGAGTTCAGGTGGGGCACAGGGGGGGGGGGTGATGGGGTTAATGGGGGGGGGGTGGAATAGAAGGGAAGGGAAGAAATGTGCATTTCGGCCACCACACTGATCATTGAGATCATTAAATATGATCATCATACTCTCCCATTTACCAAAGCCTGATTCAATAAGGAATAAGTGTGCCTATAAAGCAGTTATGCACCCAATGAGGAAAAGAATAGGATTCACAAATATGGAATTCTTGATTTTTGAGTATATAAAAATGTAAGGGAAACGCAAGACATACATTGTTTAACATTGCAGAAATTCTAGAAGAATGTGAAAGTGCAGTGGAGACATTTAAAAAGGAAAATAGGGAAACAAGTGAATTCATGGAAAAATATAATTATAGAATTGCATGGAAAATCAAGAAATACTTAAATATGTTCTACAGATTCATAAACAGAAGAAGAGCACAGGAAAGAGTAGATACTTTTACATGTAGATGGTTCTAAATGAATAGTTTGTGTCTTACTACATTTAAGTGAGAAATAATGAAGGCAAAAAGGAATTTTAAAAATGAAATATTGAACATGAAAGCAGTGCAATGGAGTAAATAGTAAGTAATTTTACATCTTTTAAAAAGTAATTTGTCAGACCCTGATAACTGTATCCAAAACTGTGAAGAGTTGTAAACAACAGAGAACTACAATTATTTTCAAATTTTACTTCGGAGTCACGTGAGTGATTCCGTGAAGAAGTCCCGCCAGAGCGCATGCGCGTCATTACGTCAGTCGCATTGGCGCAGACCAGCTGGGAGCAACAGAGCTCCTCCAGCGGTAAGTTTGAAAAATCCTGCAGGTAAGTTTAAACTTACTTTTCAGGTTGTCCGTTGCAGGAATCTCTTCTCGCAGGTTCCTGCTGGATATCGAATTGAGCATAACCCGGTGGACGGCGGGGAAAATGTTGACCGCGGGGATGCCGGCTTCGGACCGCGAGAGTACGGTAGCAGGCGGCCGGTGGGTTTTGCTGGTTGAGTCGCGGACAGAACGGTCCGCGACTCCCGAGGTTTAATTCGGGCCGCGGGGTTTTGTCGACCGCGGGTTATGCAAGCTACGGTCACGATAGAGGTGGCTGTTGGGTTTGTTGTTTCGAGTCGTTGACAGGGAGGTCAGCTACTCCCGAGATGTGTTTTAAATATGGGCCGTGGGGTTCTCTAGACCGCGGGGATACCGGCTACGGTCCGCGGTAAAGTGAGGAGCCGGTGGCCGTCGGGCTTCTTGTTAGAGTCGCTAACAGTAAGGTCAGCGACTCCCGAGGGTGTTCGGGGTGCAGACTGAGCGTGGTCGTCGGGTTACTACCCGATTCATTGAGGCAGGGACCCCGACTTCGGCAGCCCATATGAGGGAAACCATGTGGAGCCTGGCCAGGAGGGTTCCCTCTGTCATATATGTATGTCCTCACACGTGCATTATCCTGATATGGTGAGCCATATCAGGGCAGGTCATCAGGGGATTGCGGCAGCACCTGTGTTTTCAGGGCTGCTTACCAATTCCCACAGTGGAGAGGAGTACAAGGGGTCAGTGTGTGGCTGACCCCAACCCCAACCCAGGTAGTGAGACTAGTGGTTTATCACCCTTATGTGTCTATGGCAGTAGCATTTTCTGCTATTTCTGTGGAGGTTTCAGGTCTAGTTCCAAGCTGGCCTTCAAGGAGAATTTACAATTCACGCATCCCAGCAGTGCTGCCCTCCAAATTAAGGACGAACGCAAATTTGGGAAGCGTTCAAAAGGGTAGACATTATAGTTGACACAAGGTCACGTTGTGACTATCATACCGAGACAGATGATTATCATTTACTCAATTTAGGAAATGGGAAGCCTTGTTGAGCTGTATTATCAGTCACCTGTGGGTGTTACACCAGGTGGTGTCACAGTAATTCTGCTCATTAAAGGGACTGTGTACGTTTTCTTCCCCAAGATTATTCATATTAAAAGTAAATAAATTCCAGATTTAACTGGGATGGGCGTCTTCATTCACATAAATGTCTTTGCCTATGACAAATAACTGTTAAGTTTTATTCCAGCATCTCCCACTATGTCTGATGTACGGGGGCCAGAGGCGCTCCAATTCTTCCCTATAGATGGCGTTGGCATCGGGAAAGAGCACGACTTGGAGTCGCTAGCATGTGCAGCCTGTTTGGGGAAGGAGGATACCAACAGAGGATCGATTTGCACGGCTAGTCCTGGCGGCTGCTGTAGACAGCGACCTGACAACCCCAACTCAGAGTGAGTGCCAAGCCTGGGGTATCAATGTCAGACAAGATTGCGTCTCGTCGCAATCCAACAACGCTCCATCTTAAGGCATGTCAGGCAGCAACACCTAGTAAAGGGTTGCAAAATTCCTCCCACTCAAGGGTCGGTGTGGTCGAGAGAGTGCTACAGGAGGATGCACATGTGCCTGAAGCAACACCTGTTTGCAGGGTTGCCATTCCTCCCACTTGGTGCACCACAGTGGTCGAGATAGTGCTAAAATACATGCACACAGGCCTGGGGCAGCTCCTGTTGCAGGTTGCATAAGTCCTCCCACGCGGATGTATAGCGGATGAAGATGGAGCCACACACATATATGATAAGATTGTGGGGAATGTTGTCGAACAACATGCTTGGTACAGAGGCATGTACAAGCAAATGGAGGAGATGGATGGTGATACCTGCTTCAGCTGCGATTACTCCCACTCTAAAAGGGTGTCTAAGGTTAGTATGGATTAACTCCAAACAGGAATCCGAACATGGCTATGTGCCGGGATCTCATGCTGAATGCATAAGGCATGAGGGAAAGCTAAAAATGCTGCTCAGTCGGAGATGGACTAGCCACTACAAGAGAAGTTGGCCAACAGCATCAGCGATCTAATGGAAATGGGCATGGGCAGAGTCTGCGAATGAAATTTCGTTGGAACTCCAGCAAAGGTAAGAAAATGGCAAGTCTGCTTGGAAAATTAGTAGCAGCATTTCCGGCAGTTCAATATGGGCCATTGCACTACCAACAGTTACAGAGGGCAAAGGAACAGGCACTAAGGATATATTCGGGTCATTATAATAGACCCATGCAGTTATCAGCAGAGGCTGTTGCTGATTTGCAATGGTGGATTCAGCATGTGTCCAGTAGTTCGAGCAAGATAGTGCTTGAGCAGCCTTCCATGATTTTGCAGACAGATGTCAGTGCACTCGGGTGGGGTGCCACGGATACGAGTTCAAGCTGTGGAGGCAGATGGACTGAGCAAGAGGCATCGCTTCTGCAGACATGGGGAATTAACTATTTAGAGCTTTTAGGAGCTTTTTATGGATAAGGCTTATTGCTCTAACAAAGGTAACCTGCATGTTCAGTGTCAGATTGACAACACTACGGCAGTGGCATATATTAATCACATGGGTGAAATCAAGTCGGTATCTTGTGACAGATTGGCTAATCAAATTTGGGCCTGGTGTATTGATAAAGATATTTGGCTTTCAGCTATTTATCTACCAGGTAGATTCAACATTGTAGCAGACGCCAGGTCACGAAAGTTTCATGACAACACAGAGTGGATGTTGAACCAGGAGGTGTTCAATAATATAGTAGTTACATATGGAATGCCAGATATCGATTTGTTTGCATCCAGGCTTAACCACCAGCTGCCTAAATATGTTTCATGGGAACCAGACCCGGGGGCAGTTGCAATTGATGCTTTCTCGCTACATTGGGGTGGTATGTTTTTATATATTTTCCCACCATTCTGCCTCATAGGTCGGTGTCTGCAAAAAATCAAGCAGGATGCCGCTTCGGGGGTGCTTGTAATACCTAATTGGCCGACTCAAGCATGGTTCCCTTTGATGTTACAGTTAGCGATCCAACCTCCTTTGGTGGTTCCCAAGCGTAGGAATTTACTGGAGCACCCGGTAACACGGGAAAGTCATCCGTTATGTGACCGTATTGATTTGTAAATTTGCAGGTTTATGAAGGCCATACCTGGGGCGAGGACTGTCTGGGCGAACTGTGGACATGCTCACTGCAGCCTGGAGAAAGAGTACTCAAAAGCAGTATATTACTTATGTAAAAAATGGGAGCAATATTATGTACAAAATAATATTGACTATAGTACTGCAGGTATTGTGGATGTTTTAGAGTTCCTGTCGACACTCTACTATGATGAGGGGCTCAGTTATAGCGCCATTAATACAGCTAGAAGTGCTTTGTCCTCGTATCTTTTGATGGGGTCAGGGAAAGATCCTATTGGTTCTCATCCTCTCATAGCTCGATTGATGAAAGGAATTTTCAACTCCAAACCTCCTAAACCCAGGTATATGGCGATCTGGGATGTAAGTGTGGTCCTCAAGATGCTTCGTCAGTGGGTTTCAAAATTGTGTTTTCAGCATATCCTACTGATCCATCTTTATGTGTAAGGACACATTTATTACATTATATTGAAGCTACAAGGGCCTTAAGAAATGTGGAAATAGGATTGTTATCAGTTACAAGAAACCACACAAGAGAGTGTCAGTGCAGACTATCTCAAGGTGGTTAAAGCAAGTGTTGATTCAGGCAGGTATTAACACTGACGTGTTTACATCTCATTCCACTAGGGCAGCAGCAACGTCGGCGGCCAGGGCGATGGACGTTCCCATCGACCATATTCTCGCAGCACCGCATTCTCGGTGGTCAAATGAATTGGTTTTTCAACATTTTTACCATCGGCCGATTGCTAATTCAGTATTAAGTTCTGTTTAAGTTTTTCCCCCTGGGATAGAGGGGTTACTGTTTGTTTTGATTATTCAAACAAATTGTTACTGCATGATATTCAATTTCATGTTTAACGCATTATTGATTATTTCTCATCCGGAGTCAATCAATGCAGTGAGAAGCCGGGATTTGAATCTGCAGCATAAAATCACAGAGCTTTGAACTCTTCACAGAATCACTCACGTGACTCCGAAGTAAAATAGTAAGATTAAACGAGCTTACCAGTTTGAAGTTTGATCTTTATTTTATGAGGAGTTACGTTGGTGATTACTTGCCCACCACGCCCAACCCTCTCTCTCATAAAGGTCATATGGTAGTTCTCATGTTGCTGATCTTACTATGTTACTTCAAATATTCTGTTATCTGTGATTTCATACCGCTGCTTTGAAGATTGACGCGCATGCGCTCTGGCGGGACTTCTTCACGTAAACACCAACGTACCTCCTCATAAAATAAAGATCAAACTTCAAACTGGTAAGTTCTCGTTTAATCTTACTATTCTCTTTGGGTACAAGCATGGTGCCAAAGTTCAGCAAGATTACTACAGTAGTACAGATGATTCAAACAGGATAAAGGGCCTATCCCACTTGGGCGACCTAATCCGCGAGTTCTGGCGAGTTTGCCCTCGACTCATACTCGCAGCATGGTCGACACGAGGTCGTAGGAGGTCTCGTAACTCTCCTTCATGCTCGAGAGTGGTCTCTGCATACTCGAGGCCTCAGCTAGGCGTTTTTTTCAATATGTTAAAAAATGCCCGCGAGTAAAAAAAGATTGCCATGGAGAAAATCTATACTTTTTTTACTCGTAGGTTTAGTGGTAGTAGGTCGGCATGTTAGTTGTAGGTAATCGAGGGTAGTCGAAGGTAGTCTTCATCATAGTCGAAGGGTGGTTGAAGGAGATCGAAGGAGGTCGTCTTCACTCTCCACTATTCGATGTCCAATTTTCCCGAAGTTAGTCCTAGCTAGTCATAGCTAGTCGAAGCTGGTCTTCAACATAGTCGAAGGAGGTCTTCTACATAGTCGAAGGAGGTCTTCAACATGTCATTTTTTCAAACTCTTCTAAACTCGGCAATTAGGTCGCCCAAGTGGGACAGCCCCTTATGTGAAATGACTGATTAATTACTGACTAGGCAGTCCAATGTCAGCAGTGGGAATATTACCGGAAAAATTCTGAAGAATAGGTCAGGAAAAAGTTACAGGAAGATACCAATGAAATAAAATAAAAACAGAAAATGCTGGAAATACGGTTAGTCCACTTCTATGCGAAGGGAAACACAGTTTATGTTTTAGATCGAGACGCTTTGTCCGTATGCTGGTCATATCCTTCATTTGCAGAGAGAAAATATGCAAAAAGGAGTAAAAAACAACAAACAAATGTAATATCGATACCAATGTCAGTTGATAGGTGGATGAAAATATTGAAAAATGTATTTCCATCTGGAGAAGTGTGGTATAATGCATTTGGGAAGAGAAAACAAGAAACAGAATGGGTGGAGCTGAGAAAGAAAAATGGAGTGCACTTTAGGCCCCCAAATAGTTAATAAGGGATTTTAACTTTCCCAATATAGACTGGGACTGTTATAGAGCCAAGGAATTAGACGGGGTGGAATTTGCCAAATGTGTTCAGGAAAGTTTGCTTAGGCAATATGTAGAGGGTCCTACAGAGGAGAGAGCAAAGCTTGATCTACTCTTAGCAAATTGCAAAGGACAAATGACTGAAGTGTACGTAGGCAAGCATTTTGGGACCAGTCCACTGTTCTATTAGCTTTAAAATAGTAATGGATGAAGGCAGGGCAGACTCACGAGTTAATATTCTAAATTGGGGCAAGGCCCACATTGATGAAATTGGACAGGAACTTGCACAAGTTAATTGGAGTAGGTTGTTTGCAGGCAAAGGAATATCTGGAAAGTGGGATGCTTTTAAAAATATGATGACAAGAATTCAGGGCACGCATGTTCCTATTAGAGTAAAGGGCAAGGCAGGTGGAAGTAAAGAAGCTGAGATGACTAGAGAAATTGTGGTCAGGAAAAAGGAGGCATGCGGCAGGTATTGGCTGCTGCAATGAGTATCCCTGGAGGAGGTTCGGGATCTGAGGAGCAAGCTAATAAAGCAAATCAGGAGGACAAAAAGGGGATAGGAAATAGCTCAGGCAGATAACATTAAGGAAAATCTGAAGAGATATTTGAAGGACATTAAAGAAAAGAGAGTCACGAGAGAGAAATTAGGGGCCCTCAGAAACTAAAGCGGTCAACCATGTGTGGAGCCACGATGGGCAAATTCCTCAATTGGTATTCCTCCTGCTTTTAATGAGGAGATGAACATGAAGACCGAGGAAAATTTGAGATAGTGGAAATGTCTTGAGGAGGTGCTGAACGTTCCAAGGCGTATGAAGGTAGATAAATCTCTGTGGCTTGATTAGATACATCTGAGGGCATGTGGGAAGCTAGGGAAGAAATTGCTAGCGCTAGTGAATCAGCCTGCAAGGATATTAGTTCCCCTTCAGTTTCGGCGCAACCTATCTGTCTTTTACAGGTTACCTCTGCCCCAGAAGAGATCCTAATGGTTCAGAAATCTAAATCCCTGCCCACTGCACCAACGCCTCAGCCACACATTCATCTCCCCTATCTTCCTGTTCCTACCCTCACTAGCATGTGGTACTGGAAGCAATCCAGAGATCATTATCCTGGAGGTCCCACTTTTTAGCCTTTACCCAACTGCCTATACTCGTATTGCAGAACCTCATTCCTTTTCCTACCTATGTCATTTGTTTTCACACCTATGTAATCTGTGCCAGAAGACTAGAGAAATGCTAATGTCATGCCTATATTTAAGAAGGCCTGCAAGGGAAACCGTGGGAACTATAGACCAGCAAGCCTAACATATGTGGTAGGCAAATTAGTGGATAGTATTCCGAGGGATAAGATATATATGCATTTGGATAAACAGGGGTGGATTAGGGATAGTCAGCATGTTTATGTATAATGCAGATCATGTCTTACGAACAAGGTTGATGAGAGCAATGCCATAGATGTTATTTATATGGACTTCAGCAAAGTATTTGAGAAGATCCCCACAAAACATGAGATCGCACGGGATCCATGGAAAGCTAGCCAACTGGATAGAGAAATGGTTTCCTGGAAGGAAGCAGAGGGGGATGGTGGAAGGTAGTTGTTTGGACTGGAGGCCTGTGACTAGTGGTGTGACTCAGTGCTGAACCTATTGCTGTTTGTGCTTTATATCAACAAATGGAATGAGAGTGTAGAAGGCATGATTAGTAAGTTTGCAGATGACAGTAAAATAGATGGGATCGTAGATAACAAAGATGGTTATCAAAAATAACAGCAGAACAGTTGGGCAAGTGAGCTAAGGAATGGTTAATGGAGATTAAAGCAGATAAGTGTGATGTGTTGTAGTTTGGGAAGTCAAGCCGGTGCAGGAACTTCACATTGAATGGCAGGGTCCTGGGGAGTGTTGTCGAATAGAGGGATCTAGGAGTGCAGGTACATCATTCCTTGAAAGTGGTTTCACAGGTAGATAGGGTGGTCAAGAAGGCTTTTGGTATGTTGGCCTTCATCATGCAGGGTATTAAGTATAGAAGTTGGGATGTAATGTTACTGTTGTACAAAACATTGGTGAGGCCACATTTTGAATATTGTGTTGTTTTAGTCACCCTGCTATAGGAAGGATATTGTTAAGCTGGAAAGAGTGCAGAGAAGCTTTATAAGGATGTTACCAGGAGTTGAGGGCCTGGGCTGTGGGGAGGTTGGGCTGGCTAGGACTTTATTTCTTGAAGCATAGGAGTATGAGTGGTGATCTTATGGAGTCGTATAAGATCATGAGGGGAATAGAGAGGGTAAATCCACAGAGTTCTTTATCCAGAGTGGGGGAATCAAGAACCAGGGGACATAGGTTTAAGCTGGGAGGAGAAAAAATTAATTGGAACCTTAGGGGTAGCTGCCAGAGGAGGTAGCTGAGTTGGGTACTATAACAACATTTAAAAGGCTATTGGACAGGTACATGGATAGGAAAGGTTTAGAGGGATATGGGCCTAACATGGCCAGGTGGGACTAGTGTAGATGGGGCATCCTGGTCAGCATGGGCATGTTGGGCTGAATGGCCTGCTTCAGTGCTGCACAACTCTATGACTCTAATTCAGATTTGTCAATTTAATTTTGCAAATACCTTTTCTTTTTTATTCTTGTAGTTTGTCTGTTCTGTTTGTCTTCAGTTCATTTTCCCAGTTGCACCTTATTCATGGAACTAGAGCAAGGGTTCCCAATCTGGGGTAAATTTCACCTACCCAGGGGGTAAATTTGTTGATTCTGGATTTGTACATATTTTTTCTCATTGACTATACTGTGTTTGGTTCTGGTATACTGGTATCTGGTCATCAATAGTTGTTCATAAATGTAAAATAACATTGTTATGTGCTATTAAAATTGCCAGGGGTAAACGGAACGAAAAATGTTGGGAACCCCTGCACTAGAGGTACATGTTTGACAGAAACTCACCTGTCTTGAAGCCTTGCCCTCAGGACAATATCCTTCAACATCTGCTAAACTGTTCATTGTGGATGCAGGATACATCTAAACAACTAAAATCCCCTAAACACTTGCATAATCATTGCAAGAGCCAGTAGAAATTAATTTCCAATTAATCTTTAACAGGCTAACAATCCCTTCAAATAATACTATTTCCTTGTGACAAAATCACTGTTAGCTAGAATAAAGGTAGAAAATAGAGATGTTGTCATGAACATCTTGGGTTTTCTCAGGGTGCTCTGGTTTCCTCCCACGTTCAAAACCATGCAGGCTTGTAGAATATTGGCTTCTGAATATTACCCCTATTGTTAGGATATGAAACTGGGATAACATAGAACAAGTGCATGGGTGATCATCGTTCGGCGTGGCTCAGTGGGCCAAAGGGCCTGTTTCCAAACTGTATCACTAAACTAAAACTAAATCTGCTTTGATTTGGCAACTCTGCATTGAGCCAATGTGTTGTCCAGCAGGACTCTAGCCACAAATTTGCAATATCAGATGCCACTTAGAAATCGGTTCTGTTTCACCCACAGAAAACATAAATCAGAAATCAAGCTTACTTGCTATCGGTATTCTATTATGATGATGGTTCCTTTTTAATAATAAGCAAACAATAAGGTATAGCTAGCAACAGAGAGTAACTGAGGACTGGATCCACATACCAAATCTCTGACTAGCCATGTTTGGCTAAAGTATCTGATCACTTTCCAACACCACCTCAATGACGGTGATCCACCACTACTACTACTGCTGCTAAACAACAACTACATTTTACACAGAATTTCTTCTTCATTTTCCAAAACAGGATGGGTCCAGGAACCTTAGTTTTAATTTAGTTTAATGTTACAACATGAAACAGGTTCTTAGATATAGAAAATAGGTGCAGGAGGAGGCCATTCGGCCCTTCGAGCCAGCACCATCATTCATTGTGATCATGGCTGATCGTCCCCAATCAATAACCCGTGCCTGCCTTCTCCCCATATCCCTTGACTCCACTAGACCCTAGAGCTCTATCTAACTCTCTCTTAAATCCATCCAGTGATTTGGCCTCCACTGCCCTCTGTGGTAGGGAATTCCACAAATTCACAACTCTCTGGGTGAAAAAGTGTTTTCTCACCTCAGTCTTAAATGGCCTCCCCTTTATTCTAAGACTGTGGCCCCTGGTTCTGGACTCGCCCAACATTGGGAACATTTTTCCTGCATCTGGCTTGTCCAGTCCTTTTATAATTTTATATGTTTCTATACGATCCCCCCTCATCCTTCTAAACTAGTGAATACAAGCCTAGTCTTTTCAATCTTTCCTCATATGACAGTTCCGCCATCCCAGGGATCAATCTTGTGAACCTACGTTGCACTGCCTCAATCACAAGGATGTCCTTCCTCAAATTAGGAGACCAAAACTGTACACAATACTCCAGATGTGGTCTTACCAGAGCCCTATACAACTGCAGAAGAACCTCTCTACTCCTATACTGAAACCCTCTTGTTATGAAGGCCAACATTCCATTAGCTTTCTTCACTGCCTGCTGTACCTGCACGCCAAATTTCAGTGACCAGTGTACAAGGACACCCAGGTCTCGCTGTACGTCCCCCTTACCTAACCTCATTGAGATAATAATATGCCCCCTTGTTTTTGCCACCAAAGTGGATAACCTCACATTTATCTATATTATATTGCATCTGCCACGCATCTGCCCACTCACTCAACCTGTCCAGGTCACCCTGCAACCTCCTAACATCCTCTTCACAGTTCACACTGCCACCCAGCTTTGTGTCATCCGCAAACTTGCTAGTGTTGCTCCTAATTCCCTCTTCCAAATCATTAATATATATGGTAAACATAAGCGGCCCCAACACCGAGCCTTGCGGCACTCCACTCGCCACTGCCTGACATTCTGAAAAGGACCCGTTCACTCCTACTCTTTGCTTCCTGTCTGTCAACCAATTTTCTATCCACGTCAACACCCTACCCCCCAATACCATGTGCTCTAATTTTAGTCACCAGTCTCCCGTGCGGGACCTTATCAAAGGCTTTCTGAACGTCTAGATACACTACATCCACTGACTCCCCTTCATCCATTTTACTTGTCACATCCTCAAAAAATTCCAGAAGATTAGTCAAGCATGATTTTCCTTTCATAAATCCATGCTGACTTGGACTAATCATTTTACTGCTAACCAAATGCCCCATTATTACCTCTTTAATAATTGACTCCAGCATCTTTCCCACCACCGAAGTCAGGCTAACTGGTCTGTAATTCCCCGTTTTCTCTCTCGCTCCTTTCTTGAAAAGTGGGATAACATTAGCTAACCTCCATTCCACAGGAACTGATCCTGAATCTACTGAACATTGGAAAATGATCACCAATGCGTCCACTATTTCTAGAGCCACCTCCCTGAGGACCCTGGGATGCAGTCCATCAGGCCCAGGGGATTTATCATCCTTCAGTCCCATTAGCCTACCCAATAATATTTCTCGCCTAATGAAAATTTATTTCAGTTCCTCTCCCCCCTTAGATCCTCTGTCCTCCAGTACTTCTGGGGGATTGTTTGTGTCTTCCTTAGTGAAGACAGATCCGAAATACCTGTTCAACTCTTCTGCCATTTCCTTGTTCCCCATAATAATTTCACCCGTGTCTGCCTTCAAGGGACCCTTTGCTATTCTTTTTCCTTTAACATATCTAAAGAAGCTTTTACTGTCCTTCTTTACATTCCTGGCCAGCTTCCCCTCATACTTCATCTTTTCAGCCCATATTGCTCGTTTTGTTTCCTTCTGTTGTCCTATGAAAGTTTCCCAATCCTCTGGCTTCCGGCTACTCTTTGCTGTGTTATACATCTTTTCTTTTAGTTTTATTCTATCCCTAACTTCTCTTGTTAGCCACAGTTGCCTCCTACTCCCCTTAGAATCTTTCTTCCTTTTTGGAATGAAATGATCCTGTGTCTTCCGGATTATGCCCAGAAATTCCTGCCATTGCTGTGCCACCGTCATTCTTGCTAGTATCCCTTTCCAGTCTACCTTGGCCAGCTCCTCTCTCATGCCTTCATAATCCCCATTGTTCAACTGCATCACTGCCACTTCCGATTTAACCTTCTTCTCAAATTGCAGATTAAAACTAATCATATTATGATCACTACCTCCAAGCGGTTCCTTTACCTCGAGTTCTCTTATCAAATTTGGTTCATTGGACAACACTAAATCCAGAATTGCCTTTTCTCTGGTCGGCTCCATTACAAGCTGCTCAAAGAATCCATCTCAGAGGCACTCTACAAACTCTCTTTCTTGGGGTCCTGAACCAACCTGATTTTCCCAGTCTACCTGCATATTGAAATCCCCTATCACCACAATGGCATTACCTTTGTTACATGCCAGTTTTAACTCCTGCTGCAACTTACACCCTACATCCGGGCTACTATTTGGGGGTCTGTAGATAACACCAATTAGTGTCTTCTTGCCTTTGCAATTCCTCAACTCAATCCACAGTGATTCTACCTTGTCAGTCCCTATGTCTTCCCTCGCAAGGGACTGAATTCTATTCCTCACCAGAAGACCTACCTCTCCTCCTCTGCCCACCTGCCTGTCCTTTCTATAGGATGTATAACCCTGAATATTAAGTTCCCAGATCCGATCCTCCTGCAGCCACGTCTCGGTAATCCCCACAATGTCATATCTACCAACCTCGATCTGAGCCTCAAGCTCATCTACTTTACTTCTTATACTTTGCGCATTCAAATACAGTACTTTTAATTCCTTACGCATCTCACCATTCACATCGATCCCTCTTACACTTGGCCATACTCTCCTATCCCTTTGTGAGCTTTCTTTCCCGTTAATTCTGGGGTCATTAACTATCCCTTTACTCCCTTTCCCTTTAACTCCGTCCTTGACTATCCCATTTGACACCCCCCCCCTTATTTAGTTTAAAACCACCTGTGTCGCAGTGGCAAACCTGCCTGCCAGAATGCCAGTCCCCCACCTGTTAAGGTGCAATCCGTCCCTTACGTATAGTTCCCCCTTACTCCAAAACAGATTCCAGTGGTCTAAGAATCTAAATCCCTGCCCCCTGCACCAGTTCCCCAGCCACACATTCAGGTCCTGTATCTCCCTGTTCCTGCTCTCGCCAGCACGAGGAACTGGAAGCAAACCGGAGATAACCACCCTGGAGGTCCTGCTTTTCAGCACTTTTCCGAGCTCTCTAAAGTCACGCTTCAGAATATACATCCCCTTCTTTCCGACATCGTTTGTGTCAACATGCACTACAACTTTCGGCTGTTCACCTTCGCCATCGAGGATTTTCTGCACTCTGTTCGTGACATCCTGGATCCTGGCACCCGGGTGGCAGCATACCATCCTCGAATCCCATCTGTTGCCGCAGAAACCCCTGTCCGTACCTCTCACAATGGAGTCTCCAACCACCACTGTGTTGCCTGACGTCGGCCTCTTTGGTTTTGGGTCAACAGCACTTTTTGCTTCGCAAGCCAGTGCGCCGCTCAGTACGTCAACGTCTTCTGTCCCGACAGCTTCTAAGTGGGTGAACCTGTTCACAAGAGGTACAACACCCGGGGGCCTGTGCATTCCATGTTTACTTCCCTTCCTCACTGTCACCCACCTTCTCTCTTCTAGTGCCTTAGGTGTAACAAACTTGCTGTAGGACTCGTCAAGGAACGACTCAGTCTCTCGGACGAACCAGAGGTCATCCACTTGCTTCTCCAGTTCCCCAACACGGTCCTTCAGGAGCTGTACCTGGATGCACTTCTCACACTTGTAGCAGCCAGAGGCTCCAGCGGTGTCCTTGACCTCCCACATACTGCAAGCATCGCACTGAATCAGCTTGCCTGACATCTCCTTCTTTCATCTCTCCCTCTCCAGCGTATTGCGTAGTCCCCTCCCCTCAGCCTCCTCGCCGAAGACTCTCGAGCCAAAGACTCCCACTTTACTCACAAGGCCGCTCCCTCACTGCCACTCCCCTAGAGCAGCCTTGCTTACATTGACTGATAAATTGCCTAATTTACCAATTTACAAACCAAATTTCTCAGTTTTAAACTGTTTGTCCCCTGTGACTTACTCAACTCCCACACGGGCTTGAGCCAATCAGTGCTTCTTCCTGCTTCTCCTTGTTGCTGCTTCTTCAAAATCCACGTAAGCTCTTCAACCCACCAACCATTGATCACCTATTTACACTGGTTCTAAGTTATCTCACTTTCTCATCCACTCCCTTCACACTAGGGGCAATATACAAAGGCTAAGTAGCCTACATCCCAACATGTCTTTGGGATGTGGGAAGAATCCAGAGTAACCTGAGGAAACCCACATAGTCACAGTGAGAACATCCACACTCCCAGAGATAGGATCCAAGGTCAGGATTGAACCCGGGTCTCTGGTGCTGTGAGGCAGCAGCTCTACCATATGCACCACTGTGCCACCCATAGCATCACACCTTCTTCATCACAAAGCAGCAACTTCAGCTTCACAATATAAAAAATAAATTTTGGTCTCAACAAATTGAAACAGTCAATTTTGAAGTCAATTTCCTCTAACTAGAGGGTTGGTGAACAAAAGAGATGATGGAATCAGATTCCAATTAAACTTTCAGAATGGAATATGTACTTGAAGAGACAAAGTTTTCAAGATTATGAGAAACTGTTGTAATGTGGGGCTAAACTGAACACTTTTATCAAAGGCTCATGATTCCAAGCACAAATCAATTATTTTTTGTAAACTTAATTCCTTGGAGTACAGGAGGATAAGGGGTGATCTTATAGAGGTGTATATGATCATGAGAGGAATAGATAGGGTAAATGCACAGAGTCCTTTACCTAGAGTAAGGGAATCAAGAACCAGAGGACATAGGTTTAAGGCAAGGGGGAGGGAAGATTTATAGGAATATGAGGGGCAACCATTTTACACAGAGGAAGGTGGGTATATATAACTAGCTGCCAGTGGATGTAGTTGATGCAAGTAATATCACAATGTTTAAAAACCAGTCAGACAGGTACATGGATAGAATAGGTTTAGAAGGATATGGGTTAAACGCAGGCAGGTGGGACTAATGGGGTATGTTGGTTGGTGTGGGCAAGTGGGGCCAAAGGCATGTCACACGCTGTATGACTATGACCCTCTATGACTCTAATACAGCTTTCAGTTAACGGCTAATAACAAATAACTTATTTCAATGAACACAAATGAAAGCCTTTGGATTGGGTTGACAAAGGTAGACCATCATGACTGATATCTTGAATGCAAAGACAAAATAAACACTTTAATTAGTGGAATCAAAAAGTATATTAGTGTACAATTATACTCTGACTGAGGCTGATGCAGTGCAATCAGCAAGCGTGAGTGATACCACTGACTTCCTCATACTGAGTATGTCAACACACATGCCTACACATGGGTAAGTGCAAAGAGGCCCATTCATTGGCAAGATATTTTTTACTCTGATGTTCACATGAGCAAGATTGGCCATTTTTCACCCTTACAGACACTGAAAATTGTTAACCATACAAACTGTTATTGTAAATTGCTTGTTCTAAGCTTCCCCCAGTCTAGTTTCAGTCAAAAATCACTGAATCAAGCACTTCAACATCTAAACTTTATTTTGACAAAACACAATTACAGTTCAACTACTATACCTAACCACCGCGGGTTCGATCCTCGTATCTGCCTGATCAAGCCCTCTAGGCCTCGCTCAAACAGAGACACTCCAGAAGGTCACGCAGTCCCAAGCGCTCTCCCAGAAGATCGATGCAGGACCTCGTGGCAGCGGACTTTTATAGGTCCCCGAACCTTGAGGGGCCGAACCACATGGGGGTGGTCTCTTTACAATCCAATTACAGATATCGATTAACCCCATACATGACAGACATTTCCCTAACCCAATAATACAGTGGCTAATACATTGTATTCAAACAGTGTTTCTCGGAAGAAGCGAACATCGCAACATTTGCCCTGATATACAAGAAAACCAGACAAGGCTCAATACTTAATCCAATCAACGTTCAGCAAAGTAAAGCTTTGCAACATTATTTACAATTATTTACAAAGTGTATGTCTAGTTTGCATTCATCCAATCCATTCTATGCATTTCGCACCAAATTGTCAGGGTCTGCAGATGTTCCCATTCTCTTCCTCCAGCTCAGATCTGGGCTCTAGACAAACTGGCACCATTCTGCAGCTTGTCCCATTTCCACAGAAAGCACTCTTAAATTGACCAAATGGCCTAGCAGCCCTGAAGCCCTTACTCAATTTAAGTCCTAGCCTCTCTAATCTGGCCAGGATTAACATTCCTTCCTTTTTATCATATATGATAACCCATCATTTATGATAACTAAATAGTCAAATAATCAGCTAACCAGATATACATATGTGTTCCCATCTATTAGCAACACAAGATGATGATGGTTCTTCCCAGAATCTTATCAAGCTTCCCGAGTTTTCGTGGGTGTAGCTTCACAATTTCCGTCTGATGAGTCTTCACCTCCCGAGGTTTCGTGGGCGCGAATTCCCTCCATCCGTGTTGTTGCCCATCCTTCCATCCCTTTCCATAGTCGAACCTATAACCTATAATTCCTGAAAAACTTGGGTCAAAGCAAGTTACCATCATGCACCAATGCTTCCCCATCGCTCACTGTAATTCTGCAATACTATCCCTTTTCCATTTCACTTTAACTATCTCTATTATATTCTGCTCTATCACTATATTCCTATTACTATTCTGTTCTATAATATACTCTTTACTATCCTAGGATCAACACTAATCAGCTCTCTCCATATTCACACGATGTTATAATATGTATATCTGATGATGGGATCTCATATAAATTTCAGCTGTGTTCAGTCCAGATTTCCCTACAGGCGTGACTCTAATTTAAAGCAAACCATGATGAATGTTCCAATTCAACCAAATTCAGTCCCAGCCTTCAATTTACTATTTTAAATTTCAGTGTCCATCTCATCCTTCTTCTTCCACAACATTGTGCTCGATAACACAATTCCATTCCAATTCCTGTGGAATTCCCAGCTGTTCAAATTTAATTAATCAATTTCCATATGTTGTCAATTTCAATATAAATCCAATTAAGACTGCCAAATCCAGGGACAAATCTATCAAATCTAACTTGATAATAGAAGCCACTTTACCATCAAGGGTTAAACAATTTAGATCCATCAGTTAAATATGCATCGGCTCTGCTATTCCTACACCCATTCAAGTTTCTCCTTCTAATTCACTAGATTTCTCCTCCAGTAGTTCTTCCTTAAGGGACTGTTCCACTGTACGAGCTAATTCAAGAGCTCTCCCGAGTTTAAAAAAAAAATCAAACTCATGGTAAGCACGTAGAATGTACGTAGCAGGTACGTCGGAGCTCGGGACATTTCTTAGCGGCTCGTAACGCTAACGGTAGGTACTCGGGGAACGCGGTAAGCTCGCGAAGACTCGTCAAGATTTTTCAACATGTTGAAAAATGTCCACGAGAGCCTCGAGTACCTACGAGCAGCTATTACCGTAATTCTCCGAGTTCGAATCAGGGGAAACTCGGGAGAACTCTTGAATTAGCTCGTACAGTGGGACAGCCCCTTTACTATGTTGGCTCCGCTCTCAGTCTCGGGGTTCTCGCTTATACTAGTTCTTTAACTACTACTGAGTAATTTCCTAGTCCGGTCTCTTAAAGGGAAGTCCTCCTGCTCACAGTTCCTCTTTTGACCATTTCCAATTCCAACTCCAATTTTAATTCCGATTTTAATTCCAACTCTCATATTCCCTGAATAATTTCCATGTTACCAGATCTTTCCAAGTCCCAAGCTACAATGTCAATTAATAATCAAACTCTAAATATTCCTAAGCCAAATTTCACAAGTCTGTTCCAAATCTCTAATTCATCACCACACAATTTCAAGACCGAATCCAAAATTTTATAAATGTATTTCTAATAATCATAATTTAGACGCAAAATAGATGGTTTACCCCAAACCACAGAGGAATGTTTTTTATTCAGTTCTTTAAAGAGGAGCATGTCCCAATAGTCATCATAGGTTGTCGGTGTTGTTTCTTTAGTGAAGATTAGATAGTGTCCTTTATTTTCCTTCCTTTTCTCGCTTCAAAAGCTAGATGATATTAAAGTTGGGCACTAGGGTAGGTCTCTTCTTCTTCTCTGATGTTGGTTTCAAGGGAGTAGGGATACTGAGGAGCTCTGTCTGTTGGCCTTCCCAGATTTGTCTTAAAGGGGCAGATCAGTATCATTTCCTCCTGCTTGTTGGTTCCTGTTTCTGGGGAGCCATATTACCTTCGCTGTCTTCTGCCCGTTCTCAAGGGGTCTATACATTCTTTATCTCACTCCCCAGATAGTATGTTGCCGATTATACTGTCCTGCAGGCACAAACTCAGTAACAAGTTAGTATAATAACTTATTTCCCCCTCCCGTACCTCCTGCACAATAAGTTTGTTTCTTCTCTCCCTAGGGCCCATTCCTCTCCTTAGTTACCATTCCTTCTCTTGCCAGCTACTATGTTTCTTACTTCTACCTTTCAGTGAGGGTTTCTCGAGAATTAGATTCTTTGTCTCTCATTCTAGAACTTGGAAGGTGGTGATGTTTTTCATTATTGCTGTTTTTGGGCCATGTGAGGACGCCTTCAAATTTAATAGGTGGTATTAACTGACTGGCAGGTTAGGGCTAACGAAATGGGTTCGATTGCCAAAATGTCCCTGCCCCCTGATCTCCTTGCCAGTGTCCTCGTCCTCTACCCTCGGGGTCCCACGTATCCTGGTACCTTCTTGGAATCTACTGGTTTCTGAAACCCCATCGCCCTCTTCTTTGCTCCCTTCTTTCTCGGTAATACTCCCTCACAGGACACGACCGACTCCAATGTGCTACAGTTGTAGCACTGGTCTGGTCGGACAACCCTATATCCCCTCCATCCAAACCGAGGAAAGGTTGGCTCTGAAATGGTAGGTCTATCCAAGCTTTGAGATCTTCCTCCTCCTTGTCCTCTTTCCTCCTTATTTCCCGCTTTTGAATCTTTAATATAGGTCTCTGAGCTGCCGTTGGATCCGGCTGCATCAAAGTCTGAACGTCTGTGGCCTGGGGGGCATTTACACCTAATGCGGGACTTAATACCAAAGGTAGAGTACGCAGCGTTCTACAAACGAACTGCCTACGGGGATTCCGTTCTGTACCCCCATCGTCAGGGAATTGCTCCGACATAACAATATTATCAATGTCCGGATCAATCCCTCCATATCCTCCAGTTATCTCACCCTCAGAAAAGCTATTTGTACTGTCTCTATACTTCAGGAAGGATTCCTTCACCTTCCCACTGCTGGAGTTTTCTAATTAATTTTGGTTTCCATTTCGGTGGAACCTTCCTTCTAGCTCCTTGATCTCCTATACTGTCCTCCACTGGTGGACCAATCATAGGAGCTAGAGGATCCATCCCCGATTTTCCCACTTCAGATTTAAATTTAGTGGGAGGAGCAGAAGATAACGCTGACTCCTCGCGTGTGCTCTGATCGCAGGGTGTCTCCAAACTGGGAACATGAGAGTATTGTGAGGAATGCTGTGGCTCTACTCCGAAAAAATTCTGCGCACCCTGGCATAGTGAGCCTCTCTCCCTTCGAGGTCTACACATACTGCTGCACTCTTACCAAATCTAATAAGTTTAATTTTAGTCAGCACCTCCCCTTTAAGAGCCATCTCAGTAGTTTCCCTTTTAGAAGATGGTATTCTCTCCTGCTCCTACTCCTGCTCCTGCTGTTGGCTTCCACTATCTTCCTGTCCCTATTCTGAAATGTCCCGAGAAGGATCAGTTCTCTCGTGTTCCCCTCTAATCCCAAATTTTGATGCCGCCATTCTTAGAGTGGACAATAAAACAATCTCTTTATTTATTTTCCTTCTAGTGAAGAACATTCTCCATATCCCAATTAGCTCATTTCCTTCTTCACTATTTCCATATTTTTTGACAATCATTTCTATGTAGTTTATTCCTATTACAGATTTTAGTCCATCCAGCGGCCAAAGTTTGCTTCTCAAAATTGCATTTAATTCTCCAGAAAATCCCTTTAATCTATTTGCTTCATGTGGAAGCTTCTCGCAAATTATCCTTTTCGGGCTTCCTGATCTATTTGATCGGTCCTTCTCTGAGATTCCCCATTCTATAAACAATAGTCACAATACAAAATAAAA